>VZDJ01000219.1:1519822-2034918 GCA_008694505.1 Cyanoderma ruficeps | reverse complement strand
TTTGGTTTATTTTCTTGGTGATGTAAAGGAAGCTTTTACTGCTTGCACATGTTTTCATTTGGCCTTTTCAGGCAACTTTACCCAAATCTTTGTGTATTCTTTGTGGTGCTGTATTTGTTACATAATTATCTTTAGCTGTATTGCAGCATCTCCTTGCTTCTAGTGGAGTTACAGGTTTGCAACATGTCTATGCAGAGTTCCTAATTGTACTTATTTAGAGTCATAGCGTGGTTTGGATTGGAAAGAGCTTAAGGATCATTATGGGCAGGGACACCTTCCACTAGATCAAGCTGCTCGAAGCCCTGGCTAACCTGGCCTGGAACACTTGCAGTGATATCTGCTTGATTTTAGTGTGTTTGTTCCTGCTTCAGGAATGGGCTGTGCCTTCCCTGCTCTGCTGCTGCTTTATGGCCGTATCAGGCTCCCAGGCTAGCTCCATAACTGTTCTGTTTTCTTTGAAATAAGGGTCTGTAATGGAAGGGTTGAAATATCTCTAAGTAAGGACACAGTAATGCATGGCTGTAGCATTTTTATGGTGCTATTTTTATGGTTCATTTCTGCAGTATTTAGCTACTTTACCTTTAGGCTCGGAGCTGCTGTTTAATGCTCTTTAACTTTTATTGTCCTCTTGCAGTCTGTTTCAAAGCATCTCCTCCTCCTCCTCCTAGCAAAGTGCTGGGTTCTACCTTCTGCAGTTGAGAGGTGTTCCTTTATTGCTGCTTTAATCATTGCTTTCCAAGGGGACGTGTGATGAAAACCCTGCCTTTGAACATCCCAGGCTGGGCCTCGTTCCTCCTTGCAGCACTCTGCTTTAAAACTGGCAATGCTTTGAGGGCACAGGGAGAAAGGAATGGCTTTGCAGGGGAGGGTCCCGTGGCTCCTCACCCAGCAGGAATCCTCTGGGATGAGAACCCCACACGGGCACTGGGATGGCTGGTGAGGGAGGAGAACAGAGGAGCTTCCATGGATGGATATTTCACTGACATTGCCTGATTTACTAATGCCTCTTTCAGTACTTTATATTGATGTAAAATTAATTGTTACCATTATTAACTAATAATACTTAATTCAGGAGGAAAGAAGGCTAGAATTAAATAGAAATTACTCTTATTCTTCAGTTCTCATAATTAGTCTCGTAATTTGAAATATTTTCAGTCCAGATCTTTCAGTTGCAAAGATAGTTTTGTATCTAGGTCTGTTGTGGGTTTGGTTTGATTTTTCAGCCAGTGCATTATTTATGTGGTGGTTTTATGTTTGCTGAATTTTATTTGCTAAGTGGGAGACAGGATTTTGGGAGAAAAAGGCAAAATAGGCTCAAGTTAAAAGTAAACTGATAGTTTATTAACACATAGTAAGGAAAAGAAAAAATGAAACTTTAATTTTTTTTTCACAAGTGTTTATTTTTTTACAAACAACATAGACAAAACTTGTGACATTTAGTCAGTTTTACTATTTAAATATAGTTTTTAATTTATGTTTTCAGGAGAGGAGTCTCTTGTTTACTATGGAATTGTTCTACTGGCAACTTAGAAAAGTTTTTTGTGGGTTGGAACTTTTACAGAAACAGCTGCCTGGGTAAAATGTGCTTCTGTGTGGTTTCTTTTTATTAGTAGTTTTTTCAGCTGCTTATGGGTTGTGGAATTTAGGCATCTGGGGTGTTATTTTTTAAAGATAAGCAGCTTCAAGGCAAAGGATTTTTTATTTTAAGGAACAGAGATGTCTTCTAACTTCTTTCACTGGTGCAGGAGCTTCTTATTTCTTTCCATTTTCTTCTTATTTTCTATTTTATAGATCATCATAATTCCTTTGTGCTTGCTCACGAGGATGTGATGCTGGGCTTTAAGGAAGACTGTGACATCCTAATGTTTCTTCTGTGTTTCAGGAGAAAGGATGGTGGCCACCCTTCTGGTGATTATGAAATAGGTCTCTTTAGATCTTGTGGGCTGTAGTATAAGACCAATTGTCCAAATCTGAGGTCATTTTTGCAAAGTTCAGTTTAAAGATTGAGAAATCTGAAATTTTAGCCTGAAAAAAATTCCTACGAACCCTAAAAGAACTCTTCAAAATATTTGCCTTTTCCTGGGATTCAAGGTGCATTTGTTACTCTGCCAGTGATTCCAGCACAGTCACTTTGGGTGAGCCTGAGGATAGCAGCGAGAGATGAAAGGATGGAGCAGCAACATGAGCTGTATCCCCTGCAGTGCTTGAACTCAAAATCATGGGGTATCACAGCTGGGAAACATCTGCACCCAGTGCTCCAGTGCAGGAATGAACACAGTGCACTGAGCCTGTGCACAGCCCAAGGCAGTCAAGGCAAAAAAAACAAGAGTAAGGGCACATGAGGAGAGGGATTTAACAGTGGGGGAAAGCAATATTAATTTTTTTAAGAAAGAAATTAAATATCTGAACTGTTGTTAATACCACGTTCACATTTTGCACCATGTTTGGGTGCAAGATCAGCTGCAGAACTTCTGAACTGAATATGTAAACTTGAAGTTTCTGAATGTGTTGAAGTTCCAAGCTACAGCTGCTCTCTGCAATTGTCTGCCTATTTTCAATGATGTCTCAATATTTTGATATCTCTGTACATGATGCAAAATGTTCTGGAACAGAACAGTGAAACAAAATTTCCTTTCCTTTTGTTAATGTGATTTCCTAGGATATATTGGGCATAACAAACAACTACTTGGAACAGTGAAATGAGTCCTCACTCTAATTTTGCTTTGTCTTTTGTGGCTTTCCCTTACCATTTACTTGCAGCCACAGGTACATGTGCTAAAGCAGATGTTATTCCTCTGAAACTGAAGGCTGGGGCAAGAACCGAGTCCTTCATCCTCTTGTTCCTTCCTGCATGAGAAGGTTGCTGAAAGGTTGTAGGGACTTATCTAAATAATTGGAATCTGCAGAGATAGATTCTGGACCTGTCTAAAAATCAAAAGCATTTTAAAGAGTCAAGGAAAGCTCAGTCAAAAGCATCCCCAAGGACTTTAAATACATTTGGGCCACGTACTTGGAGGAATTCCAAAAGCACTGTAGAAAGGTCATTTTTAGCAGGCTACTGGAGTATCATTTTTGTAACAAATATAGGCACGAACAGGAGAGAGAAAAGGGTGAAGGAAAACACTACAAAAGCAGGATACATAATGATGATTCAGAAAATCGATCTAGATGTACTCCCACTCACGTACACATAAGCTCAAAGAAGTTTTTACTGATTGCAGATAATTGCATGTTTTCATGATCTTGTTCATTTGCATTTTTAACTTCTGGGTTGTGCAGAGTGAACAGGCAGCGTGAGTGACTGCAGAGGAAGAGACAGGCACGTTTAGGGTCTTTATAAAAAAGTCTAGAATTATGTGATTTTTGTTCCTCTTTATTTAAGTTTACGTGTCGCTTGATAAATTTCTCTGAGCTCTGAGTTTTATTATTCTGTTCTATGACTTACAGACTTGAAATAGCACTGTTAGTACTTTTTCTTTTTTTCTTGTTACGTGAGTAGTTGAATTAAGAGATAGTGGAGCGCTTGCATGTATGCCTTTTAAAATAGAAGTGTTTTGAAATTATGTTCATTAATTGATGTAGAAAGTTAAAACCGCACGGACCCATTGAAATGCAAAACACTGTTATCATAATCCTCACCACTGGAATAACAAATGGAGGCATTATTGCACTTCATCACTTGGCACTATGCAACAACTACTCAGAAACCTATGGCAAAAAAAGACACAAGGTTTTCTGTTTTAGAAGAGAAAGTTCCTGTAGTTGAGTTGATTCAGAGCTGCCTAAATGTTCCTGGATCTGCTGATCGGTCCTGCTAGACTTTCATGTAAGTGCATATGCAAAGACCCTGATTTTTTGTGCCTGTAGCTGTGCCTGTTAATCTTTACCAGGCATTAACCAGCAGTTTGGTTGCTCTGTTCCTGGGGAATAGTAGTGCAAGAAGGAGATTCATAAATTCCAAGAGCAGAGCTGCCTATTGACTGGCTAACTTCCACAAATCTAACTAGGATTCAAGCAGACATGCTGAGTGAGTAGGCTCACGCCTCTTGCAGAGTACCTGGAATCTTTCTGAGCACAGAGCCACCAGCCAGGAAGGTGGTGGTTGGCTCCTGGGGCTCCCTGGAGCTGCTGAGCTGCCACGTGCATGTTCCCTTCTAGATTTTATGCCTTTCCAAGTTGGTGTTCTCCATCTCAAACCCTCGAGCTACTCATGACCCCCAGTTCAGCAGTTCTTCCCCTCTCTGTATTTTCCACCTTGCCTTTCTCCAGCCTCTCTCACAGCTCTGCAGTGTCACAGCTCTGAGCAGCCTGGGATGGGGCAGTGCCATGGGGGCAAGCCAGAGCAGGGAGAGCCCCCAGAGAACGCTCCAGGGGTCAGCTCACAGTGGGATTAGGGGGAGAGAGAAGGTCATAAAAGTGTATCCAAGAGGATCTGAGTCTTGCAGGTGAAGAGCAGGTGTCCTGTGGAGAGGTGCCCGGCCCAGAGCCATCGCTGTCACGCGGTGCAGGTGTTTTGCCTTTGTGGCTTTGTGAGCGATGCCTGCTTGGTTTTGTTTCATAATATGACAGATCAAGGTGCCCAAAGGTTGGCACCTGCCTTTCTGTTCACATCCTTGCCTGGCTGTCAGGGAGTGTTCAATTACTGAGCTTCACATGTCCAGCTGTGTCTTTGTAAGAGGGTGGCAGTGACGAGCCAGCCCGGTGCTTGCAGCAGCCTCGGTGACACTGCTTTACACTGCAGGTTTTAGAGCACTTTGCCTGGGGATGTGAGGAACGCAGCCCCCAAGGAATCATCAGCCTTTCAAGAGCTGAGGAAATGTCTCTAAGTAAGGAATTGGAGCTGCTCTGGGTGCGGGGGGGCTGCTGCAAGGATCAGGAGGTTACCCTGGGTCCAAGTGTGCTGTTGATACTGACATGTTCATCCTGAATTACTGTTCCCAGGCCTGACAGAGTGTCCTTAGTTCCTGCAGCAGGACCTGCAGCAGGCTGAAATGCACTGGAATAGTTTCCACAAACATTTGGGTGTGGGGGTGCACAACACACAGCTGTGTAAAGTGGCCAGTGGGTTTATATATATGTATATAAAATGTTTAAACATGCGTTATATATATACGTATATACATGTTTAAATACGTGTATATACATGTATTTGAAACAGCTTCCCACTGAAAAATCTTACCGAGTTTAGTCCGTGTATTTGGCATGATTGAGAGAATTTCTTGTAACTGTACAATTTAAACACAGATAGATAACACCTGTTAAGCTTATTGCTGGCTTTAGAGTTCCAGGCACTCCAAAGGGTAGAAACCTCTGTGCAGCTTTACCACATCACAGAGCCCTAAATAATTCCTCAGCTGTGGAAACGTGGCTGATGGTCCCATGTTTTCTGCAAGAACCTGAGAGAACATCCAATTAAATCTCATTTGGGGAGAGACTGAGACACAGGTAACCAAAGCTTATACTAGTCTACCACGCAGAGTTCATTTTTTCATAACGGGCAAAGAACGGCTCATGGTTTTCTTCAGACTTGGTTTCTTTTTGTTTGCAAGTTAGGAATCTGACATAAAACTTCACTGTGAACTTGGCAGCCACTTTGAGGCTTCCACTGACATAAAATGACTCATGGCTACTTTTTTAGAAGACTTTGAAAACTGCAGAAGGTTGTTTTTTTTTAACCACAATGAAAGCCAGCATAATATGTTCTATATTCCATTGTTTTCTGCTAAGAATAAATGTCCAGTAAAATTATAGACAGATGTGATTTTACTACAGCTTGAAGATATTTTAAGTCCTAGAACAACTAAATTGAACTGTTACTATTCTCTTGGCATGTAGCTTTTCTATTTATTAATTACTATTAAAAACCCTATAAAATATTTTTTAAAAAGACAATTTAAGCATTACAGTTCTCTATATGCATTTTTTTCCTACAGAGTAAGTTTAGGACAGCACGAGGAGGGAAAGAAGCAATTTATGTTAGAAAATGTCTTTTTCTTCCTTTCTATTACAGTTTTTTGATCACCAAACCAATTTTTTTTTCCTCCACTCGTTCTTGCAATGTGCTGCCATGACAATCTGTCCAGAAAGGCTGGGGGGGGGAGCTGATTGTTCTCTCAAAGAATACAGAACTTAATACAGTCTCTGTCAGACCACTGTTCCCTGAACACCAGAGGTCCTTTTGACCTGTGGGAAAGCACATGCTAGGGAGAGCTCTGAATTAATGAAGAAAGCAAAATACAGCTTTTTCCATGTGCCATCAGTGCACAGAACAGGGGTCAAATGTCCCCTCTCAAGCTCAACTTTCACAGATGTCACCTTTGGGGCCTGGATGTGACCCCACACAGCAGCAGTGCTGAAAACAGAGGGGGACAGTCCTGAATCCTGGGAGGGGAGAGCACGGTGAGAGCTGCAGGGTTAACTTCTGTTCTGTGGGCAGCACCCCAGCTCCTTCCACAGCTTTTCAAGGACACTGAAATTACAGAATCATCCTAGGCTGGCAACCATATTTTTGAGTTTTTCAGTGTGGAATTGCCTTATTGATCCACAGAAATTAAGGAGACTGGGCTGAGACTTAGCAAATTTATTCCCATGTTTTCAAAATAGAAAATTAGTTTTAGTCTAATTCAAATTGTTAATCCTTAATTGTGAGGTAGAAAATGTGTTTTTCTTAATCATGTTTGATAGGTGAACAGGTAAGACAGAGAATACAATTTTTTAATTCTTATGTGGAGTGTATTTGAAATTAAGTGAACTGGTACAAATCAGATCATTTATTTTCATAAGCAGGCATTGTACAATGCTCCCAGCCTTACCACTGTGAGGCTGTAATTAATGTTGATAAATGCTCATGTTCTCTCTGTGCAGCCTCAGCCCACAGACAATTGGTTGTACCAGAGCATGTCAAATCTCACATAAAAATATGGCTATAGATCATTGGGTTTTGGGATAGAGTTGAGACAAGTCAATTTATTTCCATTAGTAGCTGAATCTAGATTTAAAACTCTGGGGGTCCAAGTGTTTTGTCCATTATGTTCCCAATCTTTCTGGTGTGCTTTGCTGTGATTTAAGGTGTATCTGCTAATCTGGCCCATTTTGGAATGCAGTGTCAGTTTTCCAAAGTGTCTTGGGGGATATTTAACACATCTTTAGTTAAATGTCTTTTTTAACTTTTGAAGGCAGAATTTGTGTGCTTTCAGGTGGTGTGATGTCTTCTGATTGCTGCCACTCTGTCAGGGCTCCTCATATTGAGACAATGAACTTTCAGCTTTCAAAATGCATGGGTGGGATAAAACGTGACAAAATCAGGGTTTATCCAATGACATTCTTCCTTTTTGGCTTTGAGAATGACATCTCACATATCCTTTTCAGTTGGCTTTTTTTTACTTCTATCAAGCTCTGATTAGTTTTAACAATATCATAGAGATCCTGTTTGCATGGATAAGTGTTTTGGTTTTCTTTATATACTTTTTGTATCTCAAAGTGGATCACAGTGGAGCTACTTTTTTGTTCTACTTTTTTTGTCTTCTCACATGCAACAGGATATGATTGACATGTTCTATGAAAGCATATCTGGATATTCATTAATTCAATTTTAATGGGAGCAGAGTTTCATTATATATCTGAGTTTACTTTAACAATGCTTTATATTAAAATTTCTGTTGGTGCTGTAGCTGCCTTCTCAGCTAAAGAGGACATAAAATTCCTGGGTTTAAAGGCATTTCAGATAAAGACAGTTGCAAGGGCTGTAATTTCCAGTTTGGTTGTGAAAGGGCTGCTCTTGGGCAGGGAAAGGGTAAGAATTGGCTGTTACAGACCCTTCTCTCCAAACCTAAAAGGTCGTTCCTGCCATGAGGACTCAGGAGGAGAAGGGGTCCTGGGCTGGGGCAGAATCAGCCTGGATGAGAGAGGAGCTTTCCTGCCTGCCTTTGTCTCACTGGCTGTGTCTTCCTTCTGGCTTTTCCTTGTTCCTCGTGCTCCGTGTCATTTCTGTCCCTAGATCTAATCATGGAAGTGGTCTTGTGCTCCCAACACTGGAGAGCAACTAGAAGGGACTAAACCTGCTTCTGGTGGCAAATTAATCGGGTTCTGCCCAGACAGAAGGAACAGAAGACTCAATAGATCTGGTGTGACACAACCAGCCCCATAACATCATTTTCTCATCAATTGCTTTAACTGAACAGTTGTAAAGTAAAGAAACATTTAAAATCGTATTCAAGACATCAGACTTTCATTATTTCTTGCTTTCTTTTAGCTGCAACATGTTTCTCATCATTTAAAAATTTTAAAGAGCAGTCTTCTAGCATTTGCCTTTATTGCTTTTTCCCATGGATTACCTATGATGTGCAGAAAAGAGGGAATTCTAACCTCTAATGTCCCTCACTGATAAAGAAAAGGGTGTCTTTATTTGTTAAAAAAAATCCAATGTTTCTATTAAGTAACTGGTTAGAATTAATCTGCTTGAGTTTGATTGCATACCTGAAGTCTCCAAAGCACAAAGAATAAGTTACGACAGTGGATACTGCCACTCTCTTTGTCTATTTTCCACAACAAACTAGATTTTGGTCACTGTTAAAAGGGATGTACAAGGCCACTTGGAGTTTAAATTCAATAACAAAGGCAATGTCAAAGTTATTTTTCATGTTCATCAATAGAGTTTATGATTAATTCATTAAGAAAAAAAAGAGCCTATTTTCAGAGGCTGTCTTCAAATGGAAATGTTTAAGCAGAAATCTGAGGAGCCTAGCCAGCTTTCCTTTTACTTTTACCTGTGTGAAAGTTCTGTGCAATCTCTTATGGTCTGGGTTTTATTTCAAAACAAATGTTTTTAAAAATGCCTTTAAAATCACTTCTGTAGAATAGGTATGCAGAAATCTATGCTTGACAGTAGTCACAGTCGTGATGGTGGGCTGGAAAACATACTTGGGAAACACATCTCAGCCTCCAACTTCCAAATTGTTGTTGTCAAGTGAGTGACATGGATTATAAAGCTCTAACAGGTGGTTTGAGAGTGACATACTGGATTATATCTGAATAAAAATGTTAAACATATTTTACATTGGAAGTAAGGCTTGGGTTATTTTAAGCTGTGATTTTGATTTTGGAGATTACTGAGTGTCTTCGTTCTGTTTGATTCCAAGAAGCACTTGTCTTTCAGAGCTGTGAAGGGAGAGGGTATGGAGCAAGTCTTCAGAGCTCTCTGTCTTAAACCAAGTGGCTTTCTGTAGGACCACAGCCTTTATTCTGTGCTTCTGTTTTTATTGTTTACTGAGAACGTGTTTGTAGTCAGTTCTGCCTGACTGTGAGAGGTTAATCTAAAGAAACCAGTCTTCCAGTTTGCTTCCTCCATTTCCTCTGTCTGGCATGTGTTAACAGCATTTTCTGAGATTCATTAGAGTGTATTCCATCCCCTATGTTTTTCCTAACAAATGCATGGGCAGCTGAAATCCTGGTTTTATCTCCTGAGTTTTATCATGTGCTGTTGGTGATTGTCTTAGCTGTTCAAACCAAACCTGTGTACTGTTAAACCACAAAATCATGGTTAATTCTAATTCTGGCAAGATCTTTTCCTACAGGGCTATGGGTTTTGCTCAGTATGTTCTTAGTGATTTTGCTGGGAGCTTTTGCCAAGAGTGTAAATGAGATTCAGAGTGTGGTTTTCTTAGAACATTTTTTGAGTGGTGGAATCCACAGGGAACTCCCAGACACTTCATGGGTCATGCTGGTGTTTTAGCTAGTATGTGGTCAAATTGCATCTAATTACAGAAAAGATTAAGAAAGATATCCTGACACTGTATTTTAGTGCCAGTTGTTAAGATCTGGTAGCAGGAAAAAAAGGAGAATTCTCATTTCCCTATTTCTTCCTACAAAATCCTTTTTCTTTTTGGTTGAATTTACCAGGCTGAGACAGCTGGAATGGTGTAGGAGAGGTTCTGTCTTAACTACAGGACTTGCCATTTTCAACCCTGTTCCATTTTATGTTTTTCAGGCATTTCTTGTTTAAGACATCTTCTGGAACTACTCCTCTGTTCAGCAGCTCTTCCCCTGGTTACCCGCTGACCTCAGGAACAGTTTATACTCCACCTCCCAGACTGTTACCTAGAAATACATTCTCCAGGAATGCATTCAAGCTGAAAAAACCCTCCAAGTACTGTAGCTGGAAATGTGCTGCTTTATCTGCAATTGCTGCTGCAGTCCTGCTTGCCATCTTGCTAGCATATTTCATAGGTAAGGCTGTGTTTTCTCTCTCAAATCACGTGGCTGTGTCAGAAAATGGAACTTCAGCAGATGAAAGGGTGGTCAGAGTGTTTCACAGACGTGTGTTCTTAGTGGGCAAAGAATATTATTATTCCTTATACTGATTAATGAGGAGAAATAAAATGTTCAAGTCACGTTCACTGTCGTAAGAGCAGTGGAAGCAAGAAATTGATTCAGAATTCTTAATGTGCAGTGTTAACTTTAGGTGTCAGATATGCACATCTCATAGATGGTCCAAACAGAGGGATTTAATGACTTTTTGATGTAGTGCCATATGTTTAAAAAGTATTTAGAAAAAAAATGTGATAGGTGGTGAATTCACATAAGTAACAGAAGCCAGTGGCATTTGAATTCAAATATTACCATCACATGCTGCCTTTAGATAAAAAACACCAAAATCATTTTGATTAGTAGTTCTCAGTCTATATTGGTCTGTGTACCTAAATCCTGGTGGTGTGAAATTTGAATCATTAGATGCTTCCATTTTGCATGCAGTTATTTTCTATATTCCACTCATCTTTAGCATTTTGTAAGGAAAAATATAGAAACTCTGAATGTTGTGTTTATTTCCCAGTTATATGTTAATAGTGACCACACTGTGTTCTAATCCTTTCTGTGGGTTTTTTGAGATGGTTTTAACATGCTGCTGAGATTTTGTCTTTCTTAATTTAAATAATTTAATTAATTTCTGACTTACTCCCCCTTCTCTGGTCCTCTCTCATTCTGTGTAGTTGCAGAGGGGTTTTTTTAGGTGTCTGTCAGTGTATTTTGTACCTTTTACAGTGCCTTTAACAATATGCTGATGACAGTGAAGTGCTGCACACTCTTTAGGTTCTCTGAGTAAATGGGAAAATTATGGTAGCTTGAGGATATCTTCTGTTAATACTTTCCAGACCTATTCTTTGTGGGATTTATTTCCTCTCTGAAACCATTGTCACATATAGCACTCAAAAGATCCATAAAGATGTGCTGAATTTTCTCTTTTCTTTTTTTTTTTTGATCCTATATAACCTGACTCTTCGGGACAGACACCGTTTTCTAAGAAAACCCCATTTTTCATACTAATGAGCTCCCATATGTGATTAATATATACAGTAGTAGGAGAGAACTGGCTGACTATTCCTGCTGTCTGCTTAGTCCAGACCTACACTGAGTACTACAGCTCTAACCATCTTCCTGTATTTCCCCTGTAGAAAGCCTCAGAAGAATAACAAGCTTAGTTTGGTGTATAAATGAAAAGATTGGAAAGCACATAATTCATTGAAGTTGACAGTTATCATACAGCAGCTCCCTGTTAGAGTGATTATGCACAAGGGAAATGATATACTGCAAGTTGAACATTTTAATCATGTGCATAACTTTGAAGTGATGGATTATGAAATGTGGGGTTTTTTCCTTGGTATTTAGGTTACTGTAATCTTAAGCAAAGCTTTGCACAACGTGGTGATTGCTTTTTCCACTTTCGTACATAAGATGAGAGAATGTAAGGCAAAGTATTGACTCTTAATAATTGATGAATGATCTATCATTTCGAGTAACGACATCACTGATCGATTTTGACAGAAGGTTTTGAGGTCTTCTTTCCTGTTGAAAGAATGATGAGCACAATAGAGTTGGTAGTGAACTCAAGGCAGGTTTAGGAGAGAGTGTTAGCTCAAGGTTTAAATAATGAGAAGTTACCTGACAAGCTTCATGCCGTGCAAAGGAAAGAATAAGTATATGTCAAAGCCAGAAAATAGCTGAAATTAATCCTATGAATAAATTTGATAGATCCACCATGACCATAATTTAGAGTGATGGAAGTGAGAGGAAAGAAAAAACAAAAAAGCAGTGGTGTAGCCTTACATGCATGAGAACAACAGAAAGGTAAGAGTGGAGTGCTTTGGGTAGACCATTTATTAAATTAATTCCTTCACTCTCAGCAAAAAATCATACAATTCATTGCACATGACAAAGAGTAGGTGTAAGACCATCAGCTATAAACTAACCCTTGCTGTCCTCCAACAGTGGGACGTAAGGTGCTAAATCATCTCCTGATTTGAAAAAAGGAAAGGCTTTGAAGGTGCTGCTATTGTATTTCTGCCTTACATGTCCACAAAGAAAATTTCTTGCTCTCTACCATAGCAGAGGTTCCATCACTGGGATTACATTAGCTAAAAGTAAGAGTTATGGAAAAAGTCACCAAAATTTGCAGTAAATAGTTCTGCTCTTTAGGTTTGTCAGTGTAGCCTGGGCTGTGTGACTGTGATTATATCTCTTGCAGGACCAAATGCAAAAGGCAGTGATGGCAAATATGAGGTAAATTATATTGGAAGAGTACTTTGAAGTTCTCATGCTCCTCAGGATTTCTAAATGAATTGCCCTATCATAAAAGAGATGGGAGAATTGATACGGATGGATCATTGAAAACATGATGTCTACAGGTTAAAACATGGGACTTTGAGACTGCAAAAGATTATGGCTTGCGTGAAAAAAATTAAAATGAGGGTGATTTAAAGAGAGAAGCAAAAAAAAATCTCATAACTGATTGAAAAGATAAGACAAAGATAGAAAAGAAAAAATATTTTAAAAATTATTAGGCATTGCTATTGCCATTCCTCCAACACACAACTAAAAATACAATGAATGAAATTAAAAAGGCAGTATGTTTAACGCTTTAAAAATAAATTCATAGTGCATAAATAACCTTTGGAACCTTTTGCCACGCTACATAATTGATGTTAAATAAAGATACTACTGAGATTTTAAGTTAAACATTTGTCAAAATAATGGCAATATGCCTTGTTAGAAGGTAACTTTGGGTTTTATTTTCTCTTTTAAGATACACATAGATTGATGGTTTATATCATAATATGTCATCAAAGTCTGGCTATTTAGATAGACTCTTCCTTTACAGGCCAGTCAGCACCACGGTTATCTGACATTTTCTAAATTTTCCTCTGCAAAATACCCTGACTGATTGTGCAGAATAGGTTTGGTTCTGTGTGCAGACATTTTCCCATCTTAGACATCCTGGTCTGTGTCTGAATTCCTTTACACTGGAAGGGCTTGTGCAGAAACTTTAACACAGATCAAATTCACCTGGTTGGAAATAAATCAGGTGGCTTTTGGTCTTCTTGTTAAAGGACTAGACAGAGGGGAAAAGTGCAGATGGTGTGCATGAAAGAGCACTTTACAATGTTTCTGTGGCCTGTGGTTATACTATTTTTAATAGCAGAGAATAGGAAAAAAAAGTCACTTCAATTAACTTTCCCGTTACCTGGTGTACACAAGGCTGTCAGCACATTTACAGCCAGGTTTGTCACTTCTCCCGTTTCCTCAATAGCCAGATGTGAAGGAAATGCAGAGTATTGGTTGCTAGTGTTGCACAACCTTTTGGTAAATTCCAGCATGCAGCATGGAAATAAAATTGTCCCACAGTCCTCTCTGAGACTTGTGCCATTTCACAAAGCCCAGGAGTTACTCCTATTATCCAGGGGTGACATATGAAGAATGTAGAACCAGCCATTCAAATTAGGACATCCTGAAGATATTGGGCTGGTGGTAAAACCCAGTTACAAGAAAGTAATTTATAAAGTGTCAAAAGGAAAGCATACAGCACACATATTGTCTTTGTCAGAGTGTTCACTTCAGAGGTTAAGGGAGTGATGAAAGCATTTGTCATGTTAAATTAGTTTTTAGCTCTTTTGATTCATGCCAAACTTGGGGGAGAAAAATATAAAAAAGAAGAAAGAAGGAGCGTAAAAAGAGTCACCTTGTATTTTTCACAAAGTAATTGCTGCCAAACATAAATACCACGTTTTTGTAAGCCCCTATGCTGCTCTGATTTCTGCCAATCCATCTTCGAGCATCAAAGAACATCTGACCATCAACATGTCAGTACATTAAAAATATGGTGATTTAAATATTTAGATTTTCCTGTGGGGAAAATAAAAACCCCATGCTGTTATTTCCTGTGGAAATTAAAAACTGTGATGGGTTTAAAGATGTTTCACTTGAAAATAGTATCTTGATACTCACACTGAAACTTTTAGATATTAATGCTATTTTATCTATTATCATATGCAAGAAGATACAAGAAAAATTAAAGAAAAATGACATAGACTACGAGAGCAGCATGCTTGCACCACACCTTTAGTGCCCATATTGCACATGAAAGTATTATTAGTCATTTATTCCCCAGTGTTATTTGACCTTAAAGACACATGAGGTTTAAGATAAATTTCAGGTTTCTGCATAAACTTGAAATAATATATTCACTTCAGTGCCGCAGAAAAGACTGAATTGCCAAAGGATCTGGCAGTTAATTAAGCAAATGAAAATGTCTTTCTTTTAAAATTTGAATTAGAACCTGAAAAATACCTTTTCACAGAACGTAAGATATAGGAAAATAAGTGGTTAATTTGTGTTATTTTTCCTCTTGTACCACAGAAGTATTCCTTTGTTTGTGTGAGAGTCAGACTAAAAAATCTATAAGGGTTTCTGACTTGGAAGTAGAAGTCTCATCTTTACTCTGCATCAAATATTTGTACCTGGTACAATTTGCATAAAATTTTATCCTTCAGGTGTTGATATCAACTTATTTTCTTCCCAGAAATGCGTCCGTTTTTTGCTAATGTAAGTGCTTGGATGAAGTTTAATGTTCATTCATATTTGTAAGTTCTTCCACTCCTAAGTCATCTTTTTGACTCTGATTCCATAGATGAGGATTCATCAGAAAAGGATGCTGAAGTGCCTGCCTTATGCACCCATTGATTTTTTTCTCTCCCTCTGAGTTGTACTTTACAAACAGGAGCTTCCATTTCATTTGATTTTTTTTTATGTTTACTTGTGGAGTCAGGAAACCACAGCCTTTGTCTTGTCCAGACTTCGCTGAAAACAAATATGCTAGACATTTTGGAAAGCAGGGCTGAAAAAGGGAAAATCATGCAAAGCTGGAACCTCTGAGAGGCAGAGGGCATCTGGCTGCCAATCACTGCGATCAGCTTCACTTGAAATCAATGTAAACCGAGGGAACGCTGCATCTTGCAAGATTAGCTGCTGACAGAAGGTTCTGTTCTTAAATTTGCATTGAAAATAGGTGTCAGTTAGGGGCAATAATTAAATTTTAGAATATGCCTGTCATATTTTAAATGTCACACATTCAGTGATTCTTATTGACTGCTATCAGTCAAGCTGAGTGAGAAAAGCGTGGTAGTAGCTCAATAAGCTTGTCTGATGCTACCTCTGAGAAGTTTTAGGAAAAAGCATCTGGCTTCATTCCATAAAAAAAAAGACTATGTGCTGGCATTGGGAATTTTGGTGCCTGTGTCCAGGAAATTCAGATGTACCTTTTTTAGCCTAGCAAATGTCCCTTCCCTGTTCCACAGTCCAAAGATGTGAGAGATTCATGATGTTACCAAGACAGTTCTGGAGACAAGCTGCTCCAGCTGCACTATATGCTTAATGCCTCAAAGAACAGCACTTTGACATGAAATTACTTGGGTATAGTTGTCCTGGACTTTTCCTGAGTCAAAAGCAAGAGCTTGATCTGCAGATACTTCCAGAAAAAGCCAATGTCCAGTTGTTTTGCCTAGCAGGGCTCTCAGAGAGGAGGATTTCAGTGTGGAGGGGCAGCCTCACAGCCTGGGCAGTTCTTTGTCTGTGGGACATTTTCATACCGTGACACTCGGCACTTGAAACTAGAGTGAGATCAAAATGCTATCATGTGCTTAGCTTAGCTCTTGCAGTTGAAAACCTTTCTTGCTCAGACACCAGGCTGAACATTCTCTGAAGCCTTTGCAGGAGACAGGGGACAGAGAGGGTCACAGAATGTTTTCTTTTCTGTGTTACTGGAGTTGGAGACAGAGAGGATCACGGAATGTTTTCTTTCCTGTGTTACTGGAGTTGTGTTTTCAGGGCATGTTTCGGGTTGTTAATGCAAATTGCACAGCACAGTCTAGGATGGGTCTGAGGAAACATTTTTCACACATGCTGGTAGTGCTCCCCAGGAGCTGTTAAAATATATTGCTTTGAAATTGAGTAAAGAAACACAACTGCCTGGCTGGTGCTCGCTGCCCTGGCTGTGGCTGAACCGCTCAAAACATCTGCTTGGCCAAGGTTAGTGCCACAGAAAGGAGCAGTGTGATGTGACAGGGCAGAAATGGCCAACCCAGATATTATAGAGAGATGCTGTTTACAATTAGTAATTTATTAGTACAGTCATTATTAATATAACAGAAACTTTGGCGGGTTTTAGTCATAGCTGCAAGAATGGCTTCCTCAGAGGTGTTTTCTGTCTTTTTCTCTCAGTTGTGAAGTACAGGTTGTACTTCACATGCCCTTGCCATTCTCCCATGCACAAACTAGAAAATATGCTGGATTTCATGATGGCTATGTGACAGAGCCTATTCCCACTTTCATCTGTGCAAATACCTATTATTATGAATTTTTTAGTGGTCTAGGATTTAATCCCAGAATCTCAGCTATGAAGTCTTGTCAGGGCAGAGAGATAGCAAAGATAAGTAGATGCAAAATGAGACTTGCAGGAAGTCGGGGGGAAAATGATGAAAAAGCGTTGAGATATTTTAGTGAGATGTGCTTTATAACCCAGCCCAACAGACTGAGATCAGGCCATTTTTCAGGGGCAGGGTAAGCATAAGGGATATTAAAGATTAAATTTTGCTAACATAATGCCAAGTCAGACATGCCTATCAAATAAAATAAACCTGTGGTCATTCTCTCCAAAAAGTTAATGTTCAATATCAGTGTAAAATGTCTCATTTCTTCCTAGGGAAACATTGCTCTTTTAGCCGTTATTTAGATTGAAATCACCAGTTGATCATTTATAGATTCATTTATATTGATTATTTGTTGCTGTGTTTCTTTGTTGACTCACTGTGTTGCCTTGCGCTTACTGTGCTTATGGATTTTATTTATTTAAGTATAGCAGTACATTTTTGCCTTTAGGAATAGCATTATTGCTCCATGGGTTCATAGAGCAATATTGAAAGATTTGACATGGATTTTGTAAGTGTGGGTAATGTAGCTCTTAAAGCAGCATTATGAATGCCACGAAAAAAACACAACAAATAAAAAGTACTTAGGAGTACTACAGAGAGAAGGGAATATTAAAGGAACTTGAAGGAAGACAAAATAAAAAAATTGGAATTAAATTCAATTTTTGAAAATAATAAGACAGGGTAACAGAGAAGGGAACTTATGGAACAAAAGAAGTTGAACAAAGTGGAAGAGAAATGACACATTACAGAAAACTTTGCTCACCATATAATATAATATAATGGAATGAATTTATCTCAGTGATTTAAAAGCTGTTTAAGATACAGTTTTCTGGTTAATTTCAGCTTTTGGTTATTCAGGGTTTAATTTTATGTAGTCTTGCTTCATCACAGTTTGACCTGCCTTCTCATGTCACTACTCAGATCCCAGCGATCGTATATATTCTGTATGTCCAGTAATCAAGTCATGGCCTTGCCAAGGTCAGGGGCTTTGAACACCTAATGCACCATATTTGTGTGATGTTGTGCCTTGTTATTAATTCCTTACAAGATAGCCTGGTAGCTATAAACAGGAAAAATGACATTTTCCCTGACAACCCGTCTGACCCCTGGGACAAATTTTGCACTCCAGATTTGGAGTTGCAAGGTTTTAGGATGATTTGTGTTGGAAGGGACCTCTGGATGCCTCTTCTGCTTCAAATGGGTCATTCCTTATGTGCACTCTGCTCTTGAAGGCCACCAAGGACAGGGATTACGTGTGGCTTTATCTTCTTCATGACCTGTAGGTTCCAACAGGCTGCTTTCAATGGATAGAGGCAGGCCAAAGATTATTTTCTTTATTAGAGCAATGTGCATAGGAAGGAGAGACTCCTTTTTGGACTGGTGCATATATATCTTATAGTCAGCAAATTCTCTTAATTTCTCATAATCGTTTCTAACATCAAAAGCTTGGATTACAATGCCAAAATGAAGAATGTAGTTGGTTAGAAAAATCATGTTTTGACTTGTATGTTGAGCAGATTTGATAATGAGAGAATCAGTATTGAACCCCACTGTGTGATTATGAAACACTCTTAATGTCTTTATCTTGGCTATTACTAAATAATTACTAGAAAAGACAAGCATTTGTATTAATGCAGTTCCTGAATGGAAAAGGAATTTCATTCTCTAAAGTTGATCTTACAGAACCCTACCTAAAACTGTAAATATGCTCTAGGTTTAGTTTGTTTTCTTCTCTGGGGTGTCCAAATTTATCCCTCTGTGTCATATTTAATTTTTAAAAGGTATTATGCATAATGTATAAGAGTGCTGCAGTTAATTGAATCTCAAGCTTTATTTTAATTTGCTGGTTGGTTGATCAGCTGATTTCCTCCAACATTTTTCTTACTAAGTACTTTCTGAGAAAAGCCACAGAACAGAAGATGTGTTCCCATCCTGCCATCCAGTGTGGCAGAGCAGATTCCTCATGTGATGAAGTGTCTGTGTGTCTGTGGCACCTCACTGGCCCTGCAGGAATCAGGAGCAGACAAGACCCTTGGAAAGGTCAGTCTGTTCCATGTGGGCTGCTCATCCCTGCACGTTAACAGTTGTTTTGTTTAAATTTGGGTGCAGTGCACTATTCCTGCAGTTCTCTTTTGTATTTTGCGTGTGTTTGCATCTTCTCCTTCCAATTTACCGATTTCTCCAGCACGAGGCTTCCTACATCTTGCAGGTGGCTGCAAATTTTAAATGTGTAGGGATCAAAGGGTGAGGAATGAGCCGAGGGTGCAGGAGTGGGGCTGAGGCTCCATCCATGCTGACTGCAGAGTGCCAGGGACCCACTGCTGGTGATCAGGACCCCAACTTCACATAAACTGACTTAACTGTGCTCACAGTGAGTCCAAAACCACCCTGCTATAATCAAGAGATTCCATTTCTCAGTTAGGATCTTTTTGCTGCAGTTTTGCCTCCTAAGTATGGAAGCCATGAAACCCCTCTGTAATTCCAGGGGAGCTGCTTCATTCCAAGGCAGGGGGGTTGTCAACAAACTCAGGTTTTGCTCCTGACAGTTGGAATTGAAGTTGTGAGGGTAATATTTTCTTTTGCAGAAGGAACATACTCCTTCTGTCAGACTGTACTATCACTAGAGGATTTCTGGTTTCAGTTATTAAAGACTTTAAAAGAGAGGTAAATAGTGCTTGATCTGCTGAGAAAATTAATGAATGCAAGAAAAATGTCAGGAGTACATAGCAAGTATCCCAAGGTAATGTAAGAGTAGATACGAACTTACCTTTGCTGGTCTGTGGCAAATGCAAAAGGACCTCAGACTGAAAGAGAAGTGAAGCAATTTCACAGCAGGCACACTAACAATTACCAGAGCTGGGAAATGCAACACCAAAGCCCCACATACCTCATGGTGATGGGTCACTGTGCCTTTAGCATCTGAGCCTTTTCCCAGGAGAGACCTGTGCATGTTGGTAAGAATGTGGTGCACAGCTGGGAGCTGAAAATAGAGAATCCTGTTCAAACTGGCCACAAGGTAGCAGGGAGCAGCAAGAGAAAAGAGAGGGAATTTAGGCTCATATGATTTATTGAGCCAAAAAATTATTTTATCTGTTGTTTCTTTCTTCGTATATATCCCCCTTTTATATCTTGAGACTCCATTATTCACTGAAATGCAAAACTCTGACCACATGAGAAGAATGAATCCATAATGGAGTCTGCTCATTAAGAACATCTCAGGGATCTGATTAGTCTTACTCTTTCAGGGGGAGTTTGACCTTTTTAAAAAACATTTTTATGTAATTTTATCTCTTATCATGTTGTCTTCATGGCCAGAATCTGAACTTTATAAACATCAAAGTTCTTATACAAGTGTTTAGGGATTTGGTGCTTGGTTCATGAACAGTATTAGAGTCTTTTCCAACCAGAAGAATTTTTCTGCACCTCTGGAGGCTTCCTGAAAATCCTAAAACAAATAATAGAAAAATAGTGATTTAAAACCTAATTTCTAATACAAACCAGCTCTGGCTGTCTAGATGAAGAATAAGCTTCAATAAATGGGAGACAGATGCAGTCTCTTCAGTATGAAGAGCAGCGAGGATGCAGAAATAGAAATAGGTTTTTCATTACTTGAGGGATTATGCTTGGGCCAGAAATGCCAAATATTCTGTGGACCGCAGCTGCACTTTCAGTCTGCTGTTGTATTAGCTGGTAATAGTGAAACAATGATGTGCTGGTAGAGACAGCTATTTGTTCTCAGAAACACAGAAAAGTTGTTTTCCCTTTCTTTGCCTGGATTGCCATCTTGTCCTCCATGGCATGCCTTAAACTTCTATCCTATTGCAGTAAATGGGCTACAAATTAAAATATACATTCTCCTCGAGCACCACCTGAGGATGCTGCTCCAGCTGCTGATGTGCTCTGTCAGCCAATTTTTATTTCTGTCCTTGTGACACCCCTTAGTCAATTCAGGGCTCGTTATTTCCTTGCACAACTGTGTCAGGGCAATTGCCTGAACCGTGGGCAAGCACCATCCATTAGACCTGCAGCCAGGAAGGAAAGGGATTGCTGTCCCTGGGAGCAGGGAATTCAGAGATGCTCAGGAAAACAGCAGGATGCAGCCTACTCCTTGATTGTTTTTCTGTCACTTGATCAGCACTGCCCACTCTCATATTAACAGAGAGACTGGAAATAGTTTTGTTTTCAGGATGTATCTTGGTGGAGGGTTTCACTCAATCTCGTCTGAGAATATTTGTAAAAGGGAATTATTTAAGTTAAAAAGCTGTGGTTTTCATCTTTTTAGATTTTTTTCTTTTAGCTCTCTGACAGAATGAGTTTTATCTTTTGCTTTAGGCCAAATAAAGGTTTAACAACATTTAACACCACTCTCTTCATCTTTAGAATTTTTTTTCCCTGTCAAAAATCTATGAATTTTCTTTCTATAAACATCACCATGAAAGTGTTCTGCGTAACTCCATTTCCCCATGCTATGAAGCATTGTTTTAATATGTTGTTTGACTTTTTACAGTGAGTGATCATAAATCATTCATCTTTTCTCCCGTATTTACCATTAGAAAACTGTAAACAGCTAGAACAGAAAAAGGCTTTTAAACACAGTGCAATTTGCTTAACATTGCTTTGGCACTCCTGGAGTGCCAAATATACAGCAGGTACCTTAGCAGTGAGAGTTTTTTCTGATTGGGCTCTGTGTGTGCATTTCAAAATGTGCAGTTTGCCTGTGCTGCCCATGATTTGAGAAGCCAATATTTAGTACAGAATTCACTGTTTCAATGAATTTGGAATTCCTGGATACCGTTTCAAAGCTGTCAGCATGCCACCCTGCATTTCAGCTCAGGTCTGAAGGAGGAGACCTTTCAGTAGCTGCTGTTAGCAGAGTGGGGGAGTTTTGAGGTGAGTAGTTCCCATTGCAGTGCAGCTGAGGGGTTCAGGTCACCAGGCAGGGCAGCCTTCTAGAACAATCCATGCAATCCCAGGTTCATTCTGGCACATTCCAGAGCCTTGAGTCACAGGAAAGGCATGAACTGCAGGTTGTGGATGATGCTGCAAATCCTGCTCTGGCAGCTCTGCTGCTGCTGGGACCTGGGATTTCCAGTCGGCACAGTGGGTGCCTTTGCCTGGGACCTGAGACCCGTGTGGGTCACTGATGAGGAATCATTTCCCAGAGATGGGGCAGCCTTGGGTTGCCTTCATAAAATCCATCTTATTTGTTACCTTTTGAGTATGGAGCTTTATTCTGAGCACAGATCTTTGCTTTGGCTGATAGAAAGGTCCAAACCAAAGCTCAGGGCCCAAAGCTTAGAAATTCCAGTTCTCTTAACATATTTCCATTCTTCAGCTGTAAGCTATCCTTTACATACTTTCAGCAGATTTTGTTTTAAATGCTCTCCATTAAGAGTTTCTGCTGAGTGCTACAACTTGCATACTCTGACAATCCCAGAGCAGTTTGCAAAAGAGGTAATGGCTGCATGTACTGCACACCTTGCTTTTTCTTGAGTTTAGTGGTGACTCTGGAATTGTCAATATTTTTTATAGCTGTAAAAAGCAGTTTCCTTAGTTCACTGTTCAGGGGTTTGACATGTGGGTAAATTACTGAATACAGTAGGTCACCAGTAAGGATCTGTGTGAGTGCTGCTAGCCAAAATTTGTGAATTTGTTTTTAATTCAGTTGTACTGTGACCCCAAATTTCTCTGTTTTCAGAGACAAAAGACTTTTATAATCTTTTGTAAGACAAAACAGGTCTCAACCACCAAATGTTAAGATTCAGGGGTTTGGAGGTGGCAGAAATTCAATCTTTCACTTTGCATAGTAATACTGCACATGAAATTCTTCTGATGAAAAGGTTTCTCATCAGAGGGCAGGAGAATGGTTTTGACAGCAGTTTGGTTCTTTCCAACGCTCCCTCCTCAGCTGGCCTCAATTCCAGTGCTCAGGCACACAGTTGTGGTAGATAAAGGGGAAGGTTTTCAGTTGTGTGGAAGGGAATCTTTGTTTCCTTTGGCTGGAAATTTAAAACCAGTCATGTCCTTTTGTGGCTGAAGGAAAAGACCAATCCTAGATGCTTCCTCCTCACTTGCAGCACCTGTAAAACCCTCTCTGGTCTCCTCTCCTGGGGTATCCTTTGTTAGATATGATTTATGTCAACGTGCAATGTGCCCTCAGTCTTTAGGAAGTCTGAGATTCATCAGTGCCAGCTCTGGGCTGGGGGAGGCCTCTGGAACCCGTGTGTGTCATCTCCATGAAAATATCCCCTCCGTCAACTCCACAACTGGAAATCCTGCAGTCATTAATCCCTGGGTTTCAGCAGTGTAAATGCCCCACGTGCCATTTACCAATAGAGACATTATTGCTGAGCATGAAATGCCATTTCAGCTTGAACTCTCTGACGAGTCTGTTAAGATAAAGATAATGTTATTCTATGGTAGTTTTACCTTTCAAAGCTTTTTCTAAATATAAGCAGTTTTTCCCTAAAGCCTTTTTGTGGAAGTCAAAGGTCTGGATTGAAATGGCAAGATCATAATAGAGTTTGGGCTGCAGATTATGAAAAGGCCAAATTTGTAGTAGACAGAATTATACTTTACATGTCTCCAACTTGCTCATTGTGTTTATGTGCATTGATAAGTACAAACTGAACCGATTTCTCTATAGATTTTATTCATTTCTTTCACTTGCTTTTTGTTGTGTGCTGCTAGATGCTCTTAAGTCATATCCAGATAATACTTTGTGATGTATTAAAAATAAATAATATTACAATGAGCTGACAGAAACCATGAAAATATTTCCCCTACTTTTTAGCTTGCTTATTTCATATATTTCTTCAGAGTTTTACCCCAAGGCCATTCTTGAAAATTGTCCATGTGTACTGTTCTGAAGTTTGTTTTCTGGAGAAAGGCACACGTCAGTAAAGTCAGGAATGGGAAAATTTATCATAGTTTGTCTGAACTTTTCTGCAGCAGAGGAGAAATTTGCAAAAACAGGTGTGACAGTAACTGGAAATAGTTTTGTTTTCTTTTGTGAAAATCGCAGTATCTTGAAGCATTCAGTATTTTGGAGGAATCTTTACATATTGCCACCAACTTGTAATAAATAATAAAATTGTACTCTTTTATGAGGAGGAATGTTCCTCAGCCCCTGTGTTACTGCAGGCTCGGTGCTGTGCTTTGGATAAGTTTGAGTGTGGCTTGAGGGTCACTGAACACTAAATCCAGACTGTCCCAAGAGATGTGCAGATCAGCTGGGTCTGCACAAAGCCACCCTTCCCTGTGCAGGCTGGTGTGCAAGAGGGCACCAGGGAAGGTCTTTAACCACAAGATATTTAGGACAAAGCAGTTTGTCCCTCTAACTCTCACCTTGACAGAACAGGTTTAAAACCAGCCCGTGGCTGGGAAGAACTCGAGCTGAGAGTATTCTTGGACACCTCTGAAGCTCCGAAGGCAAGTTTGCTCTCTGTTCTCTGGCTGAAGGTCGGATGATCCTCCCGTGAGCCAGGGGTGGGGGAAGGCAGGAGGCAGATTTTTCACCTGCTCCTCCCTTAATGCAGGATCATCTGGCAGTGCCCAGCCGCTCCTGCCCGCCCTTGGCCGCGGGGCCGGTGCCACCTCGCCGTGTCTCCCTGGCACCATCAGTCTGCTGTATGGGCCGGGATGCCATGCTAGGAAAACAAATAGCACTGCTGTCCCAGCCAAGGACTAACAGATGGGGAGAAGTCTGCTGTCCTCTCATGAAATGTAGCTAGAAAATTGATAACCAGCTTTTCTGACTTCAACTGGAGTAAGCGAGTCCCAGATCTACAAAAGGAATTCTGTGTATCACTCCATAGCACTTGCCTTAAGGTTGATAGATTTCTTTTAATCATATTTTTTTTCCTTTCTCCAGCCCCCCCAGATTGTTTTTCCTTGTGAGTGTTTTAACTCTTAACAATCTGGACATCTCGATGACCCAGCTATTGCTATTTCTTTTAAGAAAATGCACTTTTATTTAAACCCTTTGATTTTATTGAGCAAAAGCCCACATTCTCTGGTGCTCTCATAATTAAACAAAAGTTAGTGTAGAAGCCAGTATTGTAAATTGTATTTTCCTTAAGAAAAAAAAAATAATAATAGTATCTGATTTATAAACAGTAAAATTTTTTGTAAGTTTTATTTATTTGTAAAGTGATAGCTGCTGTGATTGAAATTAAACATGGTATCATGCTGCTTCTGATTAATTCCAGCACAGAGAAGCCAAAAAATAACTCGATTTTTCTGTAAATAGGCTAAATTAGCATCTGGTAAATAATGATAGTTGGAGGAATTGAAAAGAAAGACAAAAGTTTTATCTTCTGCTCAATGAAATTACTTAGTCATTTTTTTAAAAAATAATGCTTGAAGTTAAGGTTATGATTCACTGCTATGCAGAATTGAGATGAATAATAGTTAATGCTAATTTAGCTTAGAAGCATCCTACTGTGGGGAAAGTAAATGTTATTATTCCCGCACTCCAGATGGCTAAACTGAGTTTCAGTAATGTATATATTTTACATTACCATAAAAAATGGATCTTAGGTCTGCTGGTTTTGAGTGTCTTTTGAGCAGTATCAGCCTCCATATTCCAGTATTTAAAAGCATCATAAGAACTGAATGTAAGGAAGAGCACTGGGTGTCAGGAAGAAATCTCAGCACAAGGTGATAAAGTGTGATAGACAATTGGTGCCTGTTGAGAGAGCAAAGCATGACAGGCAGCTCATGCCTGTTCCAGGTAGCTCAGGAGGAGAGATCCGAGTGTGGAGAATGAGAGACTCCTGGAATGATAATGTGAGCTGCACCACACTCACTTTCCAAAGAATCCTACACGTTCACATCACATTTGGAGCAACGTGTTCACACTGTTTTCCCTTTTGGTAGGCAAAGTCATTTGTTCTGGCTAACATCTCAACACCTTTACTTGTGAAGAGTTAACGTTTTGTAGTTATTTTATTGAAGAATGGCAGTATATACTTTTCAAGTTCTGATATTCTATTAAAACGTAAGATGAGGGTCAGGAGAAGTTTGGGGATCTGTGTTTTACAGGTCTTTTCCCACTGTCCTGCTCTGCCTAACCACTTGGTTCCAGCTTGTTTGATTTTCCAGGTAACTGTGGAAGGAGCGGGCTGTAGCCTTGGTCATTACCAAATCAATTAAAATCTTCCTCTGGTCTCTCAGGATGCAGGACTTGCTCTCCAAGCACAGCTTTATCTATCCAGTTTTATTTTAGGACCCCAAGTTACTGTCCTGTGGGACAAGGTGTTGCTCTTCAGGCCATTTTCTGGGAAATTCTGTTTCTTGTGGAAGTGCAGCTGCTCCTGCATCATTCTCCTTCTGTAAGCTGAGCAGAGGGGAAGTAGAAATCAGCACTGCCCAGCTCTGAGCTGGTTGTGCTGAGGGGAACAAAGCCTGTGGCTTTCAGTGAATTCCTATTGCTGCCAGAATATCAGGTGTGACACCCTTGGCCCACACTCAGTCTTAAGTCGCTTTTTAATATTGTTTTAGCTGAGATATATCCTTTATAATCATAAAAGAGCAATGTCTTCAGAGTGAGAGTGGAGCTGGGCCACTTGAGGAACCTTTCAGTACTATTCCTATTCTGAGAATAAATGGCAAATATCAGGTGCTGGGGCCATGAGTCCAGTGTCTTCTATTTGCAGAAAGGTCAACTAAAAAAAATAAAAAGAGTTAAAGTGCAATCTAATATGGCAGAAACTGTAAAAATAATACAATATTTTACATTAATGCTCAGATCTGAGAGGAAGAAGACAAGCTTTATTCTGTTTTCCGTACAACAAAAGAACTTCACAGAACAAGGACTGAGAAAGGTGTTGTTTCTGTTCTCTGGGGTTTTTTTTAGGAGGTAACAGATCCCAACCCCCTAGTAAAGCTTTCAAAATTACTCTGTTTGAACAGTAATCTGATTTTTCCAACCTTTGGTTTATTCATCAATCTTCTAATGCTGATACTCCACACTCCTCCTTTCAGTGCTGTCAGGTGTAGGAGTAGTTGTACTTTGTGTTTGTGTTATTGCTAGTGTTGATAACGTGTTTTCTCATTTAAAAATCTGCAGGAATCTTCATTCTGATGCCAAGAAAAGCAATTTATATGTTACTACTGGAAAAAAAATAATATTAGGCCTTGAAAAAGAAAGATAAAATACAATGAGATCTGAGTGTTAGCAGTACCTGTTGGAGTGTGATGTTGACAACTCTGTCAACATTCCCAAATTGCTTTTAAAAATTTTAATAATTGTTTTGTGGAGAAGACAGTGAATATTTTGATCTTGACAATGCAATTGTGGTTTTCTCCTAAACCTGATAGGGGTTAAACTGGAGAGACATTGCAAAGGTGCTTTAAATCACTTGTGTTTCCATGATACAGATTAATAAAACTAGATTTATTTTTCTTGATTACTAGTGTTTGTAGAATCTTTTTCAGGTTTTTTATAGTTTTTTACTATTTGATTTCTCTGTGGAATTAGTGCAAAAAGTATTTGTTTCCTTGTTGATGTATATGAATGGAAACACAGCTGGGTATGTCTTATTTTAGTGCTTTGAAGATTGCTCTTTAAGTGCTCGTGTTCTGGTGCCACAGCAAAGTTATGCAGTGTATTGTGCTCCTGAAAAATTCAATAGCTTCAATCTACAGCATTTGTGTGCCTCAGCCTGAGCCTTTCTGCCAGTAGGCCTCATGTGCAGAGACAGTCAGAGTCCTCCTCCTTCCTCTCTCTCCTCATCCTCTCCCCAGGTTCCATAGATTCTGTCAGTTGTTTCCACAGCAGGTGTCTTATGGCAGATATAGCCCCAAAAAATGTGAACGAAGTAGCACATAATTTAATGATTGATTTACAAAGCGGGCGCTGAAGGGAAAAATGCTTCTCCCTCTGATACCAGCAGGCAACCACTAAATCATCAGCCTACACAAAAGTGTAGTACAGCCATCCACAAGGAAAATTTAAGGCAAACTAAAGTAAGCAGCACGCTGTGGCTTGCAGCTGGGAGCTGGCAGAGGAGCAGAGGCAGTTTCTGTGCCTGAGCAATCCCAGGATCTGGGGCCAGGGCACATTCAGCCATCCCTGCCCTCCTCAGCACACTGGGTTTGCGCCTCTGCCACGGCCACTGTCCTTCACAGTGCTCGTGTCAAAAAAAACTTGTTACTAATGGCAAATTCTTATTACTCTTCTGGAAAAGAATTCATATTATTCTTCTAGGATTTGCATGCTTCATTGTATGACTTTCTGCTGCCTCAGCCTCCAGGGTGCCAGTGCACCTGGGCAGTGCTGCTGGGGCCACTGAGAACTGTTCAGATTTGTGGCTGCAGCATTTGTCAGTGTTTCTGATGAACCCAACATGAGGACATTTCAACAGGAGCCATCACTAAAATCGTGTTTTGCACGTCTGCATTTGCTGATTGTTTGTGCTCCTTCCCAAGTTTATTTTCCAGGCTCTGTTACATTTCTGGAGTGGCAAAGCCCCCGTGTCTCCCATTGTTCTTGGGGAATAGGCAGCCTTTGACAGGGGTTCAGGCAGTGCAGAGAAACCCACGCTGTGCCAGTGCCTTGCCTGGCAGGGGCTGAGCAGAAAAGGGGTTACAGCTGCAGGGGTTAACCCCACATTTCTTACTTCAGTCTCATTTCAGTTGGACACAGCCCTGGTGACTCTGTGCTCTCCTTGTGTCCCACAGCTGGCAGTGGCTGTGCCTGCCTGGGCAGAGCTGAGCTGCTGCTTGGCTCTCACAAGGGAAAACTGCAGCCTACTTCAGTGTAAACCCATTTTCTATACAATATTAAGGATTGATTACCATCTATGTAACACGTGGCTAGGGCAGGTGCAGTCCAGCTCGTGTGGTTTTCTTACAGCCCCTTTGCATTTTTCCATGGGGATTTAAGTTTCCTTTCCCCATCCTGCAGTTCAGCACCGTTCTTGGCTCACACAGGATCATTAAGGTTGGAAAAGGTCTCTAAAATCATGGAGTCCAACCCCTAGCCCAGCACTGCCACCAAGTCCTCAAGTGTCACAGCCACACTTCTTCTGTCCACAAGGTGGGATGGTCTCATATCAAGGCGTGGTGTGTGTGCAGGACTCTGTTGGGCAGGGCTGCTCCCGGAGCATGAAGCTGGTGCTGTGAGGGGAGGAGGCAGTGCCACAGGACATGTCCTTTCCTGCAGCTCATTTTAGTGAAATCCCTGGAAACCATGGAACCTGTGACAGGTGGCCATGGAACACTTCAGCTAGTGAGGGATACTTTTCTTTTGGTATCTCCTCTAATGAAACCTTGCCATCGAATTTACATGACAGATCTAGCAAATAGCCTAGAAAATGTTACCATTAATAAAAGAATCCCGTAAGGACTGGGTGCAGATACAGGAAAATGTGCATTATGGCACCATTCAGCAAAATTTATTCTTGCAATTATGGCCCTCAATGCTGGCACACCTATTCTTAAAAGTCAAGTCTGCATTTGTAGACTTCAGAGGCTTGTTTCCAGCATTCTCATATTGTAAGGGTTGCTAAGTTGCTAAGATACAGGCAGAAAGGTAAGTTTATTTAATACATTTTGTTGAATAAATTTTATAAAATATGACTGTGATCTATGGTTCACTAGGTTATATCTGAGGCTTTGCTCAAGTGGAATTGTCATGAAAAATAGTATGGACTTGATTCATGATTGCATTATTCCTCTTCCACACTGATATAGCTACACTGAAAATAATTGACTTAAACCAATGGGGCATGAAAAAGATGCAGGGATGGATTTGGCTCTGTTTCTCGAAATGAAATATATGCCATTTTCTTTTCAGCATTTGCTGTACCTTAAGAAAAATCATAAGGCAAATTACATCAAATCGCGCTATTAAAGGAAGCAGTTTCTTGCTCTGTGCAGTAGAACAGACCTGAAACATTTATGTGTTCAGAATTTTCTCAAAAGCACACTTTTTATCCTTGCCCTGTATTTAAAAATTGATAACCAAGGGGAAAAGCTGTTGAGTTATAAAAACAGGGGGTTTTTTTATTGTAATTGTGTCATCTTCTGCTAAAACATAATTGAACTCAAGGTTTGCATTTGCAAATGACCTTGACTAAAGTTTTGCAATTCAAAGAATTCATGTAATGACTTGGACTGTCTGGAATTTAAGAATGCCTTTATGGGGCAAAACCTGTGTAGCTCCTAGTGAGGACCCTGTATTTGAGACAGTGACTCTTTGTGCCTCTCACTGGATGATTTTAGACTCTGTTTACAGAGAAAATCAGCATGGGAAAGCAGTTCAGAGAGAGGCTGAATGATCTTAGGAGCCTCATTTTCGCCTGTGGCTCGAAGAACCAGCTCATAAATTCTCTGGGGGTACCTGGCTCACCAATATTGTGGAACCAGGAGCCCTTTATTGGTCACAGCTTTGGGAATAATCTTCACTCCACGGCTTTCTGCATATGGGGACTGCTTTATGTCACGGGGATGACATTGCTGGGTCTGTGGATGCTGCATCTCCCCAGCACTGAAACAGTCCCTGCACGGGCAGAGATGGCAGGAGCACGTGTGCTTGGCCCACACCACAGTGCTGCCTTGGAAAGAATAAATAATGTATTTCTGCCTGTCAGTCCCCTTTGCTCCCTCCTGTCTTCTTTCTCCCTGAAGGGAGGCTGCAGGCTTAGATTTTCTCCTTGATTCAAGTTTTTTTTAACTTTATTGGATATTTTTGAATGCAAGAGGAGGGAAAAGAATGAGAGAATGATTACAGACCTTTAAGGGCCCGAAGATGAAAATCCTCAGTCTTAATTTCTCACCTTGAAGCCACTATTCATTTGCTTCTTGAGGCAATATTTTCCCAGAAGCATTAGTGACAAAAGCAGCTGTATGTGTGGATGTCCCCTTATGTTCCTTGGGTCTCATCCCAGCAGTGCCTCCCCAGATGTGGATCACACACCGCCTCGGGAGAGAGACTGCTCACTGCACAGCTCAAGTACAATCACAAGTTGATTGGAGTATATGTTGTTCTTTCCAGCCAGTTCTTTACAGTTTATTCTTTAGGGATCTTTTTAAAGGCACAAATCATTGCCTTATGATTGCTATTCAGAATAAGCTGCCGGGCTGTATCTGACAGTGCCCTTCCCCAGATTCCCCTTTCCTGTCTCCAGCTCCCTCTCCAAGCTGTATGTTCCTGTCAATGTACTCGGGTAGGACAACAGAATGAGGAGAAGACGACGAAAATAATTTATCTCTTTAAGAATACTGATCCCCAAGTAGGGTAGTTCCTTGTACAAACAACATGGGTGCTGTTAAAACCCACCAGGCACTGGTTATCTGCCCTGTCATTGCTCCAGGCAGGGTTGTCTCAGACACAGGGCAAGGAAAGGACAGAAGGACCACAGCCACCTCCACAGAGTTTTTGCTTTTGGAGGGCTCTGCTGCCTCTGCCTGAGGCTCTGGCTCCTGGTTTAATAGTTTAATACCCAGCCAGGTATTTTCCCAGCAGTTTTTCAGCTTGTACCTGTCCATCAGGCATATTTAGATGGCTCATGGCTGCTGGATGGGGAATTTGCTCTTTTACCTCTGCTTGCTGGAAGAAGAATTAGATGGCATTAAGAGGCTTCAACGTCCTAGATGTTTGTTTCTGGGTTCCCTAATACTCCTCTTATTAATGAGTTCATGCTCATCAAAGTCTGCTTTTTATCTCCACTCATATAGATGCTTGAAAATAAATGAAACACAGTGATCAAATAAATGCTTCATTTTAACCTGAAAAAAATATACATGATTTAAAAAATAATTTTAAGTGGAGCTCCCCATTATTCCCAATGCTATTGTGAGAATTGGGCTGAAAGCCATACAGTTCCTTCCTTGCCAAAATGGGGCAAACCAAGTTTGTTTAGCAGGCCCTTCATGAGAATCAGTCCTTACACTGAAAGCTCCTATCCTGTCACCTGTTTTTAAATGCTTCAAATGTAGGAAGCCTGCTGCAGGTGGTATCAGTAGTTTTACTGATCTGAGGCCTTGGGCAGATTCATTTGAATTGCTTTGAAACGGCATATTCAAAATTCAATAAAATAAGAGGGTCTGATGGTGCAGCTGCAGCATATCCCCTCCAGCTGGGTTAGCTGAGATGTTTCAAGGCCCTGGACTAGCAAAGCCTGGATGTGATGTACAGATTATACAGAGAGCTGCCAGGGAAGAGGTTTTGGCAGGCTGGGTACAGCAATACCCCCTGCCAGAAGACTTGGGAGTGAGTAAGAGTGGCTTTCGTGCTTTGTGGCATCTTTTGCTGGCTTTCCTAGACAGAAATTTGTTGGTGCAATAGTGGCAGCAGGCCAGGGGGAGGGCTTTGCCTCAAGGGTAAAGGGATGGAATGTAGGAAAAACAATAAACCCAAAAAGCTCCAGTTGTTTTGAAAGCAACTGGCTGTCCTGAATGCCTTGGTCTGGCTCCAGAATGAACTGTTCTGTGGGCGGGTTTTGTTAAACTGCATTCAGAAATCAAATTTGCCCTTGGGCAGATACCCTTGCTTTTATGCACACTAGGCAAGTCACATGCACTAAAATGGAATTCACATGGTGCTTTAGTCAAAAAGCTAATGTCAGTCATCCTACCTTTTATGCATATCCAGTCCCTTGGTTCTTTATGCCCATTTAAATATGCAGAAGTGCTTTTTATTATTACACTGTCTGTAAAGTATGGAGATATAGATATATAGGCCATGTAATTTATTGCAGTGTAGACTCTTCTCTGCATACGTTTTCATCACATAAATTAAAATCCTAGGCATAAAACATTTTGGTCAGTGGGTTGCGATTTTCTCACATTTCTGCTGTTAGACAGTGGAAGTAATTCCTTTATGAGCCGTGCCATCCACGCTTTCCAAATGACTCCTTCAGCAGCAGTACATGGCTTATCTTTGTAGCATTGTAATGCCGGTATCCTCGTGAGCATCACAGTGCTGGCACAACCAGCACAGTGCCTAAAGGTGAGATAATCAGAGAATACACGCAGGGACGTTATTGGAGCACCGTATCGTTGGACTGCACAGTATGGCTCTCGTTATTGAAAGGGCTACCATGAAATTTAATTTAGGATTTTACAGACACATTCTGAATTGGAAATCTCTGTAATAACTTTCCCTTTGCTCAGCCTTTTAACTGTGAAATTCAGTTGGGGAGTTTTGAAGCAGCAGGTAGTGTCTCAGCACTCTAGAGGGATTTCGCCAGGATTCAGCTAAAGTGCTTGCGAGTGTCATTTCCATATTTAACTAATTTCAGTTTTTAATTAGCTCCATGTGAAAAATGAGAGTTCACGCTGAGCTAAGCTGTCAGCATAGAGGCTTGTTTCCTTTCTAGCCTCTCAGGACAATTACTGCAGCATCCCCTGGTTTTTTCAATGAGAGTGCTTAGCCACTGCACGCTCCGTCCCTCCATTGTTCCCTGCCAGGAGCCGGGGAGTGTGTTGTGTCTAGCTTGCTAAAATGGAGCAGAGAACTTCTGACAATATTTCAAATGCAAAATTGGTTCAGCAAAGGTTCAAAGAACTTGAGAGGTCTGGCTCTGAAGCATCCAGCAGCACGGAGCTCGCTGGCACTGTGCAGTCAGTGCCATTGTTCCGAGCTGTGTCTGATCCTTCCACATCCATCCCTGCTGCACTGGGCAGTGCTGCCTTCCAGCCAGCACAGTGGGAGAGCAGCTTTTCCTGCTTTTCCATGGGATTTCTGCAGCCTTCTGTGAACAGTGCAGTTTCCCAAAGGCCTGGGGACCTCCAGGAGAAAAGAGGTGCCTTTGTGTAAAATCCCACCATATGGGATAGCCATGGAAACTTGGTGACCCTGCATCTCAGCTCACAACTTACCTGTGAAGACCTGAATGCAAATGTTAAAATGGTTCTCAAGAACAAAGTGGGAGGTGAAGTTCATGTAAACTCTGCAAAGCCATGGGATTTGAACAGATTTCTGAAGTAATTTTATGAAGTGATAGCAATCTTGAGTTACATTTACATGCCAGTCATATAATGCCACGGTTATTTTTGAAAGAGTGCCGTCATTAAACTTTTGAAATTACATTTAAATGGGAAAATTGGTATAGATGTTACCTCAGGGATGGTTTTGAGTTGTTTGTGTTTTTTTAAACCTGGCTATAAGGTGAGATTTTCAAAGATTTATGAATAGGTTTGGTAGTATCTTCATTTTCATTTTGTTTATATCCTAGCAAAGTAGAGGTTGTGTGTATTTTATTGTTCACTAATTAGTATGGACAGCCACTTCCTGTAGACAGAAGCAGATTTTCTCTATTAGACCATAAAATCAAATGCATCTTTTTCAAATCAAGATGCATGAGGAAAAAAAATCTCAGCTGTAGTACTTTTTGTGTTCTTAATGTTCGTAGTGAAAGAAGAAGGTAAATACATAGCAGAAACTTGTCAGATACAGTGACACTGAGGAGTTCCTAGTCATTTTTCTTTTAAGATGCTGAGGAACTGCTTTGATACCTGCTTTCAAGCTGAAACAAATTTTTGAAGGGAAAAAAAAAGGAAAATAAATTTCATAGTGAAGAGTGAAGCTGAAATACTAGATAGATTTTCGATATAGTTTAGGTTTGGGGGTTTCTTTAAAATATAGTATTTACTGTTTCATCCATCCAAGAAAAAAAATATATATATAATCCTGGTTTGATTGCCAGCCAACTGGGTGTAAGAGACATGAAGAAGTAGAACTCGAGTGTTAGCAATGAAGTACCAGTGTGTAATTATAGCTACCATATATATATATTATTTTTTCCCCTTGTAGTGCGAGTTATCTTCTCTATGAAGGATAATTCCTGGTTATTTTATGGGTATTACTAAGTTGTTACATATATTATGATTGTATTAATCATTTAACTCAGTTATGCTTTACAAAGGGCACGTAATTGAAGGCAAAGGTTTCTGAGGGCGTGTAATCTAGCTTGTATTTTATTCTATGCTCCTTTAATTAGTTCTATACAGTGATGCATATGCTAATGCATTACAGCTCATGTCCAATTCACCCTGCAGTTTAAACCATTGAGGTTTTGATGGGGTGTGTTGCTGTTGCCTGTAGAAAACACTGGTATTTCAGGCACTGGTACGAAACTTGCAGTCTCAAATCCTTTCAATAGAGGAGTTGTGAAGAGAAGCTCTCTCTCCACTGAAGTCAGTGACAATTTTGACCTTGGTTCCAATGGGCCCTGATTTTAACCAGCTCTGAATGGGCTGATGAGGAGCATTCTGCATTGCTGACCCCAGACAGTGCAGAGGCTCTGCAGCCCTTTGTATGCAAGACAGAAACTTCATTAAAGTGACCAGATATCAGATGCTCTGTACATTAAACTGGCATCATTTTTCTGTTTTGGACAGCAGCTCCATCTGTAGCAGTGACTTCTGCCATCTCTGCAGTGATTAGTTTTGGTACACCAAATAGATCAAGTTCAGCCAGTCTTAAAACCCCATCTTCTAAAAGGCAATTTGAGACAGATGAGATGAAGAAAATTAATACAAATATTAATGTTTAAGTGTATATTATGATGTTCCTTAGATTAATCAGGATGTAGGTGTGCAAATTAAATAAAAATCTTTTCCATTATTGATGGTGCAGAGTGCTTGGAGTGGACTTAGACACTGGTGTGCTCTCATGGTGTCTCCTGGGACTTCAGATGCACAGGCAAGCTCTTGTTCCAGTATTGGCTGATGAAATTGTGTAACAGATGTTTGGTGATGCAACTCATAATCATATATGAACACACACACACAGAGGAATTCCTTGTGAAACGTCTATTGCTGCAGTCTGAAAACTTGCAACTCTGGCACTTCAAAAAGGCAGTGGTCTGAAATTAAAATCCTGGCACCATGAAACCCTTCACTGATTTCTCATGTGCTTCCATATTGGTGTGATCACACAGAAATCCTGTCTTCACTTGCAGCTTGTATTCCCTTACCAGCTCTACAGTTCTAGAGGACAAGGCACGAATGGCAGAGGGCCAGTTTTTAGTCTCTGAAAGTTATAAAATTTTGCCATAAAACTTGTTTTTCCTTTGAAGGCAACATGAACAAACTTCAGAATAAGACAGGTAAAAGACTGACAATAGTTATAGTAAACCCATTATGGGAAATGATTAACAGGAATCATGTAAGGACAATGAAAAAAATTCTCAAAATCATAACTGATTTTGATAATTGCTTCTTTTTTTCCAAATTAGCACTAAAAAAACAAAGGAATATGACTTACAAGGCTGTAACTGATTGACTGTGTAAGATACTTATCAAATCTGTACATTTTATTTTCATAGGTTTCTGTTCTGACTCAGTAGGAAGTCTAAATCACAATACATTAATAATGTCAGCCTTTCAAGGCTTATAGCAAGTCTCAATCTGCATAGATGCTAAATATAATCTGTACCTTCATGTCAGTACCAAGATATGATTTAGTCTAGGTTTATATATACACCTTTTGAAGCACATTGTGAAAGAAATATAAACAGCTTATAGTGTTGAAAATGAATTAGAGGCTTTGGGACAAGAAATCTTGTTTTCTTTTCATCTTTGGATTTATTTCCTCTTTGTAATGAACTTTTAACTCCAGTAATTACCTTGCGGAGAGAGTAAAACCTTAAACTTTATCATTCATGCAGTGTTTTAAATTGTGATTTTATCAGGTGATTAAATTAAGCTATTCTGTATCATTCTGTAAATTAATAAATTAAGCTATTCTGTATCGTTTCTATTAAGAATATACTTTATGATTAGAAATTACACCTTTTTTGTACTATGGACAGAAATTTGGCCATTCATAACAATGCAGCTTCACTTCATTCAGTGTATGCAAAGGAGTAATAAAAGTAAAAAACTATCATCTTAGTGTGGCTAACAGAGGTTGAGTCAAGGTCTGAATGATTTGGAACAGTGAGATTATGAAAATCTTGTTCTACATGTTTGTAGAAATTAGGGCAGTTGCAGTTTCAGAAGATGAACGTAGTTGAATAAATGTTTGACATGATATCCCTTAGGTTTATGATCAGTATTAAAAGTAAAGCAGTTATTTTAATTCTTGTAAGTTCAGGCCTCAGTGATTTTCAAGAGTATATTTGTGTCTATATTCCTTGAAACAGCAGTTTCAAGTCTCATCTAGGTTCTTCCTCCTCTTGGAAACAGAATAAAAACAAGCTGGGTACTTTGTTCATGATAATGGTGTCTTTTAGGTGTGAAATTAAAATTGGATTCAATTTGCTTTGTATTAACATTGAATGTTCACAATTGCTCAAAAATAGAGCAAATTGAGTTAAGAGCATCCCTTTCTGCTCTCCTAAGCTTGTTTCAAAAGTGGCAGTATTTTGGCAAGGCTGGTGAAGTGGATATAGCATAATGTGATCTGGGATCTTCCAGGCTGAAAGATGCTGTATTGGGCAAATAAAAATATATACACTTTTCTTATTAGTTACAGTCATCTAGTTCAGATGCAAGACCAAAAAGATTGCAGCCTTGACTCTTGAAATTGCCATGAGAAGTGAGTTCACATTCCACAGTCTCAGGAACTGATTAATCGTGTGCCAGTTCTCTACACTCTGTACAATCTAAGGCCTGTCATGAGAATAAATGAGCAGTGCATGGTATTCTGCTTCTCTTTTAAGGTCTTTGTCATGAGATTCCAGATTCTGAAGGCAGCACGCAGTGCTGTTACCCTTCTCGTGACAAAAAGATTGCTCAAAGTGGCACAAAATCAAAACATTTCAGTAAAGAGAAGCAAGAGGAGCAAAGTCGAGGCCTGAGCCAGGGATCCTTTCTATCCCATCGCCGTGGGGACTGGGGAACAAACACCCCCCCCAGGGTACAGCTCATGTTCCTGGGCTGGAACTCTGCTGGCCTGGCTTTATCCTGGGAACTGGGCACCAGATCTTCACATCCTCCACTTCTGCCTACCCACAAAGAAGCTGCAAGTGTGTGTAAGCTTTACAACTATTTTTGGAAGTCGAAAAACTGAAGATGGAAGTAGAGGAATGAACTTTCAAAGCATTGCATGGCAGATAAGCACACAAATCACATTACTCCTAATGGGATTTGTGGGTATATCTTTCATGCTGTGCTTTGAAAATCCATTCCATTCAGTTTATTGACGTGCACAGGGAAATAAATCAGTCAGCTTGGAGGGGGGGGTGATCAATTTGAAAAAAAACAAAACAAAACAAAACTACTTTTTTTGGGTCCCCCTATTTCTTGTGTGAACACAGTGACAATGAAGCATCTTACAGCCCTTCTTCCATCTCCTTTTCAATCTTTAATAACATTTACTCAAAAGAAAGCAATTAATTCCTAGCAGAAGTTTTTCTGCTTCTGACAACAGAACACTCACTCTTAGATCCTTTATGGTATTTCTATAAAAGGCTTCTTGGGCTGGGTGCTTTAAAGCAAACATCTTGTTCTAAACAGTTTATTATCTAAAAAAGTTTACATGCTGAGGGTGAAATTATGCCTGAGGACTTCTTTCTTATGTTTAATATAGTGTGAAGTCAGCTCTCCTTTCCATTGTGTTTTCCAATGGTTCCTGCCTTTCCCTGGTGAGCAGAAGGAGCACGGCAGACACTGAGCTCATCCCTCCTCCACAGCAAGAACTGCCCAAAGCTGAGGGTCTGCCTCCTTTCCTTTGCTTCCTTTCCCAGAAATTTAGGTGCTGGAATTCACATTTCCCATGTCTGTGTTCATAGGAACGCTGTGGGTGAGAGAAGCCCAGAGCTGGATTCTCTCTGCAGCAGTGAGGAGGCCAGCAGGAATGGCAGCCTGAGATTCCTTACACTGATTTTTTTTATAAACAGTCCTCAGGGCTTTGCTCCTGAAGCCAGAAAATACACTTTCTGTTTCAAAAGTTACAAAATGTTGCTGTTGTTGTTGTTAAGTATAAAACTATTGCAGATGTCAGGCACAATTAACAAGAGTATAAAGCTGTGGCTGGGTAACATATCAAAGCTTGTATGTGGGTAACAACATGAGCTTAATTCAATTGATAGAGAAGTGGGAAAAAAAACATGCAGCAAGATATAAAAATACTCAGCAGTGCCATTATAGTTAATGGAATTTTCCATTTTCAGCATTATAAACTGCAAAAAGTGACTCTGAGAAGTGAGAGGTCTTGTTCAGTGTTATGGGCAGGATAAATAAGACAGCAAAATGGTTCTTTATTTTGCTCTCTAGGTGTAATACAGGCAAGCCAATTATTGAAAATATCTGCAAATCCTTGAAGTTGTGGATTTTGATAATGCTTTATATGGAGTTCCCAAATGAACTTTTAATTTAAATTTATTACAAAAACGTTGTGCATAGCAACTAGCATCCCGATGATTAAGATGAATTGCGGAGAATAAATGACCTTGAAAGTAAGCCATCCATTTGTTGTTGGGTTTCAATGGTCACAGTCAATAAGCAGGACATTTTGCATATATTTCACAAAGAAGTATTAAATTTACATCAAATGATCTATTTTTGAAATGCTACTTTAACCTTGCCTACAAACAATTGAATGACCACAAGTAGAAGAGGCAGTGTAATCAGGAATATATCCAAATGTTTTATATGAGCTCTGTAGGATTCTAAGTCATTAATATTAAAACACAAGTTCATAAATATCCTAAGTACTGGTAGTCCAGACAATGAAGCCTTTTTTTAGCTGATCTTTGATCTCTGCTATCAACCCTGTAAAAGTTAAATCCTTATCTGCTGTGTCCCTGAGATCTCCCACAAAATATTTTGAAAATGCATCTCTCATAATTACCACTGACTCTGTTGTGCTATTAATTAGAGTATTTACCATTGCACTGATGAATAGCTACACTGGGTTGAGACACCTGCACAAAAGTTGTGGCATGTCAGCAATTGCCATTTATGTGCTGCATTCTCTGCCTAAAATCATGCTCCTTCTAGGAAACACCTGAAGGCATGAAAATCCCAGGGGTTGCCTGTGATGAGTGGAACTAAACGTTCCCTGGATTGCCAGGCCGGGGTGGAGAGGTGGGACATGCTGCAGCAACTTGTATCAAACACTTCAAGAGCCACTGGCACTAGTGGACACACTCCGGGGTGTTGTGTATGTGCAGCAGCAGCTGTGTGGGGTTAGATACAATTCAAGTTATCTATTCATTCCTCTCCAGCATCCAAAAATGGTTATTCTGTAAGGAGAAATCAGGCATGTACTTTGCCCTACTCATTCTCCAACCTCTCCATTCCAGGTGCTTTCTGAGAGGAGAGGTGGTAGCATAACAGTATTCCTTGACTTGTTTACCCTTCCCACAATGATTCAGTGTTTGACTTACTTGAGATTATCATCTAACCCAAAATTTTTCTTCTGTTTAATATTAATCAGCTCACAAGTCATTATTTTATACATGGAGTTGAAATTACTCCTCTCCAGCATATTTTATTTTACGGGTTTGAACTTCATCTGCCAATTTCTGTCCCAGTTGCTCAGTTATTTCATGTCCTTGTGCAGTTCTCGGTCAGGCCTCTCCTTGAATAATGCATTATCAGCAGCAGACTGTGCCCCCTTCCCTGCATGGCCTGTTTTCTATGATAGAATTTGGACTTTTTAAAACAGTACTTTAGACTTTCCTGCAGATAATACATCAAAAGTGGCAGATGTCCACCCAGCAAGCCATGTGGCTTTTGTTTTGTTTTAGAAAAAGGCGTGGGAATGTGATCAATTTCTGTGACATCTCTTGGATACCCTCAGGAGAACTCTGGCATCCTTGTCACAGTCACACGAGGTATTCAAGGGAGAATAGAAAGTTCTGACACTTCTGAATTTTAGGAGAGACGTCATTGTTTCTCTAGCAAGGAAAGGTGCTACTTGCTCACGTTGTTTGTTTTAAGACTGCTCCTTTTATGTAGCAAGACTCACATTCTTTGATAATGATATTTCAAGCACTTTAATATATGTTTAATGGGTGGATTGCAGGTTAGAGCTCCTGGAGACATTGTCCCTTTCTGCCAATAGCAGAATATGAAATGGCATGAATATAATTGTGAGCTTTCTTAGAGACACCTTCCTCAGCCCTTGTCAAGGACTCCTGTCCCATCCCAGCTTGTACTGCTCCTGCTGCAAATGTGGCTGAAGGCTGGCCAGTAAAATTATTGAGCAGAGGGTGGTGCCAGCCTCTGTAAATCATCTGTGATTTATTGAAATCTTTGTCTGGCATATGTGTTGCCAAGTCCAGGTTTTGTGGGAGAGGACTTTTACAGATTGTCCCCAGTGGTGACATACCTTGTAGGTAAAGGAACATGTGCAGTGCTGCCCATCCGGCAAAGCCTCCCTGTCCTCTGTTCAGTGGCTGTCAATTGTAAGGCACATTAGCAAAGTATGGATCTCAACTGAGATTTAGTCCAGCAAATTCTGATCATTTGTGTGTTTGTGAACTGTCTTTCAACCTCTTCAGATATGAGAGGAGCTGGGAAAGGCTTCTTACTTCCCTTGTTACAGTGACTGAGACTCCACACTCCTCAGCAGAGCTCTGAAAGTGCTGCTTAGAGTCAGCTGGAGTGTTTGCAGCACTGGGCAAGTTTTTCCCATGCAGTTCCCCCATTGCTCTTTCCTGACTTTCAGCCCCCTGCTATTCCTGTCTCGGGCATCTCTTGAGGAGAGGTTGTCAGCTGTGATGGATTGTGCATTCTTTCTGTAATGGGGGCAAGTAATCACTGGGGAATAGGCCTAATGCACTCGTTTCACTTGTGACTTGGGTTGAACTTGAACCTCTTTCTCCAGAGGAATAATAAAACTTTAAATTACTATGTTTCTAATCTTTTAAGTAACTGTTATTTTATGAATAATAATTGAGATCAGTAAGATCAATTTCTGGTATTCCTCAAGTTCTGCTGCATGATTAAGAAGTAGTATCTAATAAAGGACTGTGAGTCTCAGCATAGTAAGATTTAATATAAGTAAGCATGCAGTAATTTTTAATTATTTTTAAATTTTTGGGGGAATACATCTATTCTTTTGAGGTCGTTTGGATACCCATCTATATGCACCCAGAAGCGTAAAACACTAAATATCTTTTGCTTCATACAAACATTGTGGTGCATTAAAACAACGTTCAGAGCATGTGAAATAAAAAATAGATGTGCAGATAGGTCTTTGAATATAGATGCTACGAAATGAACATTATGCTAAGATTTATTAGGTACCTCTTGTTTCGTCATGTCTGTGATTCATTGGACCTGGCTTGGAAATTAATTTGATGTTGCTGAAAACTACATAATGAATAGCAAGAGTTGCATCATCGTTCACCTCATGAGTGGATAGAAAGGAAATTTCAAATATTTCTGCTTCCATAACACAATGGCCTTCGAACAGCAAATGTGCTTTTAGTGTATGTTTGTTCATGTCGTTCATGATACAGTGGAGTGATGTCTTGTTCGAATGAAGAGAGGTTGTCCTGCTCCAGACAAACACTGGATGGATGTATCCTGACAAAGGGAAGTCATAGTTTGATGGGTTCATTGTGGATGATGTTAATTCAGGGGTTAAAAGGCATGAAATTGGAAATTTGGAAATCAAACTATGGAAACATTCTTAATTCTGTTCAATTGTATAATCTTCCCATCTTTTGGAGTTGCTTAGGGAATACTGAATTTTCCAACAAGTAAGCAGTGCGTATTTTACAGACCCTAACTGGGAAGATGCAGTAGGAATGGGGGAAATGATGGATCATTAGTCTCCATATTTGTCCCTTTAAGAAACAATATCACCAAGTAAAGGGATAAATGAGAATCCTCATTCTGCTCTGCCTGTTGGCAGACACCGAGCTGTACTACTGGGACATCTCCAGCTCACAAAGACACCAGAGGTCTCTCCTTTTAAAAGTACAAGGTCGAGAGTGACAAGAGCACAAAGACAAGATAGAGAGCTTCCTGAGCTTGGAAACCATAGTCCTTTAGAGAAAACTCTGACTGGAGTGGGCACTGTGTTCATGGCCAGAATGAGACAAGACCAATGAAAGAGAAATGAGGGGACACTACAGAGTTCAGAGAATTTCAAGATAATTTGCATGTAAGTTTTATCAGTTTCCTGTGGATTTGTGTGCCTTTGGGGACTTCTTAAAACAATATGTGATTCACCTAGCAACTTCTATCTTATATAAGTCTTAGACTGATCCTTGGCAGCTCTGCCACCTGGAGTGATGAACCAGGTCTCTGCTTTTGTTCTTGCTGAGCATGCAGGTTTAGCTTCCAGGTGCTTTTTCTCTCTGTATGTGAATGGTGCTAGAGCAGGAGTGAGAGGCTGATTATTATTTTTGACCTAAATCTCAAAGGTTTTACTTCAAAATTTATTGTTTCTGAATTCTCATGGTTTAGAGAATATAAATACACTGTTCTGAATTACTAGATGTTTGTGTTAATTGAACCCTGTAAATTCTGACAAGCTCCGTGTTTGAAAATCAAGTATCAGAGAGAACTTTGAAAATATGCTTAAATGTTGAGGGAGAAAAAGCAAACACACAAAAATAATACCTGTAAGTGCTCTACAAAATATAATTTGTGGATACGCAAATTGTTGTTGGGAAAAAAAACAAAGTCAGTTTCAAACTAGAAAAGAAAAGCAGAAAAACTAGCAAACAGGCACAAATTGACTAGCCCAAATTTCTCCTCTGAGACACACGTACTCAACTTCTGCGTGGATCCCCACATTTCTAATTAAACGGGCTCCTACTTATTCCTTTGCTGGAGGCATTTTGTTTGATTAACAGAAGGAAAGGTTAATCATATAAATTTGCCATCTCACAGCGTTGTGAAGCAGCAGAGAGGAGGCATCTCCTCGTTCCCCCTGCTCAGCTGCCACTCAGCTCTGCTCAGCCCGTGCAGACACGGAGCTTTCCCCTCAGGCCCCTGTGACACACTTTCCTGCACTCGTTCCTGGTGCACGGGGAACGTTCCTGGTGTTTGTGACTGCAGCTGTCTCAGTGGAAGTTTGTGCATCACCTCATGGACGTGTGAGCTGTGCAGGAGATTCTGTCTCTGGGAGGGATGGAGCAGACCTGCAAATCCCTGCCCCGTTAGGAAGGAGCTCTAATTGTTCCTACCTAACATGCATCCATGATTAAAACACAGTTATTAATGAAACCATGGTGTGCTTGGAAGCAGATGGATAACAGGGGGTTTTTTTAATACCATGTTAATAAGATCTTTTATAATTCCTTGTCTGAATTTACCTGGTAATTATAAGGTAGCAACTATAATTTTCCTGGACAGACTATTAGTTATGATTTCTTTATCTCTGTGTTGTAAGGACTGGTTCACACTTGAAGCAGCAGGCTTTCATCTCTGCAAGTGACCTACATTTATGGTTACGCTCTCAATAAAATAAAATACAAATGGCAACTTTGAATAGACACACTGAGAGTATAAAACACAGAAGTCTGATTCTCGTCTGTGACTTGTTTGCATTGTGGGGCTTTGAAATTCACTTAATTTTTATACAGTCTTGGCTTTCGGGGCTGGTCCAGCTGAATCTGGTGCCTGTGCAGGGTGTGGGAATTGCTGAGAGGACAAACACACTCCAAGCTGCTCCTGTGCTGTCCCTGCCCAGTGGGATAGTTTGGATAAGCTGCACTTGGGTGGGGTTTGAGCTTTGTGAATGATTTTTCAGTTTCATTTGCCATATTTAAAAAACAAAAAAATGGTCACCTGAGCTTAGACTGAAAAAACCTTTTAAAATGTTTGTTTTGGCAAGACAAATAAGTTGTAATTGAATAAATTATTTGATCCCACATAAATTTCTTGTCTATTTTCAGAAATAAATTTTGAGTAGTTTCTTTGCAAAGTATCCTTTCCAGGTTCATGCCTGGTATTTAACATAACAGAGCCTTTAAGACATTTTTTGTTTGTTTTTGTGAGATATTTTGATATAATAGAAACAAAATCTGCAAATTCAACATGAATATGAAATCTGGCAACTGCCCTCTCCACATAAAATGTGTCCTGATTTTAGCTGCTATTCTTAGACATCTGCTCAGTCCATAGGATGTCCAGGGGTAGATGGTGTTAGGAAAGATGTCTTGCTCCCCTGCTGCTTTAGTCAAACATACAGAGGTTAAACTCTGCAAAGATTTCGTGCTGAGAGATTTCTAGGGCTTGGGATAGATGGATTCTGGGGGTGGGGGGTGCTTTTTGTTTTCTTGGGGCTTAGGAATGCACATATGAATCAGTCACATCTAAATGGATTCCCTGCATTCTGAAAACATCTGAGTGGTATCTCCAGCACTGTAAATGGCAGTTTCTGTGAGAAGTGTTTTGCCTCTCCTATCCCTAACATTTACTCTTTGAACACTTAGTGTGTGGCCACTGCTGGGCCATTTGTGGCCACTGTAATCACTTTGAATTGGATGCAGAATATCTGGTAATCTCTCGTAGATCTGACTCTGCAGAAGAGAACAATTCTAAGGGTGCCCATAATCTTTTTTTTGTTTCCCTGCCCACAAATTTCCAGTGAATCCTCTCAACCACCTTTCGACGTAACTGGAAACGCTGTTCTCCTTGGTATATAAGTTTACTTACATCCTGTGTAAGCAGAAGGATGCAAAGAAAGGGAAAAAGCAGCTTGGTGGGCTTTAATCCCTCACCAGGCTTCTGTACAGAGTGCCATGGGGATAATGTGATGAGAGTGTGCAGGTAGCTGTGTTTATACAAGGTGAAGATGCACATAAATCCACTGGCTGAATGATTCAGACCTGTCAAGTCTCATGCATTATGCACAGGACTTATTCAATTAGCCCTGCCACAGTGCCTATAACTCAGGCACTTGTGCGGGGCGTGCTTGGCCTTGTTCCCACTGCTCAGCTCGTGTTCCAGGTGCAGCTGCACAGCCTCTGACGTGGCCACACGGACCTGGCTGGCACAGGGGTGGCTGCAGAGCCCATTCTGTGATGGCTGTGAGCAGGCAAACCTTCCCTGCCCGGGGCTGTGCAGGGCTTGGGGTCCAAAAACTGTGAGGTGAAAGGATTGGCACAGCTCTGGGTTGGTCAGGGAAGCTCAGTCTACAAAATGCAGATAGAGGCTCTATAATGGCTTCACACTGAAAGACAGTAGGGGTAGGTTGGGTGTTGGGAAGAAATTCATCCCTGTGAGAGTGGTGAGGGTATAGCACAGGTTGCCCAGACAAACTGGGGATGCTCCTGGAAGTGCCCTGGAGCCCTGGAAATGTTCAAGGTGAGGTTGGACAAGGCTTGGAGCAACCTGGTGTAGTGGGAGGTGTCCCTGCCCATGGCAGGGGATTGGAACTGGATGATCTTTCAGGTTGCTTTCAGCCCAGACCATTCTGAGATTCTATTACTCTAATGTATTGATTTAAATAAGTTGTACTAAACACAAAATAATTGCATTACCAAGTCACTACTTTACATAGGGCTAAAGCCAATGTTATAATCAACATATAAATTACCACCTATAATTTAAACTCGGAGCTGGTATTTGCAGCAAGTGCTTTGTTTCCCGAAATGTGTCCCCCGCACTGAGTCGGGGAAGCGGCGCCTGGTGCCCGTCTCTGCCCAGTGTTGTGAGCATTTTGCCTTTTGTATTTCAGTGCCAGACAGATGTGTGTGAATCACCAGGGCTCGCTTTTGTTTATTTGGCATTTTGCGGGGGTGGGTTTGGTGGGGGAGCGGGGTGTTTTCGTGCCGCTGTCGCCGGTTCTTCTAGCACATCCCCATCCTTGCGAGCCGGGCGGCTGTGCGACGTTCCCGCGAGGCCCTGGGGTGTCCGCAGCCGCGCTGACCGGTGTCTGTGTCCCCTGTGTCCGCAGCCATGCATCTCCTGGGGCTGAACTGGCAGCTGCAGCCGGCCGAGGCTCCGACCTTCAACAACGGGCTGCGCCCGCCCGGCGAGGACGGCCCGCCCGCGCCCCCTGCCGGCAGAGGTGGGTCCGCGCCGCGCCCCGACCCGACACGGCCCGGCCCGGCCCGGCCCGGCCGAGCGGCCGCGAACCGCCCCAAAACCACCTGAACCGCCCCAAAACGGCACCTGAACTGCCCCGAACCGCCCCAAAACCACATGAACTGCCCCAAAAACGGTACCTGAACTGCCACAAAGAGCCACCTGCACCGCCCCAAAATTCCACCTGAACTGCCCCAAACCGCCCCAAAACACCACCTGAACTGCCACAAAGCACCGCATGGACCACCCCAAAACAGCACCTGAAGTGCCCCAAACTGCCCCAAAACACCACCTGAACCTTCACAAATCGCCCCAAAATGCCACCTGAACTGCCCCAAACTGCCCCAAAACACCACCTGAACCTCCACAAATCGCCCCAAAATGCCACCTGAATGGCAACAAACCGCCCCAAAACACTGCCAAACCTCCCCTAAATGCCACCAGAACTCCCACAAACTGCCCTAAACCGCTGCAGAGCCACCCTGCCAAGCAGCCCGAAACACTACTGAACTGCCACAAATCGCCCCAAAACACTGTTAAACTGCCCCAAAACGCCATCAAACGGCCCTAAAACACCCCAGAATGCCCCAAAGGCCACCAAATCCCCACAAACCACCGGAAAATCCCACTGAACCCTCACAAATTGCATCAAAATGCCCCAAAATGCCACCAAATCCCTACAAACCATCTGAAAATGCCACTGAACCCCCACAAATTGCATCAAAATGCCCCAAAATGCCACCAAATCCCTACAAACCACCTGAAAATGCCACCGAACCCCCACAAATTGCATCAAAATGCCCCAGAATGCCACCAAACCCCCACAAGCTGCCCCAAAACGCTGCCAAATCGCCCCAAAATGCCTCCCATCCCCTCCCGCGGCTCTCAGCATGCCCAGGCCAGCCATGTGCTCGGTGCTTGTGCTGAATCTTGTGGCTTCTGGTTTATTGCTGATGAAGTTGTGCTGCTGCAGATGCTGGGGAACCTCTCACAGAAGTGTGCTGGGGTTTTTGGTTTTCTTTTTCCAGGTATAGCTCAGATCTCAAAGAAAGGGGAGACTGAGGGAGCTGGGGCTGTTCAGCTTGAAGATGTGATTGCGAGGGGACCTCGTTAATTGTGTAGATATCTGCAGGGAGGGCTCAGAGCATGGACCAGGCTCTTCACAGTGGTTCCAGCCAGGAGAACAGGAGGCAGCGGGCAGGGACCGATGACCAGGAAGCTCCACTGAACATGAGGCAGAACTCCTGTGCAGTGACCAAGCACTGGATCATACTGTCCCAGTGTCCCTCACTGGGGATACTCCAGAACCTTCAGGACACAATCCTGTGCTCTGTGCTCTGGGATGAGCCTGCTGGAGCAGGGGGGTTGGGCCACATGACCCACTGTGATCCTTTCCAACCCGGCCCATTCTTGATTTAGTAGAATTGCGTTGTAGTGCTTGAGAGAAGTCAAGAACTGGCTTGCAGCCAGGACCACATCCCTGGTTTTTCTTTCTCAGATGAATTGTAATAGCAAACACCAAGGACAGCGGAATTTGACCCATGGTAAACAGTCTGTCCTGTCATATTAATGTGAGAAATTAGACAACAAATGGTTTCTTTTTCTCTTAAAAAAACCCCTGTGTTCCAGGGGAGGATGACAAAGACGTGGCAGTGGAAAGAAAAAATAAGTAAAACCTAGAACCAGAAATACTTTCTTAAGCTGAGAAAACGTGTTAAAAACACAGAGAAGTTACATGTCACTGAAAGGATTTTAATCATTTAAATGGAATGCTTTTTACTGGTGAGGTTCAGGGGTTTTCTTTGATGCATCACAGAAAGGTCTTCTCTGGTTATTACAAAAATTGTGGGGAGAAGGCAGAACAGAATGTTACAATTAAACAAAGCACCTCCCACGCTTTAGTGTGCTGGGATGGTGGATGACATGACTGGAACTGGAGAAGTCTGAACTCTTGATTTTTGTCAGATGAGGAGTTCTGTCCAGAGGCTGAGCACTGTTCCACCCTCAGGACCTGTGGTTCATGTTAAATTTGGTAATTGCCAAAGCAAGTGTTAGACCAAATGCTGACACAGGATATTGGCAAGACAGTTAAAATAGAGCTGGGAAAGGAAACTGAGTTGTTCTTTTAGGAGCTTGATCATTTTATGGATTTGCTTCTGTTTTCAATCAATGGTGCTGCTACTGCACCTCAGCTTCTCCATGTTTTCCATGGAGGGTCTAGTTTTGACTTCCTCCTTGTCATGAAATCCTACATCCTGATGGTGCCAAAAACCTGAACATTTTTACACAAGTGTTCATTGGTTTGGCTTTCATCTCTGACTGGCTGTAGGTCAAAGTGCATGAGCAGCACGTCCCTAAGTGCAAGGCAGAATGTTTGCATTGCTGCTGAACTGCCTCCAGCTTGTGCACAGGTGAGAGACCCTGTGGTTTTGGACAGGAACCTGAAGAGCTCAGGTCGGCAATTATGGTCATTTAGCAGACAACTGCAGGGCTTTAACACCTTTCCCAATTCCCTCCCTGCAGCTTTTTGTTGCCATCTCTGTGCAAATACGGGGCAGCAGGACTGCAGAATTGGAATGTGCTCATCTGCCTGAGGCACTTCAGTGCAAATTCTGGCAGTTTATCCCAGCCCCACTCTAATTAGCTTTGCACATTTGAAGAGGCTGAGATGCTGTTTTGGGAGTGGTAACCTCCTGTAGAGGAGACAAGGAGACAGAACTGCTGGTTATGTCTTGAATTGCTGCAGTTAGCTTGCCTCAGAGCATGTTGGAAAAGTTTACTTGTTCTTCTGACATTTTGTAGAAGGTTGCTGAAATGCTGATAACGTGGGGGAAGGAGGAAGAACAATATTTAGGCAAGTAATCTTCCACAGTGGAATAAAATGAGTGACAGGTTTGGATGAACGCAAGAAATATCGAAAAGACAAATTCTTAGAGCTGGGAAGGGTGAAAAGTTTTTCTGCCTCACCTTTCTTTTTATTATGTCTAAGTTAATATTGCTATCCCAGCAGTTTTTAGGAGAGCCTCTGACAGCTTTTAACACAACAACCATTTCAGGGCTCTGGCTGTGGAGAGTGACCTTTCTATAATTGACATAACTCAGGATGAAGCCATTCTTTTCAAAACATGGGTCTCCCAAAGAAACCTTTAACCCCTAGTCTGAGAAGGGCCACTTAAACACAAGCTGTGCCTACTCAGCAAGCAAAGCATTTTAAAGTAGAGCAATTTGAAAGGGAAAAAAAAAAAAGAAGAAGCAGGTATTCAATTTGATCTGGCTGTTCCTTATTAAGAGACTAAATTCTAGTAGGAAATAATAAAACTGCAATTTAAGGGGCATGTAAATTACTTTATTACTACATTTTCCTATCTGAATGAAAACAAAATTCACTATTAAGATAACACAGTTTCAGGTTTTTTGTAATTACACACTACATCTCACTAATAGTGGGTATGTCTGAAAGGAGGAGGCGAGTGCAATGGGCAGAAAAATCCTCAGTGCTGCTTTAAAACTGCAAGTGAAGTCCACCATGCTGTGAAAGTTGTGTTCAACTAGGGATTTAAATTAAGAGACAAAATTTCCTTTCTTAATACAGATTATAAGGCTGTATCCTTTCGCAGTGCATAAAACCCCAAAAATTGATACTGCCTTGGAATTTCTACTGGGATGAGATAGATTGTAATGACATTTAAAAAGCTTTCTGAGAGAGAAGCCCATTTATCTCTTATGTATGTCTTATGTTGTGTAAGGATAATGTTAGAATTTGGATGTGATAAATCTAAATTAAGGGGGAAAGTGGGGGGAAAGAAAAGAGGCATGTTTGGGAATAATTGCTCTTTCAAAAAGAAGTGAAATAGATGACCTTATGGGATTTTTCTGTGCCTAAATTCTGTTAATCTATGCCAAAAGTTTTCTACATTTAAAATTATGTGGTGGGCTAGACACACATTTCCATAAAAATCTGTGACTATGTGCTGTTTCCTTTCTAATTGACAGAATATACCATAAATTCAACTTTAATCATTTCAGAGGACACCTAAGATGACCTACAATTTATGTGGAAATATCCAAATTAATCCCAGCTGAAAACCCATATAAAGAATGCAGCGGTGTCAGTTTTTTTGTTTAGGTCATGTTGTCTTTGATATGGTTACAAATTTAGCAAATTTTCTATTAATTCAAAATTGACTTAGTGCTTTTTTTTTCCTTGATTGTTTGCTGTAGTAATGCTCTAGAAAGCTGAAGCACACAGGAAGAGATTGTGATCTCTGATTCTAGAACCTCCCATTTTAAAAGACACCAAAAGTAATTGTGGACAGTTGTGGAAAGATCACTTTAGGTACAATGACTACACTATTTTGAAAAAGTTGATATGAATTTGTATTTTGATGCTTACATAGTCCAAGGGTTGCTTCTCTTTGGATGAACCAAGCTGACTCAAGTTCATGCTCAGTTTGAGGTCTTTCACAAAGTCTACCACAATGTTTGTGTATTCCAGAAAGACTTTTTCAAAAATATTGTAGTTATTAAATATTAAAGTACTGACGTGTCATGTAAAATACTTGTTTCCAGATATCAAATTCAAAGTTGCAAATATAATGTCAATAATGAAACGAAGAAAGTTTTAATTAGCTGTTAAATTTGGCACATCTCGCTTGAGATGAGAGAGAGGAAAAACAGATTTCTACTGATGTAGCAGAAATTTTCCTTGGATGGATGTGGAAAGCTGAGCTCAGCACTCATTGTGGAGCTGTACAGGTTGTCTCCAGCTCTCTCCAAACGATGTCGAGAGCTCTGCCAGATGCTGCAGCTGGGAGTCACATTTTGGTGTGCGCAAATTGTTTCCTAATAGTTAGGATACTTTGTTAGCAACGCGGCACACAGGCAGTGCTAAAGGAGTAACAAAGTTCTGGAACGGGAGGATCTGCCATCCTGGCAGAGGGATGAGCTGGGGTTCAGATGCAAACAGAGCCGCTCCTGACTCACTGCCTGAGGCGCCAGAGCTACCCCCGGCTGTGCTGCTGCTGAAACCCACCCAGCGCTGCAGGGAGCTCTTTGTCGTCTTGTAAAAGATAAACTCATCCCTCATTAACAATGTAAACAACATGAATCTCTCGGTTTCTACTGTTTCCTGTCAGGCACTTTGAAACAGACAATCAAAATGGAATAACAGTCAATGTGTTTTAAATGTCACTCCTGTTACCTTCCTTCAGTTTAATCAAGACAAGCCGTCATTTTCCAGGTGGATTAATCTTATTAAGTAGTTACGTGGCTAATGTAATGTAGATCTTAATTAACACGTTAGCAAGCAGAACTATTAAGATGGAGGCTATGAAGGCTTGCAGATGTGGTCTTCTGAATATACACCAGACTCAAGGGCTGTCTCAGAAAAGCAAAGGATTTGGCTAAATCCAGCAGAAGAGGAGTTTTAGATTTGTGGGTGTGTTTATGGTGATAGCATGAGTTGCTCTGTTCAGAGTTAGGTGATGAAGTTTGGAATATGCCTTCAGACATGATTGTTATCCTGATTTAGTAATCCATACAAGTATGTATTTGCTCTTTGTGAAATGCACTGAACCAACAGATCTTAATTTTATTTCAGTTATAATTTCGCTTTGATTCTGAAAGCAATGACTCCTGTGAAGCCATGCTCACATGAATGTGAAGATGTGCCAAAATTTTTAGGTGTATCAGGTGTGCCGTATTTTACTAAAAGCAAACTGCTTCATTTCACTGCCACATTGATTGGCTGCAGCTGAGCCAGAGCCGGGGTCTTATGCAGTCACTCCCTTTGAAGATTTTCTTTCCTCTTGCCACAACAGAAATTTAGGATGCTGACCAGACAACCTGAGGTTTTGGTTTTGTACCAGAAGCTGTTTTCCTGGACTTCTGAAAGCTCATACCCTCAGGAGCTTCCTTCCTTCTTCCTTCTCAAAGCAGAGCTCATTGGTAGCTCAGCATCTGCAGCAGAGCTAAAGTTCAGCTGTGCCCCAGCAACTCCTCCAGACAAACTCTCATTGCCTGGCTTTTTTAGCTCATTGCAGCTGAGGGAATTTGTTTTGCAGTAGCAGTCAATCTATTGTACACATCCCAGGAATAATCTGTTCTCACCTGAGTCCTAGGGCACTTAGGTGATAGTAGATAATTTGAAGTGTAAGTTCATATAGGGAGTCGTCAGTATGGTAACAGTGCATGGCACTGATTTTTTTCCACTGAAGAGGTTTGTATGGAAAAGACATTTTCTACTTTATTTTATTTGCCTTTCTGGAACAATAAGACATGTCTGGTCATATAAGTAGCAAATTTACCTAAGGAAAAAATGTTAAACTATCATGGAGAACCGTACCAATTCTCACATGGTCTTTTTTGGCAAAAAGTCAGAGGAGTCTATTTTTGTATTGAATGGTTCCCTTTACACAGCTGTACCATAAATTTCTTCAGAATTCCAAGTCATCTGTGAAAATCCCAGGCTGTATAAAAAGAACAACAGAAAAATCAGCTAGATAAAAAGATAAGGTAAGCTATGTTTGTAGCAGTGATTTATAAGAAATATAGAATTACAGGAAAAGAAGGTAAAGAGAATTTAACCAACCCTGGTGGTATTTATTTCTTGTATTTAATTTGAGGTTTTCCACATTATCTTGGTAGTTAATTTCTGATCCATTGGAATGGTTATTCTGCTAGATATTTTCATAGAGTGCTATCAAGATGCAATTTGCAGTCACCCCCGTGATAGAGGCACACAGTCACAGGACTGGAGTTAATTGCTGTTTAAATGTGGTGTCTGTAGTGTGACACTGCTGGTAGCCAGATTTCGTTTTTATTTTTAATTTTAGCTACAGTGTAGGATACTGTAGTTATAAATAATCAAGTATATCTGGTTTCAGTGTAAATACAGCTCTGCCTCCATAGCTGACACTGCTTGACATCAGTTAAATTAAAGGCTGACTGGGCATGTCCCATCCACTGCCACCTTGAATGTGACCTCCAGCTCACAGATGAGACCTGCTGACAACTTAGCAGGGGGAGTTTGCATTGCCGTTGTCATGGATTGCCTGTCTGATAGCTTCAAAGGCAAATACACTTGAATGCTAAAACAGTCTTTTCAAATGTATATGCCAAAATAGTAATTCAGCTGGGTAAATAAAACAGCAGTTTAAATGAATAAGTGTTATTTAGTTGATGAATATATGTTTGACTGAGTGATTGAAATGGCTCCCCTGGGTAAGATGAAGAAGTATGCTTTTAAAACTCTTTTGTAGATGTTTATAGAGGGAAAATGATGGGGAAAAAAAAGATCAAGTATCTATGGGGTTATGAGATAAACATGGAACTTTCCAACAGTCACCCACAACCGAGAGAATGATCTTGGGATTCGTTTGTTCTCGGCAGTATGAGTAGTTTGGGTTAGTCTTTCTTCCAAGATTTGTCAGTTTGTCACATCTGTAACTTCACTTAAATGCAGTTGATGCTCTTTGAATGTGATCTGCAGTGGTCCATCCAACAGAAAAGCTTCTAAAAATAGCTGGAGGGGGAGTGAGTCAGGTGGCAAGAGACATTCTCTGCATTAGGAGGTGAGGACTGAAGGGAGCTATAAAAAAAGCTTGAGTCTCTAGTGACAGGGTTTGCCAGTGAAGCTGTTAGTGCAGAAAAAGGCATTGCAAATACCAAAGCTAGGATGATGGTCTGCTTTCCAGGTTAAAAAAAAAAAAGCTTTAGCCTAATAACTAAGGTAGATTCAGTGGTCATATCTACTTTGCACCTCCTCTCTGTATTTCTATTGGGGAGAGGAAGGAACATGAAGAGGCCAGTGCTGAGACACCTCCTGTAATATTTATATTGACTGCTCTGCCTTCCTCATCTTCAAGGTGAGAATTGTTAATACTTCTATTTTACAAGAAGGCATCTGAGAGCAGCAGGATCATGACCAACCCCAAGGTGCACAGGCATTATCAGAGCAAGGAGCAGAACCGAGATGCTGTCACTGGTTTTGTGTCTCACACAAGCAAGGGTAACTCAGGAGGAATTTATGAGAGCATGATTCAATAATGCATAATCTTTAGAGTTTATTGATATCTTGTTGGACTTAAAACTTCATAAGTTGTTAGCTAAGCTTGCAAATATGAAACCTAGATTTTAGTATAACTTCAAGCGTTTCTAAATTTCATTATTACAGCATTGTAATGTAGCTCTGTAAGAACAGGATGTCAGGAATTAAATTCTTAAAAGCAAAAGGAAGGGATCCTTTCGGCATGCCAGAGGTGAGGCAGCAGCTGTTCCTCGCAGATGTGGCACAGGCTGGGTGTGGAGCATGCTGCACTACAGAAACACAGGCTGAAAAGAGTCACCCATCTGCCCCATCCTGTGCTGCAGGTTAAATATAGCTCAATCACTTGTGAGGGTTTATCATCTAACCTGCTCTTAAAATCCTCTGCTGTTGTGAACCCCTGTCACAATTCCCTTCCCAGAGAGATTTTCCTAAGATGTTCCAGGAGAGGTGGTTTGGAGAACTAGGAACCAGGTCATTGGTGCTGTAGAGCAAAATAAAAGTGCATCTGTGGGGAGATGCTTCCAAGGATAATATCAAACGGAACAGAATCATTTCAGTGTCAGGAACCTTAATCACGTCTCTAGGCCCAGTAATAACTACAAATTTAATTGTCTTATCTGCAGTTTTCACCAATTTTTATTTCACCATGATAACTTCAACATTTTGATGAGAAATACAAAGGAAAGGTCTTCCTCTAGTATTTTTTTTTTGGTGGGGGAGAAGTCTAACATCCAATGTATTTTTTTACCTTTGCGTGCTGAAGTAGTATGAATGTAACTCTGGTTCTCCTGATGGCTGAAATTTTATCATTTTAGCTTAATTTATGTATTCCTTGAGTCCTGAAGAATGCCTTTCCCAGAGAGAAATAGGAAGCAGAATTTTGGATAACCAAAGGAAGCTGAGGCTTAATTTATCCAGGAATACTAAAGCTTGATCCTCCATTAGAATTAAATTTATTTACAAAGTTACAATTCTAGAAAACGTATACATAATTAGCAAAAGCCATTGAGAGTTTTGGAGTTGCTTTAATAACCAGTGAAACTGTAACTGCCAGCAGAGACTGTTGTGGCCTTACCATTCACATGCTCCATACATTTCCTGCACTGGATAATAATAAAAATTCGTGGAAATAGCTTTTTATTCGACTGGTTGGCTGTGGATATATCACTCCTGAAGAACAATGTTCTTTAGAGTGTGTGAAGGAGCCTTTTGCAGGTTAGATGCAGTTGATGCTCATTAAAGAATGCTCAGTCTGCTTCCAAAGAAAGTATTTACAGCGCGCTTTTTAAGAATATTGAAAAAATATTCATTATTTATTACCACATGTTGGAATTGTGAAGTAGATGTAATGTTCTCAAAGGAGGTGAAGGTTCCTGAAGTCTTTTGCTGACTTCCCAGCTCTGCCAGTGATTCCAGCCTAACATGCCATAGGTGATTTTTGGTGTGTTCTCTGCCTCTGATTTTCCTCTCCACATGGGTGGGTAAGAGCTAATGTAAATTCTAGTGAGATGGTGCCTGCCTTCATTGAGATAGGAACCTTGAGATATCATCTGCTGCAGTAATCCATTGGAAATGAAATCCTGTCGTTTCCACAAAGCAGGACGTGTTTGGATCTGGTTGCTCTCTGTGCTTCTAGTGGCTCTAAGGGCACATTGCTTGACACTCTCAGCCATTTTTCCTTTCTTTGCAGCCCCTGGTTGCAGCTTCTTCTGCTTTCTCTTTCTTTGTTAGTGCTGTGATGTTATTGTAGACCCATTAACATAGAAAATGAAAAAACAAACAAGTTGCCAAAAACTGTATAGCAGTTGGTATTCAGAGCATTCTTTTACCATTTCAAAACACTGCCAACAAAGTATCTGTTTCATTATGTACAAGTGTAAGTGCTGCTAACACAGATAATTTAGAATCTATAATTGAAACCGTGCTTTTGCAGCTCTCTCAATTAAAGATAGTCAAGACAGAAAAGCTGTTATGTACTTACCTGCTGGAATTATATGTTGTTCTGTGCCATCCCACTACATTCATACAGTGCTTATTTCAAAAGTAACTTGCCATTTATTGAAAATAGCATTCCACCCCAGCAGGAAAACCCCCGTCAAGTAAACACTGAGCTTTTTACAAATGCTCTAAGGTTGTATGAGAGGTATCACAGCCATCCAGTCTGTGGTAATAGTAGTATTAGTGATACTTTTAATTTCTGTGATTGTTAGCAGATACTTTCCGTGGTTTTCTGGTTTGTTATAGTGTCTGTTGTAAGAATTTTTAAATGGATTTCTTACCATGTTGTTTGGGAATACAGAATCAAACGTTGCTGCGTATTGTGGCTTAAAAACACTGCTAACTCCGTGTTCTGCACTCCATGTTTAAAATATGTGTAGCCTCAGAACCTGTTCAGTTGAGAACAGAAGGGATTTGCACCGTATTTTAGGAGTTGACTATTTCATGGGCTGAAAGCCAGAGAACTCAACCAGAAAGGTCTTGTATCTTGTCTTCAATAATGCATGCTGAAAAACCAACAAATGATGGATTTTGACTAACCGCAGCACAAGGGGAAAAGACTTGTAGATAGACCCTGCTTCAGGCAGAGAGAACTTCAAAGGCACTGCACTGAGTTGTGCTAACTCTGTTTCAAGGAGAAGATGCACGTTAGAGTACAGAAATTGTCCTCTAAACCCTTTTGTGTGCATTTCATTTCTTCTGTCAACTCTCTTGTCTGTGACCTAAAGTCTATTGGACTACTTTAGTGAAGAAAACGGTGGTAATAAAAATTTATAATCAGTTCGTTTAGATTGAAGTTACCCTTCGGTTCACCTTTCTGGGAATTTTTTATGCCCTGGTTGTGTACAAGATGCAGCTGAAAAGAGCACAAGGAGATTCACATGTGCTTAATTGACTCTCTGCTGTTGCTGTTTGATCAGTGAGGAGAATCACAGAATTAAAGGGTTTGAGGGAAGAAAGGATTGCTGATGCTCCACAGAAAAAAGGTTTTGCAGAGTTCTTGCTTCAAATAAAAGGGCCAAATTCTTACATACTGAATAAAACAGCAGGCAGATTGCATCAGAGTAAGAAAGTTACAGTTTGATTTAAGTGTCACTGCCACAGATGCTCATCTTGAATGAATAAAACTACCTGCATTAAAACCAGTTGTCTCATTTGATTTATATTTGCTTTTGTTTTGTAGGACCATGGGTCACTAGGAATAGCAGCATAGATAGTGGAGAAACAGAAGTTGGCCACAGGGTCACCCAGGAGGTGCCCCCCGGAGTTTTTTGGAGGTCTCAGATCCATATCAGCCAGCCACAGTTCCTGAAGTTCAACATATCCTTAGGGAAGGATGCTCTTTTTGGTGTTTATATAAGAAGAGGACTCCCACCATCACATGCCCAGGTACTTTATCAATGTGTTTGTTGGCTTTGAATGTCAGAATGCGAAATCTGGGTCATTTTTGTTAGGTTTGTGTTGGAGTTTACAGAATTCAAGTTTAGGGATTTCCTAAATTCCTTCATTTGTGATATTTGACTGAGCCAACCTCATATTAACATTTTTTACAACAATACATTTATAAAAGAAGTAATTATGTCCTTGCCATTCAAACAAGGTTTTAAATCTCTGATATAATCTTGGCGTGAATTGTGATAAAACTATCTCGTTATCTGTGAGACAAAAATGATGAGTTGAGGACCAAAATATTTGACTATTCTTGGGAGTAAAGGGGTGAGGAGGTCGACATGGGTTTATTGCCTCTGCTTCTAAGAATTTGTGCAGAAGGAGCTTTGGCTGTGCAAAATTCATCAAGTTACTGTAGTAAGCTGTTTTCCAGTGTTCTGTGAGTTACTGAATTGGTAAGAAATGAGGATCAGCAGTGCACAGCCCAAGGAGGGGAGGACATGTAGTCAGTTTTCCATGTTAGCATATGGTGTTCTGAATATTGATACAAAGACTAAAAAAAATTGGGAAATTGCAGAGGGCTGGTGACTGATTTTCAGTCATTTCCAGCCATCCAGGCAACACAAAACATATATCTTCAGAGAATATGTTCCAGAGTGGGAGCCTTTCTTGAGAATGTTTTGATTTTGGCTGTAAGGCTTCATTCAATATGCTGTCTTGAGGGTGAAATTATGTCTGTGGATCTTCAGCTGTTCCAGTGAGGTAATGGCATAATTCATTGCACATGTCTCATTTAATGCAGAATTTTAGTGCTCGCTTTCCCTATCCTATCATGAATAAAATGGCAATTTAGTTGAGGAAAACAAATAAAAGTATAAATCATTAAATGAAAATTACTTAGGGCAACCAAGGCTCCAAAGCAATCATCAAAGTTTGCTATAAATACAGGTTAATTTTAATTTTTTGACTAAGACATGAGGGAGGTATGCCTGTGTCTTTTACAAGAAATCCAACTGGAAGTAGCTCCTAGTACAAAATATTTTTTTTTTAAATTCAGGATGAACTTTATATTGCAGTATGGTCAGATGTGTTTGTTCTAAGTTTCATTATGATGTTTTCATCTGAGAAGCCTGTGATCAGGCAGAGTTTTTTTCTTTCACTCCACCTCGCATGGATAGAATAAAAATTTTGTGACCTTTCTGTTAAATTAAATAATGAGAAACGTCATCTGTGTTTCCTCTTGGGCTGGATTCTGCCTCAGGGGATCTGTTTTCCAGTCTTCAGAGGAAGCAGTTCTAAACCTCTTTGTAAGTGGGGTTAATGAAATCCGCTGTATATAAACTAGTGTAGATCTGGTCTGAATCTGCAATATAAACCAACATAAACCTCCCCACATTCAGGCAGGGTCCTGGTGCTTGTTAACAGGGTCCTACAGCTGGAGATCCCATGGCCTTTTTGCCCAGCAATCAAAATGCAGTCAAGCTGCTACCAAGAGAAATTATTTTAGAGTAAGAAAGGCAAGCTGTTACAGACCTGAGTTAGTGAAAAGAAGCCTTGTTCTGACAGAAAGGAACACAATACTTCTGTGTGAATGAAAACAGTCTGAAGTTGACACCAGGCGATATTTTAAAATTGAAATTTAAAATCCTTGTTTCTGTAGGTTAGGGACATGAGCTCTAAAGCAGTGAACAGCTTGACAGTTCATCACTGATCAGTGCTCATATGTCAAGCTGAGTAAAATCCTTTGTGGGAACAAGTCAATAATCAGCAAATTAGGTACATGATTAACCTGAGACAACAAGATGCAGTTCCTGTCTGAGAGCCCTGCTGAGATTTAACCTTCTCAGTATTACTGTTTAGCAAATATTCCAAATGCCTGGTTTAGTCAGTCAAACTGATGTAGCTGTGAAGTTGTCTGGATGCAGCCTGTGTGCCATGAGCATGGGGAGTGGAGCTCTGGAGGAGAGGCAAAAATGCAGTTTTGAGTGGCAAGCAGAGTACAAACAGGAAGGCAGTGCTTTTGGGCAAAATCCCCTCCAACCTGTGTAGTGCTGTGCAGAAATAACAAAATGCACACTGCAGGCTTGAATGGTCAATAGGAATTTACCAGAAGAGTGTCATATTAATAGAGTTGATAATGTATAGAAAACAAACTGTAAATGTCAAATAATGCATGAAGTGACTCTGCAGAGCTTACAGCAGTTATGGTGTTGCTACATGCTGGTAGCACGTTCCAAATGATGCATGAAATGAGGGAACCTGAGAGGAGCTTCACTGGAATGTCTGGAGAAGGCAGCGCGTGGAGCTGGATTGTTTTCGTTTCCAGCAGCGTGGTTTATACTTATAAATTTTTCATGTCAAAATGAAAACTGTTTTCATTCAGAACAAGGAATGGCTTTATTTGAATGAAAAAATCTTGGAGAGCAGGGGAGCATCAGTGTTCCCTTGGTTTTTAGCAGGTGCTCAAACACTTTTAGGTGCTCTGAGCACCTCAGAGTTGCCTGGTGGCCTGAACGGGTTGGCTTGTGACACATCCAAATGTGGGAACAAACCGGTTGGTTGGCTGCTATCGTGGGTGTCAGATGTTTCATGGCTGTATTTTAATGAATAATTACCAACTGGATTTTATGAAGAACTAATTTTAGAGCGCTTTGCAAACAAGTTTCCCTGCCATATGTTTTCCTGGCTGCTTAGATTCTACAGGGCTTTGGCATAAAGGCAAATGCTCCCCACCATGCCAAGCGTGCTCCCCTTCTCCTGTTGAACATTACTTACCGAGATAAGAGCTCTAAGACATCTTGCTTTTCAATTCCTAATCTCAAGAACTCCTAGGCATTTTGTGGAGGCATGCAAATTGTTTCAAATCTTAAGAAAACCCCTGAAGATTATGGTGGCTCTCTGCATTTCCAGTCCTGAGTAGTCTCTCTGCTTCACAGTGGTCACAAGTGGTTCCCTTCCTCTGTGTGTGACTGGACTCGCTGGGTCCGTGCAGTGGTGGAGCCACAACCGTAGGTGTAAAGTTCCCAAACTGTTTTGCTGACTCCCCCATGGTTACAGGAAAAATAAAGTCTTTATTAGCCTATGAATAAAATGCATCAGAGGGTAGAAAGCCTTGAATGGGGAAATTATAAAAACAAATTGCCCAGAAAGAACTTAGCATGAGATTTTAGGTTTGTAAATAAAAGTAAGCAGTAGGATTTCGGTGTGCTGGATAGTAAAAATAAACAAACTCACCGAGAGAGTGAATTTGGAATTTGTTTAGTGATGTAGGCTGGCAAGTCACTTGCTTATATTGAGCTTTAATCATAGTAAGTACTCCCTGCTGCAAAATTGAACTCTGATGATGTAGTCATTTGGGATTTCTGCTGCATGTTGTTCCTGGGCTGTTTTAGCCATTTTTATGTGATTCTCGGTATGAAGCCATGAAATATGAAGGATCATAAAAAAAGAAAACAGAAAAGCCAAAAGTCAGTGAAACTTCTACATTACTTCAGAGATGTAATTTGGTTTGACATGTCCCTTCCCTAATTCATGTGATTTAGTGGCCTCTTCCTTAGCAGTTGTGTGTGTGTGTTACATTAAGAATTCCACAGCTGCTTTTTAATGATCATGAAATTACTTGCCTCCTTTTCCTAGATGGATCTTCTAATCTATTCATGTATGCCAATAAGTAGCTTTAAAGCAAGAGTGATATCTTCAGCACAACATTATATAGAAGTAATTAATCATGCAAGGGTGGTAAATCAGAAAATCAACCGGGCCATGAAAACCAAAATGATGATTCAGCCAAGCATGTGAAGAGATCTTATCTGCTTATGAGTTCACAGTGTCATCTTGGTGACCCTTCAGTCAGGGATTTTCGATTTTGGGGCACATATACCTAGTCCTTACTGGAATATTAAGATTAATACACCCAGGGAACCACCAGCAGATGCATTGAGTTCCTTCTTTTTTTCCCCCAGTCCTGAGAAATCCAAAGAGGGATAAAAATGTATTATTGTTTTCTGTATCACTTTGCACCGATATTCAGCATTCACAGAGTTGTCCAGGTTTGATCATTTTGCTTTTGCCTGGGCATTAAATTATTTGCCATAGTTCGATTAAAGAGGGGCGACACCAGTCTTAACTGTACTAAAGCTAAATTCGTTGTGCCGAGGGACCTGCTCTCACTAGGTCACACACCATCATCGTGAAAAGAGATTCTGCTGCTAAAACTGCTTCAAGCAGTTTCAGGCTGAAAACTCTTCCCCTTCGATCTGGCCAACTGCTGAGCCTTCTCCACTATATGAGGTAGAATCAGCATCAAACAGAGGGAGGCAGAGGAACCTGCCAGCACAAGCAGAGACGAACAGCATGTTGCCAGTGAGAAATGTCAGCTTTTATTGCTGCTTCCTCAGTTGACCCTTTGTGAACAATTGCTCTGAAGAGCACAATTTCTTTTTCCCAAGATGTTGCCCAAGTAATAACATTTCCCAAGGAGGTGATGAGTCTGTCCTTAACCTCTGACTGTTGGACAATGGGCTTTAGCAATCTTTCCAGATGCCATTGATTTCAGAGATAGATGTATGTGTGTTTGGCACCTCACATATGCTGAAAGTTACTGGCATGCCAGAATTCTCTACATCTTTGGCATGCTTTGCCTGAATTTTGCTAATTTATCTGATTTACCTTTCCCCATAAGGTTCATTTGTGGAAAAAGGCTCAAGTGGAGGGCAATCTGATATTGAATGAAACTTTTTATTCCACTTCTCTTGCTTTGTACCTTGTTTAAAAGTATAGAATAATAGAGTGGATAATGCACTTATTGTGATGATAGCTCTCAATATTAGTAGATTGGGGCTCAAATTCCTCTCTGCCGTGGATTTCCTTTGTGGAAAGGCTGCAGGTCAGTGTCAGTTCCACATGTTTACTAGGAAGACAATAGTTCTTCCAGACATCTCCCTTTGTTGTAAGGCTGAGCATACCAGGGCTCTATATTGCTGGTACATAAGAGGTTTTCTGCTTGAAAGGTGAGGTTTTATACCCCAGTTTTGGAGAGATGTGATGGCACTAGGGTGTAAAATTTGTCTGTCTCTTCCACTAGAAGGGAGAATCTTCATTATTTTATCACATATCGTGAATAATTTACTAGGGCTCACAGTTAATGAGTGGAATACAATGTGCAGGATGTTTATTCTTATTTCTCTGGATGTTTATTCTGTCTAGGAGGGAAAGTTACAGTTTTCTGTTTAAACTGAAAGCAAGGGAAGGTGGGTGTTTTCTCGTGGCTGTTGTGGGCACAGCCTGGAAGTGTTAGAGATAACGGAGGGAAATGTAATGAAGCTACTGGCAAGCAAGCACATACTATTACTGTATTTTATTGAACACATACATCTTTCTTTAGACATGTCTATCTATCTCTATCTACTCCTACACAGATAAATGTGTCTAAAACAAGAAGTGTTTTCATAGGGGACTTGTTATACAGCTATCAAAAGATTAGATATATTGTTTTTGGTGTTTCTTAAGGGCTTCCCTTAGATAGGGGCTATGAGATCTACTCAGTTGAGCTTGAGAGCTCCAGAATCACAGACATTAAAGACGGAAAAAAAGTTTATTAGGACAGCTAGCTCAGCTGCTTTGTTATGCAGAGTTATTCCCTGTTGTAGACTAACCAATATTTCTTCCAGTCCTGTTTAATTGTGGCATCTCCATTGGGAGGCTATTTACTGAGCTTAATAGATGGGAAGCTTATCTGACATTCATCTTAAATTTCTTTCTTTCTTTTTTTAGTTTCATGCCATTAATGGTGCCATCGCTCTTATGCTCTAAATAATCACTTGCTCTGTTTGATCCCTTTTCCAAAGATTAATGCAATGTTCTACCTTATTTGGAAGCCATCCAAACAGAAATTCTCAGTTTTCCTTAATATAAGTTCAATTCTCTTATTTGTATTATTCCTTTCCATGCTCCCTCTGGTTTTTGTATCACCCTTGCCCTGATTGTTCCTCATACAACCTCAGGTAAGCAACTTCTACTCTGTGATGTAAAACCTGTGCAGTGTATTTTTATCTGGTGATGAGTTACCTTAGACAAACACATTTCCTGTCTGTGCTATTCCTGTTTCACATTCTGGAGGCTTCCATTCAATATGTCTGGAGTTACACCTCAGATGTCAGTTTTTGTTGCAAATAGAATTTATTGCAGGTGATGGCTTAGAAAAAGGTGTGGGTCTCTTGGGTCTCTGACAGCTGTGTAGGAACCTAAAATTAATGGGTTAAATAATAGATTTCAAATTGAGTCTCAAAAACCGTCGTGTCAGTTTGTACATTTTATGATCACCTATGCAGAGGAAAGATGCATAGTTCTAGGTCACTGTTTAAAAAAGAATAAAAGCCACAGATCTCTTTATGTTCCATGGTCAGCTAGTAAATGTTAGTCCCACATTTCTTCCAGAAATACAACAAGGTAGAGGAGAAAATAGAGTCAGATTTTGAGCTGAAACATTCTGTATTCAGGTCTGTTTGTTTGGGGTTTTGTTTGTTTGTGTTCTCTTTTTTTTTTCCCCTCGGTTTTGTTTATTTCCTCCCTGCAGTATGACTTCATGGAACGTTTGGATGGCAAAGAGAAGTGGAGTGTGGTGGAGTCCCCTCGGGAGCGCCGGAGCATCCAGACCCTTGTTCAGAACGAGGCCGTGTTCGTTCAGTTCCTGGATGTGGGTTTGTGGCACCTGGCCTTCTACAATGATGGCAAGGACAAGGAGGTGGTCTCCTTCAGCACAGTCATTTTGGGTAGGTGTTTCCACCAACTGGGCATTTTTCCTTTCTGTTTACACCCCCTCTTTCCCAAAGTTGTAATATTTTCCTGCAGTCCTCAGTATTTGGCCTGTTTTTCTTTATGCTGTGCATTTTTTTTTCCTCAACACTACTCTGACATAGTCAGTAATGGGATGTGCTGACTTTAATCCACTCATTTCTCTCTTAATATTTTAACTTGCCCATAAACCGTGGGTTTAGTTCTGGAAAACAAGGCTCAGAAAAGTTCAGTGTGGTTTGGAGCATTCCCCAGCTAGTATTCCTCTCCCTTATCTCTGTCATTTTGATACTTTTTATTTGCTTCTCTGAAGAAGCTTCTTTACACTCAGGTGGAATAGTATCCAGTGGGAGAGCTGTTTAATCTTAGTGGAAAGACAGCTCAAGAAACAGATACCTGCAAATGAGATTATTGTTTGCAGCTACCCTAGAGATTAATTGAGCCAGTTAATTAGCTGTATGTTGTTTTACAGCTTATGACTCACCTAATAGTGAATCATCTCCTCAATGTGGTGGAAGAACATCCAGCTGCAGTTTTGTTAGAATAGGATTACATTCAGTTGAAAATCAAACTGAGTCTAAATTCTCCAAGCTTTATTAGATTTGTTGACCTTTGAAGCTCTTAATGAACTTTGCTGACTGTCTTTTCACGGTGGCATAACAAATTCTGAGGTATCATGTGTGATATTCTGTCCTGGCTGGTGAAGTCTTAAATGGCACCGTGTTGTACAAATCTGTAATTCCTCTTACTTTAGGGAAACTGTTAGAAGTAAAAATGAGGTTTCAGATTTGATGAAAAATAGTCAGAGGTGTTTTCTAGTCTTGCCTTATTAATAATATGCAGTTTGGGGTTTTTTTTTCCTTTTGCATTAGTATAACATTCAGTTTGTTGGCCTAAGTCCCACAGGGTGTAGCAAATAATCAATACTGTCATTAAGAACAAGCATAACTGCTTCTGTTACCCTGAATTAAGATGAAAAAACAGTTTTCTATGAATGTTAAAAAATAAATATATATATATAAATTTTTTTTCTGCATATTTCCCCATAGAAGGCTTTTTCCACTTCTCTGAAAATAAGAACATTTGTGATTCTGTCTTATGTCCCTGTTGTGCTTAGAAAACCTTAGGATATTATAAGCTGCCCTTTAAAGAGTTTCCTGGTCAAGGCTATAGCTTTCAAGAGCATCAAAGGTGTAATAGCCAGGTAGGCTACTTGATAGAGCAATGATAGTAATTGAAATGAAATCTGGAGAAAAATATAGTGTTTTATCTGGTTCTACACATATACCTTGTATCAGATGCTTCATAATGAAAGGCTCTGAGACACCTGAACATCTCTCTGGTGTGGAAGAGGAGGAAGAAAACAAAAATTATGTTAACTCCTAGACAATACTAAATTTGCTATGATTTTGAATACATGGAAAATGCTTTTGTGTGCCATGAAGCAAAATAATGAATAAATCTATAAACAAGCTTCTTTATTAGACAAATTGATATCTTTGAGCATTGCATTTCAATTTTTCTTTTCATTGTTTACATGAATCATTTCAAGAGACCAAGCTAATGACATCTCTTTGAAAATTTGCTTTAGACATTTTGTATTTGTTGTCCTGCAACTGTGAAATTAGATTTAAAGTTCTACTTGAATCCTTTTCTTCTTTGCAGTTTAATTTGACAAATAAAAATACTCTCTATAGTTCTGCTAGTTCCAAATCCAAATTTTCTGTGTTGTACAGCAGCTTGGTTTGGTTCCTGGAGCTGACAGAACCCTTTAGTCTGGAAGCATGGGTCCCACAACAACAGGGAGTGAGATAGTGAAGAGTGATACTCCAATTAGATTTTTGTTCCAATAATTCACTGCTGAAAATATGTTCCACTGAAATCCAACAGCCTTCAAATTAAAATCATTTTAAGAATTAATTTCAAAAAAGGAATTTTATTTTTAGATTGTTATTATGCAAAGTAGTGTATGCTTTACCCAAATGATAACAGAAATTTTGGAAAATAAGTATTTTGGCACAGCTGAAATGTTATCAGGCTGATGTATCTACTCTTCCCATATTATTAAAGTCATCAACATTTCAGTCAGTCACTCTGATATTAAACTTTGTCCTCTGTTTTTACAGAACTCTTCTTCATCATCTTGCACAACCACTTGCACCTTCTTAATTTATTTTTTTTTAAGTGTTGAGTAGATTTGCCAGAGCAAAAGAGCTCCTCTTTGTCATGTTCAGCAGATATTTTTGTCAGCTTAATTAATGAGGCTTTAAATGCCTGTAGAAGGAAAAGAAGACACAGTCCTTGGGATAATCAGTTTCCTATGGGGGAGTGGGTGAGCAAGAACAAAGTCTCATTGCAAGAGGGAGAGCGTTGATTTTCCTGGGGAGGAAGCATTGTGTTTGCTACACAATATAAGCTCAAACATGGCTGTAGAGGTCTTAAGAGGTCCTGCCTATTTTTGGAACTCTAGGATTTGAGCACTATCAGAACACTTTGGGTTCTGATGAAGCCCAGGACTTCAAATGTGACTTTAGTGTGTCACTAGATCTCCACAGGTACTCCTGCTGTCATGAAACTCGGTGCATTCTGCTGCACCTGAACCTTGTGGTGTTGATATTGTCAGGACTTGTGCTTCTAAGTATTGAGAACAAATAAAAATGGAGAAAAGTTAAACAAAAAATCTGTAGCCTAAGTCGGAACCAACCAATTAATCTGCCTGTGATGCTTTAATTTCAGACTCAGTGCAAGACTGCCCACGTCATTGCCATGGGAATGGCGAGTGTGTATCAGGTGTCTGCCACTGTTTTCCAGGATTTCATGGAGCAGATTGTGCTAAAGGTATCCACTTCCCTGTATTTACCAATAACCACAGCGTGTGTCTGTGATCTACAGTGCCTGTTAGCTAGCTTGGGTCTGAGCTACATTCAAATAGAACCATTTGTTTCTTTTATTCTTAGATCTCAAGTTAAATATGATCAAGAGGAAGTGTTGCCACATTTCCAATGAGCTTGCATAGCTACAGCTTTTTTTTGTGGCAAAGGTAGTAGGCAGAAATGTCAGAAAATATTTATTTTCTGGAAAAGTGGATGAACTATCAATGCTTTCTGATGATCAGTAGCTGGTCTGCAAGAAAAGACTGATTATCTTCATTGATAGAGTGTAGTACACATTCTGGCTTGCCTGAGCCTTACTTCTAGTACAAAGCATCTTTCTTACATATAAAATTACTCTTTGACCAAAAGATCTTTGCCTTTTGTAGAAAAATAGGTAGGATCTGATAAAATCTTAAAATTTTATCAGAATTATAATCAGAAAATAAAACATTTTCTGTAATATCAATTGTAAATTTTAACAACTAAAACTGGGAAATGCATTGTTATCAAGGATTAAGTAGAAATCTAAATGACATCTACAGGTTGGCAGTAAGGTTTTCTGAGAGTTTTGGATGGCAGTCTTAGGGAAAGGATTCAAGGAGGACCTCTTTAGTTTGTCCAGCCAGTCTAAATTCAGTGGCTTGGTTTTATTCCCCTCTGCTCCTGAGCACACTCAGAACATTTTACACTTTGCTGCCTTCTTAGTTTGTGTGAGATTTAAGCACACTATCAATATCATGCTTACAATTATTTTCCAGGGCGTTGTGAGTGTTCCAAGGGGGAAAGCCTGATGTTTGAAAGCTTTTTGAAATAACTTGAAGGGCTTTAGAAATTTGCTCATTTCTTCTTAGACCCCTGGTGCAGTCGTGAGGAGAGTTCATTGTGCCCCACCTCTGTCACTGCTGCAGCATATCCCTGTGTCTATGAAATACTCCTTGAGTAGCTGCTGTAGTTGTACTGGAGTGAGTAATTTCTGGGGTTTGTCTCCACATTTGGCTCTTGAAGGTGCCCCAGAACAAAAAAAAAAAAAAGGAAAAATAGAGACCCCAAGGGCCTGTAAAGCTAAGGCTGATATTTCAGCATTCGCCCTGCTCATTTTACAGAACACTTCAAATAGTTGTTTGATTACCTGAGAAATTAAGACAGCTGGTAAATCTAGAGAGGAGATATCTGTATTGCACAAAGTAAATGGTGTGATAATGTGAGCTATAAATACAGACTGACAGCTCTGTGCATTTCTGTGGTGTTAACCTGTGAAAGTATGCATGCAGTGACTGTGTGCTTCACTGCCACCCTTCACACGTACATGGCCATTATATCAACTCATTTGCATTTTGAGTTGTGGAGCAATCCTGCATTGTCTACTGAGCCTCTGTGTAGCACTGTATGCTGTGTTAGTGCTAGAAAATACTTCGTTCAGGCTGTGACAGATAAATAGCTTTTTTATAGGGTGCTTGTCAAACTGTATTTGTCAGGCTTCTCCTGCCCCTCAGTGCATTCCCTCTGCTTCCTGCTTTGTCCTTTCTGTGTTGTCTCTTTCCCCTCAAAAGCAGAAATGGTTTCATGGAAGCTTCCTTCAACTCTTGTATTGTTCTCTTGTCAGACATCGTGGTGTTTCTAAAGAACAAAGAAGCTTGAAAAGCTGCACAAAATGAGAACAGGGGTGTGTTGACTGAACTGGTGTTTCTGTGCAGGAGCAGCTGCGCAGTGTTGCCCTCAGAGTTGGGTGTGAGGGCTTTTTGCCTCACCTGGTTCATGCCTGTTCCCACAGGTTTTTCTGCTTACTTGAATGCTCTTCATCTGTGAGAGTAGTTTCAGGACACAAATCAAGGATGGGATTCTATGCAGGGTAAAGCACGGTAAAATGAGATAGAGAATTACATCTTTTGCATCATATTACATGTATGGACACATTTTTAATCTACCATAATGTTAAATTTCTATTTGAACTGCCACAAGTATGGAAAGATAATGGTTTTGTTCAATTCGATTTTTTTTCAGTTATTATTTCCCTAGCTATGCATCTTTCAATATCTCATTTCTCCACCATAAAATAACTTGAAGCAGGGCTCAGATAGAGAAATGTGTGAACAAGCTCCTCAGATGGCTTTTAGAACTCGGTCCATGCAGTAACAGCAGTCTGAGAGCTTCCCTTTTTGTGAACCCCAGGTGTGATAGATAGGAAATACATCCTTTATCCCACAAGTACCCTGTTCCAGGGCTGACCCTGAGGCCATCAGAGGCAGTGAGACATCAGGGGAATCTCTGCAAACCATTTGCAGGCAGTGAGTGCTCAGGGACCCCTCCATCCACATGGTTCTAAAAGATAAAAATGAAGGAAAGCTGGGAGAGACAGATTTGACTTCAGATCCATTAGAAAATGCATTGGAAGTTATTGGAATGAGATGAACTTTTGGCCCAACCCACAGGCTGTAACACACTTTCATACCCTGATTGAAATGGAACAAACTTCACCTTCTCAAACACTCCTGCCAAACACTGTGTGGGGTATTTCTCACTCTCATTCTGTGGAAATAGCTTATTATCAGGTATTCACTATCAGCAGATTTACTCCATTCTTGCTTAGGCAAGATTCCCTTTGGAGTTTAACCTTATTAAGGTTAAAGAATTTCATCTGACATACAAAAAAGGTAATGATACATTTTGATCTCGTGGGGATAAGATATAGCATACAAAGAAAAAGAAAATCTGATAATCAAAGGATAATTCCATGCAGAGATGTGTCCTGATAAAGCAAGTGTGTACAGTTAAAGCCAGTGGAAGATTTGCTGTGAATTGAACTGCACTGTGAGTAACCTCTTGTCCACAATTATGTCTCGAAGTTATTGGTGAAAAGTGATGCTCTGGCCAAGGATCAATTAAAGAATCAGACATGCAACTGTGATTATCTTATTTTTTGGTGTGTTGTCACCTTTTTCTATTCACCTCTATTTTTCTGTAACCCCTGTGATATAACTACTGAAATATATCAAGAAGTCCTTCTTGCTTAGAATTCTTGCTGTTTATGTCCGATGATAGTTTGGATTTTCAAGGTCTGTGGTGAATCTGCAGGCAGGCATCCTTCATCCTGCCTTTCACCACCTGGGAATGGAGTTCAGTGTCAAAATGAGTTGAGTTCCTAGAAGTGACTCAGACTTGGCTATAATTTCATTTCATCTCATAAGGTAATTGAAAGGCAAGCAACTCTTCCGCTCCTTTAACAAAACCACTTCCAAAGACACTGTCAAATACTGTTTTGCAACTGGGAGCAGAGCTTCCCTGAATTTTGCATTTTAAAATACTTGGATTTGCATCCTAAGCATCTTCAGCTAATCTGAAAAGGTGAACAATGCCACCATCACATTGGGTTTCTACATTGATATGATGAGCATTGCCTGCTAAGAGATGGTGTCCCCTTTGTGAAAGGAGGACAAAAATGGAGTCAAGTAGCTTATATCAACTGCCATGAAGTTGCCATTTAGCAGATACTTCTCGTTGATTATGCAATGTCATAAGAAACATGTTTAATATTTTAATCTAAATGAAATTAAGGCTTTGGAATTTTTTTAAACCAGAAATCTGTGCGATGTTTGATCAGTTGACTTTTTAATCTAATTTTAAGAGTTCTAATTATTCAGATTTATGTTATTCGCAATTTCTTTTCCTGTTCTCTTTGTGTGGGTTTTTCATTATTTTATTTTCATTCTGTTTGTTTTTGGCTTACTGGCAAAGGACGGCGCCACTTTAATAAGTATAAAAAGAAGGGTAGGTTTTTTAAAATTTCTTTTTATTTCTTTTGCAACACCTATTTAGTTTGAAATAGTTACAAAGCTGTAAAGTGTAGTCTCTCTTTAAATTTATTCTAATGGATTTGCTGTTTGCACCACAGTATTCCTACCATTGCCATTTTCTTTGTTATGTGTGGGCTATTAATCTCTGTATAAAAAAAGGTAAAAAAAACCTGTCAATTATTAGGTAAGTAAGGTATAATTGCTAGAAGTAGCAACTCTTGCATTTTTTCAGTTGTTACCTAATTTCAGTTGTTTGAGACTCATCTTGCTCTGAGGCTTTTCAGAGGCTTTCTGCTTGGACAACAGTGCATAAAGTAATGTTTTTTCATCCACTGAATACACTGCTTGAAACTGCTCTCGTTGTGCCGTGTCCAGAATGCTCCCAGTGGCATACAGTGTTCTGGGAGTGATTGCAATGGGGACAACATGAAATTTTGGGGTGGATCCTGCAGAATAACTCAGTACTTGGTTCATTACTGTAGAGCTCATGGCCCACAGGAATGAATGATGTCCAGCCCACACTGGTAGTGTATAGGAGCGTATATTTCCTCTCTCTGTGGGTCAGGGAAACACTGTGTGTCATCATAACTTGGCTCGAAATTTTAGGAACTGGAAGTAGGTTAAGCAGACAGAAGCTCCCTGGACTCCGAAGGAGAAGGTGAGGGGACACTGAATCCCCTTTTCCTTTGCCTGTGCTGCACATGGCCATGGCCTCACAGAAGAGATGGGAGCTGAGGTGAGGCAGCACTTTGTGCCTCCCGTGGCACAGTCAGACTGGGGAGTGGGTCCTGAGCTCTGAAAGTGCCTCCCTGCAACTGCAGTAACAGGCTGAGGGTCAGGCAAGTGAGGGAGGGTGGCTCAAACATGGTGGTGCCACCACCAGATGGGTTTGCAGAGCAAAGGGCTGCAGAGGAACAGCAGTGTAGGGAAAAAGCCAGGTTTGTGGCATTATTAAGATGTTATCCTAAGCAATGGTGTAAGTTAAAGGCGAACTGTTGTGGTTAATGCTTTACATGCAAAGGAAATAGATCAAAGCAGCACCTGACTCCAGGGATGTACCCCCTCAATACAAGTTCAAAGGGAATGAATGGGAACCAATTGACAGATATGAAGATGCAGGAAAAAATAGTGACAATGCAGTGTAATAAACACACCAGCAGTGTGACTTCTCAACTGGGGGGAACACTGTGGTAAAGGCAGTTTTATAGAGGGGTGATGGGGCAGATAACATCTTGTGGATAATGGAGGGCAAATGGGGCCTCCAGAGGGGAGACTGAGCATAGGAAACAACTCAAAAAAAAAAAAAAAGCTGTAAAATTTGACTTTGAAAAGCATCCTATCCGAAGTCCTAGAAATGTAAAAGTCAGAATTCAAGCAGTGAGCAGTACCAAGTGAAGGGGGTCTGTAAATGAAGTTAGAACATGAAGCTCATGTTCCATAAGATAAAAGACCTGGAACAAGACTGGGAAAGAAGAGACACACAGCTGAAGGTTAGATTAATAAATTAACAATATCATTATTGAAGCAGGGTTGCACATAAATGTGACTGAAGAAGACTGAATTTATCAATGTGGAGAAAAACGTGTTTATTTAATGTAGATTTTAATTACTGGAACCCAGGGCAGAATTCTGACCTAGAGATGCAATGCAGAAAAAATTCTGCAAAAACTTTGTCAAAGCCTGAATGTGAGGCAAGAAAATGAGTCAAAAACAAAAATCCAGACTATGAACCTTAATGAAAGGTAGAATGATGGTGTTTTCCACTTTGATAGAGCAAGAATGCAGGGTAGGGCTGAGAAGAAATGAGATAGAGAAAAAAAGATAAATCAAAGAAGAAATAACTATTGGTAAGCATTTTAGATGTTCATAATCATAGCAAGTATCATCTTACACTTACACTGTGCTTTTGAAGGAAGAAGAAAAAGAGAAAGTGTGCTTTTCTCTCGAAATGCTGCATTCCTGACTTGTCACCCACACATATCTCACATCCTTTCTTGCAGTTGACAGAATTCAGCATGTTCAGCTTCTCTCTTTGTATCTCTTTCTGGGTGGGTTTGTTTTTGGGTTTTGTGTGTTTATGTGTGTATGTGTGCCAACTTCTGTGCGTGCTGCAGCAGCAGCGCAGCCCTGGCTTGTCACTCAAATCTTCTCTCACAGTGGGTGGAAGCATCATTTTGATACTTGAACAGACAAGGCTGTCTTTGGCAGTGTTCCCCTCCAGCAGTTCCCACCTCTCTGACTCAGTACCTTAAAATGCCTTTGTTATAAATTTTCTTCTCGTTTTCCCAGTCTCTTATTTTATTAGCAGGCTATTTTCATTACTTGCAAACTGATCATGTCCTCAGTTGCCTTCCAGTGATTTTTATGTACAGGGCAGTGATTGCCTACCCTTGTTTTTCTTAGTTTTATAGAACTGCATTGCACTCTGAAAAGGGACTTGTGCCATTAACTCTGCCTAAAATTAATTACAGAATAAATAAATAGACATGCAGCCTATTTTGACAATGACTGACAGCCCTTGCTGTCTATCAGCTGCTAGCTTGCCTGCATGAAATGAGATAGTAGCTTTGATCCAGTGTCAGGTACACAAGGAGAGCCAGCACAAAATCCATCACTGCAACTCTTTCTAATTGGCAATTTAAAGAGGAGCCAAGGGCTGCAGGGGTCACAGGCTGAATTCTCTCAGATTGTTTAGTGGCCATGGCTCCAGAAGGGGCTCGGGGCACTCAGGCAAGAGGAGCCATCGTGTCTGGTCTGCAGCTTCCCTCATCAATCCTCATGGATCCTCTTGGAGATCACAAGTAAGAACAGGGGGCTGGAGGGTCTGTACTCTGGAATTCTGCAACAGATACCTTGTTAAATCTGTGTTACAACACAAGGTATTTAACAGGGGAATATTTCACTGCTTCTTAGGGATATGTACCTGTCCCTCCAGTACAGTGCAGGTTGAACAGGAGGATTAGCAGCACTCAGAGTGCTCCCTTTCCTGCACCACGGTGGAATTGGTGCTCATACCCTCTGCATTCTTTGTAAGAGAATATTTGCAAAGTCAAATAGAGCCCAGGAGCTGCTTGGGAATACTTGAGAAAACAGAATTTAAGAATATAAGTTTGAACATGCAAAGTATTAACTTTACATTGTTCTTAAAGTTTCTATGGCTTCTGCTGATTCCATTGCAATCCAAGCATTGAATTTAGGGTTATAAAGAATTTATCTACGAAAGATCTTGTCCTGGATCATTTTAAGTGGGGATTCTCCTGTTGTTTAAAAGCACGTCCTTCTTTCCTTTTATTGTGGTTGGGCCTCTACAGGGCAACAAAAATGCTTTAAATATTTTTAAGAAATGTATTTAATGCTGTTAAATACACCTAACAGTTGCATCTCATGTAGCCATTTCTTAGCATTTCTAGCATTTTTTCTGTATCAAACCGCCAGTAAACATACAGGCAACTTTGTGCATGTGAATCACATTGTCCTTTCATATGTGTCTGAATTCATGCTGCAGACTATGAACTTGAAATTATGTATTATTCATTTTCCCAAAGAGCTTGTAGGATAGTGGTGCAGCTAAGAAGGCAGATTTGTTCTGCAGGAGAAAATTTCAGACAAAGCTAAAAGGATTAAAAAAAAAGAAAATGGAGAATACTGAGGAATTCGGTAATGAAAGAAAAAGAAAATAATTGACAGAAGTCACTGATGCCAGTGATGGACAAAACATGATAGGTGAAAAGTGGACATGTAAGGAATTATAAGTCTCTGATTTCAGCAAACACTCAGGGATTTTTATGTGATCATTCACTATCCCACCTGGAGAAACTTAGAGACCAAAGAGAGCCACAGGCACTAAGCACTGTAGCTGAGTTGGAACCAATTTTTATTGGCTTAGTATTATAAGAAAGTTTGCTTTGCTTATGTCCAAGATGGAAAGCCCATGAAAACACAGTAAAATCTTATTAATGGATTTTTATTCAACAGCATTATATAATATTTTCATACTTAATAAAAACTGGGTCCATTTGATTTCTCACAGCTGCCTTTAAAGACTGCTGTATTATCAGTTACTTCTTTCTTCCTTTCTTATACACATGCAGCACAAACCCATCTTTTTGCACAAATATTTTCTGTTTCAATGGGGTTCCAATATGTAGAATATTCCAAAAGGTTCTGAGTGCAGCAAGGAAGTGGACACCCATACAAATATATGCAGGACAAAAACCATTGCACAGCTTAGTTCAGGCAAGCCAAAAAGCTTTTCTTCTTCACAATACTTCCTTTGGTGGCCCAGAATTTCTCTGCTCCCAGTCTGCTCTGCTGAGCTGAATTGTGTTCACTGTGCTGTATGCCTTGTAATTTGTTTTTGTGCTTAATTGGTTAGCTTATCTAATTGTGTTGCAATCTACGTTTTGGGTTTACTTTGCTTTGTCTCCCTGGAATTGTAGTGGTGTTTGTTTATTTTATTAAGTTCTAAGTGCTCATCTTGGCAGTTGTGTTGGGATCATCTCGGAGTCCTTGTGATGATGGTAAATGTCATTGAAGTGACTATGATTAAGTAGTATTGTAAATCACATTCTAGAAATACAGCTGTTGTCAGACATCCTTAGACATTTGCCATCCCTGAATAACAGAAACAGCCCTGAATCACAGCTTCAGATTTCAGCATGCATGACTTTTTTCACACCTACACTATATCTGGATTTTAAACTGTAATTTAGATATTTTTCTATATTTAGTCCTTACTTCAGTAAGATTAAATTCAGTTAACTGTCATCCCCCTTCACTTTCTTAAACAAATAAAAAAATCTCTAATTCAAATGTAGAAAAATGTTTAAGTATCTGCAGCTAATGTGGAACTGTGCAGTTAAACATGTTATGATTTAACTTTTCTGGTAAATTTAACAAGGCAAGTAATAGTAACTGAGACCAAAGCAGCCTGAATTATAAATGCCCTGAATGCTGCAGGCTGTAGGTGCAGTCCTGCATCAACTGCACTGCTGTTTAGCCAGAGCTAAGCCACTACCAGAGGAGTAATAGTTTTTACAGCATTCACTGGGAATGGTGTAAAACTTATCAAAAATACTTGAAGGAATATTTCATTTTTTTTTGTTCCTTCTTCTAGAAGCATATGTGGTTTCGTCCTCTTTAGTGCTTATCTGTTACGGATCACAACACTTATGTTTGGATGGGAAATTCTGGTATTTGATGTTTGTCCTTACTGCTGCTTTTTGTGAGCTTGAAGCATCATCTCTTTAATTCCTCACTGACTCTTTTCACTGAGATAGCAACTGAAACCTCTGAAATAGTTTAGTTTTTCCTTCCTCTGCAGTTTTCCTGGTGATGAAGTTATCAAAACATAGGAATGAATATCTCCATGCTTGTCTATAGCAGTAGCTGATTTCAACATCTGTTGGTTTCCATCTGTTGGTGGGAAGTAAAACTTGTTTCTCTGCGTGGTCTTGTGTCGACTTCACTGCTTGTATCTAAAGCAGGAATTTCACAGCTCTGATTCTGTGTTACTCACAGAAAAAGAGTTGGTTTGGTTGCTTTGGGTTTTTTCCTTCCTTTTCAAGGGCATAAAATAAGTGGCAAACTGATCAGTCTCATTCTCTGTGGTAAATCAGAACCAGAGCAAGGGAACTTCCATTTCCTTGAATGCATTGATGCCTGTGAAATGGAGATTGAACTGTGCTGCTCTTTAATGATGTAGCAGAGAGGGAGAACCTGGTCTGGACTGGCTGCAAATCACATTCCTGTGCTGTGTGGGGAACTGCAGTCTGCCCTTAGCACAGGCAGTGACAGTGGCAGAGCTTCTGCCATGGTGGAGAGAGAAAAAACCAGGGTGTCCAAGAGTTGAATCCAGAATGCACTGACAGGACAAAGTCCTCAAGACATTTGGCTCCTGGCACAGCTGGCTGATTTATCAAGTGTCAGTGCACTCAAACATCCTGTTGTCTCCATCTCCATTTGTAGTTTGTTTTATGCCACTTGAAATTCTTTTTATGTGCAGCTGTGACTTCTCCAGTGAGACCGAACAGTTCTCTTTCCCTCCACCTGAAACACTCCAGTATCTTTACCTGAGATCTTTGTTAATGGTTAGTAAGATTGAGATGGAGAGCTCATCTTCACAAAAGCAGTAATGGGGCTTCAGTCCTCTCAAGCCATGATTAAAATAGTTCTGAGGTATTTGATATTGGCTTAGTTTTGATTTCCTTATTCTCATGGGCTGCATTGTTATTGTTACTGAAAATATTTTAGGGGTTAAATAATCTAGCAAAATTTACTTGTATCAGCTGAGCAACCTCAAAGAGATCATTTTAAAAATTGTGTTGCTGGAAATTGCCACTGGTATGGGAGGACACATTTGTATTTCTTAAATAGATTTTTTGTAACAGTTGTAAAGCAAAGCAATTATCTAATGGAAATAGATACTTTGTACAATGGTAGAGGAGGGAACAGCAAGTGTTTTCTTTTTGAAGGATAGGCTCACGCTGAAGGCGAGCGACAAAATATGACCTTTGTGATAAATTTGGGCCCAAGCAAAAGTTTGCTGAGTGTTCAGAAGAATGTAAATATTAATTGTGCAGTTAATGCTGTCCAGTCACTTCTATAAAAACCATGCCATTCTTTTTGTAGAACAGCTTAAGTAGTTATCGATTGAGAACTCCTATAACTCCCAAAATGGAGGCATCTCCATATCTCTACAGGTATTCTAAATGAATTGAATTAATCATAGGCTTAAAAGTCTCTAGTGATCTTTGTTAAGTTTCCTGGGTTTAATTAAAACATCTGTGCAGTTTTAATTTATCGATTCATCCAACTCATATGTCATGTTTTTAACACACCCCAGCATGCTCTGCATCATTTTTAACCCGATTTCCACTTAACTAAAGCAATTAAATTCACCCCGGATTAATTAAAGCATCCATACTTTAGTGCTTAAGTCAGCGTGTGCTGCTTTCCCCAAATGGTTTCTGAATGTCAGAGATTTGACACACCTGATGGGTTTTTTGTCCTTCTGGAAATTCTTCTGTGGGTTCCCTCCTCGCTTGCTGCAGTTTGGCAGAGCTTAGGAGCTTGGTAGGGCCGGGTTTGGGCAGCTGAAGCGGGGAGAGCAGAGCTTGGCTGCTGGGAGAGACATTCCCTCTGCATGGTGACCTGGTGCCTGCCAGGGCACAGCAGCACTGGTGTTAAAGCCTTTAAATTAGCTCTATGTTCTCTAGTCAAAGCAAACAGTTTCATGAAGTAACTACTAAACCACCTCATGTCAGTGACAGTTTTTCATAGTTGTGCATTCTCCTGCTTCTGGGTGAATTTCTAGATGACTTCTGCTTGGAAGAGCACCTAGAGTAACGTAAAACGCATTGTAGATCTTTTTAATTGTCACTGTTCTTAAGAACGTTTCAGCCTGATGGGAGTGAGTGAATTTAGTGATCTCTGAAGAACTGCCAGGCTAGTCAAACACCATTCTTCCCAACTGTGCAAATAGGTTTGTGAGGCACAAAGAGCAGGTGAGATTCATTCACTCTCCCATTCCAGAATGATTTTCTTGGGCCTGATTTTGATAGGAGTGGAGCAGCTTCTCACAAGGAAAATAGTATAAAATTAGCATAAACTAGTAAAAGAGAAACAACAAAAACCATGAAGTGGTCTTAGAAGTCATTTCAGATTTTCATACCCACAAATGAACTTCAGTAAAAGCTAATAGGTTTGCAGACAAGTAGTGAAATGTGCAGCCAACTCATTAAAATAGGTTTAAACGGAAAATACGAAGGGAAGTGTTGTCAAACAAAACCATTGTATTTTCAGACTACAATTAAGTAGATTTATATGTCTTCTGATTTTTTAGAAATTTCTGTGGGCAAATACTTGGTGGAACAAGGGACATGATAATTGCAGGCAAATATTTGGTGCAATACGAGACGTATAATAAGACAAGGGATGTCTCAGTACTTTTTTGTTTATAATATTAATGTAAATTCTAGAGCCAACATTTTGGATCAAGTTGACAGCAATTAATTTTTTAATAACTGGGCTGATTTTCTAAAATGCAAATGCTTTCAGATCCTTTGGGTATAGTGATTTTATTGATTTTAAGCCATTTAGATTAAGACCATTTATACAAAAATAGGTATGACTTCATTTTAAGAAAACAGAAACTTGATTGTAACTTTTGCAGTGAATCTAAATTTATTTGGGGCCTTGGTAGACAGTTGTAGGATTCAACTCTTACATCAGTGAAACACGTCTTCACCTGAGCACTTATTAATCTAATTTTTCCATTGAAGAGAAATTAATATGTGTAGTCTAAATGCTGCATATGCATCACCAACATGATGACCAAAAAGAGAAAAATGCCAGTACAGTGCGACTCTTCTCTCGTCTATCAGGTTAGGAACCAGGCAGTTGTACACAACATTTGTCTTGGCTCTTTCCTTTATTTCTGCTCCAGCTTGGGGCTGACCTGGAGTGCATTTATAGGCTTCAGATTAGACTGTCAAAAACTGGAATCCATCTTCTTTAATGCTGGCAAAATCGTGCATAATCTCTCCGCAGTAGCAGCCTAATCTCTGCTAAAAAGAAGTCCAAGTGTGAGGTATTACAGAGTCTGAATTAATTATCCCCTGGAGGAACTGCACCCAGAAGGGTCGCTGGTAGGGCTCAGTGCTAAGAAGTTTGACCTACATCTGTCTTCAGTTCAGTTCCTGGTGGTCAGTGACAAAAAAGAACAACTTTAGTTTCGTTATGCAAATGTGGATTTCACTCCTTTATATAACAAGGAATTTGTGCAATCCCGTGTCCAAAACGCATAGCAAGACTGTCCAAATCAGTTCAGTGAATTTTTGTGACTGAAATTTACTTCCTCCTCCTAAACAGGAGCACCCACAAATAAAACTAAATATTTTTCTTAGGTGTGGCAAAATTCTATACAGTTCAACAAGGGCTGAACATCTCTTACATAGGAGTTTAAATAGTGTCTCTTCAGAATGTTTTTATTCTGAATGTGTTTATTTGTTTAGAGGGAAGTAAAGCTGTAATGGCTGAGACCAAAATTCCTTTCACCCAGGATTTCAGCTGCAATGGTGACTTACAGATGGCTGAGGGAGAGTAAAAATTTTATTTGTCTTTGTTGCTTCTCCGTTAAGTTTTTCTGGTGCCAGAAATAGTGTGTTAGGACTTTCTACAACAGACAAAGCCTCTTTGTGTTCAGCAGCCTTTGCAGATTTTCATGGAATGAATTTGTCGAAATTCTATGATCAATCACAGAATGTTCTTCCGTGAGTTTTAACTGGTCAATTAATCTCATTAAAATTGTTTGATGGAACAGTCAGCAGTACTCAGGCACTGTAGATGATTTCCAAGTGCTCTTTTAGTTTAGTCTTAAGCTCACACTTGAACACTCAGTCCTGATTTTCTGTACTATTTACATGGTGAACAAACAGCCAAGCTCATCTCTTTTGCACACCGGCTCGTGGTAAGAAGAATGTGGTTCCTTGCAAGATTGAGGCTTGCAAGCATTATGGATACAATCATTCTTGCCCTTACCCAAATACACTGCTTGGTGTAGTTTTGTCATGGGCATCTCACCACAAAATTTTGTGGTCCACACATAAAAAAATTAAATGGGACCAAAAATTATATTCTTTTTCTGCCATGTTCGAAAATTTACATCTGAATGTAAAGCTGAGCTGCTTGCAAAATAAGAATAATATGAGGGCATTGCTTTTGGCCTGGTCCAGGACAGGAAAGCATTGTAGATGCAAATTCAAAAACCTTTCCAGTCTGCATGTATTTGTGCCCAGAGACTCAAATAACTTTGAAGAGAAATATACCAACTTGTCTATTTTACGAGGAGGAACTGCAAAAAGTCTACAAAGAACTGGCAGCCTAGATCCTAGTGGTACAAGACTCCCTCTGCACCAGGGTAAAGTTTGCTCTACAGCAAGAGAAACCAAGCCAGAACTCTGCCTTCATATCCTGTTTGGAGCTTCAAGTAGCAGGGGAAGGCCTGTCAACCCAGCAGCTGTGTAACTAACCCAAGTTCTTCAACAGCCTCCAAGAGTTTGTCTCCTCAGATACCCTTTGCTGGTTTCTTGCCATGCTCTAGAAGAACTGCTCTGGTGAGTATGTGTGTGTGAGCACTGGAAGGGGGGTGCAAGGAGTGTGTGCACAGACTGCAGCTGGGACACCCGTGGGTTGTCACTGGACACAATGGTGGTTTTGGACACCAGACCCTTTGGGCATTAGCCCTGGCCATCTCCTCTCCTCAGCTGTGTGTAATAGGCTGTGACCAAATCACCTTTCCTCATGCATCATAACAAGAACGTAACTCCAAAATATCCTTTAGAGAGAGTTTTTGGGGGGATGTTTGGCTTGTCCCTCCTGCTCGATCGATGTTCTCAAAAATGTGTGCAGCCCACAGGACTCAGAGGTTTGTAGTGTTCATTCATCAACTGAAGCCCATGTTAAAAACTTAGTCTGATTTTGTTCAAATACCAGGAAAGGGCATAATCCCATCACCAAAGAACGTTGAGGGCTAATTGCTGTTGTGCTTATCCAGACCTCACTCAGGATATATTCCCTTGGGCCTGAGTTGCCTGAGTGTTGCCATAACTACTCCTGAAGACCTCTGTCCACTTTTTGCCAGTACTGCTGTGAGATATGCAATCAATCTCTCCACAGAAATGAGATAGAACTTGTTTGTTCCATTACATAAACCACCTTTCTTCACATTGCTTCTACTGACTTTGGGCAATCAGTTCTGTTCTGGATGAGGGGCTGTCCACTTCACGTGGAGAAACACAAGAAGTCCTAGATAACAAGAACTTCAGAATATTCTTGAGGAGTTTGCAAGTCAGCTGAGGCTGCCAGGTCATAAAATGAGGATAGACTGGTCTGAGTCTCATCCTGCAGCAATATGATCTAGGAAATAGACACAGCAGAATTCTTTTCAGGCTACCTGCTCCTGTTCTCTATAGAAAAGCAGCTTGATTCTGTCTCTTTCTCACACAGAACAGACTATAAACCCGTAGCAAGAAAAAAAAAAAGGACTCATGAGGAACTGTTTATTACAGTAGTGACAAGCCAGCTTCTTATAATAACCTAGACCCTCTTGCATTCTTGCTTACATGTTTCTCCTGCAATCTTACGGACATGGCAGTCTTAGAAATGCTAAAATTTGTCCCAGAATCTCTGTTATTTTTCTTATTCTCAAAGTGATATTCCTACAGTTTGCAGAATAACTCGAGCAAAGGGTTGTAGATTAAACTGTGGCTTTAAGTTGCAAATTTAATCTTAACTGTACCCATTTCATCCCTAAGGTTAAGTGACAGATTCTCTTGTTTGTCCAAAGTCAGTTCTGGTGTCACTGGCACCGTGACCGCCCTGGCAAACGCTGAAGGCAGATTGCTGTTCAACTCAGAGACAAGCTTCACAAGGACTGAATAGATCCATGAACCACAGCGAGACCTCTGACCTGATAGAAACATGAAGAGAGGAATGAAAAGCTGTGACATGGCTTTCAGCTTTTCTTAAATTCCTGAACCACCATAGCAGAGTCAGGGAGCACTAAAAAACTGCTGTGGGAGCTCTTTAGCCCAGGACCCAGCACCATCCAGTAACCTTTCTTCTGCCATGCCAGGCGCTGGTATCCCAGAAGCTGAACCCTGCAAATCCAGGTCAAAAGCAGGAGCTAACAATGACTTACCTACAGCTAAGTTCCAGATGGCAGATACACCTCACCTTTAGCTGGACTGCAGCTGCCCACTGCTTAATGAGACTGAGGGGCAAAGCAACCAGAGAAGTGATTTTACAGCAGGTGTCTGGCACAGAATTACAGGTCCAGACCACTCTAGCTAGGTCTAGACTGGTCACAGTTAAGTGGCTTGGATGTTTTTGTTGTTTTGGTTTTCTCTTTTTATTTATTTTTAAAATGGTTTATTTGTGCTCAGTCCCTCTTTCAAGGGAGTGTGCTGTTTAAATTGAGGTATTGTCTTTATTTGAGTTTTCACGCCAGAGGAGAGGTTTGCAGAACAGAAATCCTTCCAGGAGTTGAGTCACATGTTGATCTGTAAGACAACAAAACAAAAAGAGCTGTCCCTCACTTGTATCCTGCTTGTGAGTCAGCTTTTTGTCCTTATAACTACTTGAACAAATGTGGTTTGTCCAAAGAAACTACCTAATGCCCCTGGATTCATTTGGCCTTCCTGGGACCTGTTCTTTATCACAGCGTGGTGAGGAGTTGGGTGGGCAGAAGCGTGTCCTGGTGCAGCTGGGGAGTCCACAGTGAGAAACCATTGGTAATGACAGCTCTGAGCCTCTGCAGTGGCGTGGAGACATGGGGAGAATTTGCATCCAGCAATATTTACTTCCTTCTCTGGTGGACTTGACCAAAGGGACTGCAGGTTTGGCCACCACATAAAGGAATTGAGGAGTGCCTTGTCCTAGACAGAGATTTTTTTTTTATGTTTAAGTGAGTTCCAAATAAAAGATTGGGGTCTGTACAATGTTTCAGGATGTGCATGATGACACCAAGAACATGCCACTCATGATCACTCCAGGTCTTTAGGACAGGCTGCCTTCTGATCACTTGCCCAAAATCCTCTACACAGGACAGAAATTATTACCTTTCTTACACTGCTTTGAGAAAATGTATCAGTGTCAGCCCGAAACAAATATTTTAAATTGCAGTGCAGTTGAGAGTTTGGACAAAGGAATTGTGCTCCCAGGTCTTCACAGCCAAAAGGTGGAAGTGGTACCAGGTTGATCCCTTTCCTCGTGGCTCACCTGGTGGCTTGCAGGAGCAGTAGCTGCACACCTGGGCAGGGAAAGGCCGTGCTGGGAACGGAGCCAGGCTCCTCAGTGGAACATGCAGGCAGGAGGAATTGGCATACAGCATTCAAGCTGCTGTTAGTCCAGTGTGTGATACATCATGGAGAGGTGTTTGATGCTGAGGGGCAAAAAGATGTAAGGTAGACTGTCCTGGAGTGGAGTGTGGGGACAATTTCTCTGTGTGGTATTTCAGTACAGCTGGCTCAGTAAAGTTAGCTCTGAACCCAGCTGCTGATAGCAAAACCAGTAGAAATTTAGCATAAACTTTTTCACTGAACTCAGTAAAGCACTTGTGAACATGTATCGCATCTGAAATTAAAAGGTTGCTGATGGAAATTATATTTTATTCAAATTTCTGTTCATTTTTGCAGTGCCTAAGAAAGCAACTGGACAAAACATAGTAAGAGAGAACGCCAGGAATGCAGTAGAATGAAGTCCTCTTGCTACCAAAGGATGAATAATATGGATCTAAGACATAGGAGCAGTAACAAACCCCAAACTTCAGCATAATAACTTTGATATTGTTCTACAGTAGAAGAAAAATAGGCCAAAAATATTATATATATTATATGATATGCAGCCCATGTAGTCTTTAGTGTTAACTGAAATAATTCTCAGCATTCTAAATTTTAGCTAACGTTTCAGGTTAGAAATCTGAATTTTATTTTTTCTGATCAATTTTTTTCCCATAGCAAATAAGAAAATTCATAAAATAATCTAACCTGAAATGTGTTTTTGCAGCAAATCAATGGGATAGCTGAGGCTAATAAGGATTGCAGGACTGAGCAATGGAGAAGTTGAATAACTGGACCATTGCACATTTCTTTGTAGGAAATCAATTACCTGGGTTCTTCTTGATCATTCGGGTTAAGGGGATAATAGAAGCCAAGAAGACATTAGGACCTTTTAATGATTAATAGTAGCTTTTGAGTATATTTTTGGCACTGTAAAACCGGGTGTTCATTTCTAATTACTTTGAAAAGGGGAAAGACAGTGAAATACTTTTCTGTCTTTATCAAACTGCATCAGAGAGAAGAGCACAAAAGTTCTCCAAGCTTTTCTCAAAGACTCACTTCATTACTCCCATTTTCTGTTATTATTTCCATTTCTCTGGCCAGTGACCACACACCCAGGCTTTGACAGGCACGGAACTTCACACATTTCCATGTTGCCAAGGGAGACACGAGCACGTAGGATTGAATATGACTTAGTGAAACATTTATATGCACCTGAGTTTTAATCAACCACTTGTTTCTCTCCAATTCTCTGCATATGTACAACATCTGATTCCTGGCACCCAAGACCTACTGGATACTTTTATTATTCATAGGCTTCACTTCATTTGCATAAATGAATATTTGCTCGGAATGTCTTACCCCCTTGAATAATACAATGGTGAGGGGTAAGGGTTAATGGTTCCTTCTTGCCAATACACACAGGGTAAAGCTGTCACTGGGATTCAGGGAAACAAGGTTTAGCAGGGACTGTGGTGGCAAGGTGCATTTGCAGTAGCTGAAAGCTTGTGTCATTCTCGTGTTCAGGCTTGTTACACTGAAAACCAAAGGCTCTAAAAAGGTTTGGGGACATTACGTCAATTAAGTGTTACGGTAGAAGAAAGATGCCATATAATCATATAGTAAGCTGTTTGGTGGGGACTGAACGTCTTGTGTTCTATCTGTGAAAATCGGATGTTACCCAGAGAAACAAAGCAGAGTAATGTCAAACTCAAATCTGTTCACATAACCTCATTAGTTATCCCAAACATTTTCAGTATTCTCCAAAGAATAGGAGTTGTTTTCTCAGAATGCCCAACATGTATGTACTTTATTAAATAGCAATCAATTTGGGAAATGAAGAACTGAACCCCTACGAATTATCTCAGAATTCTTTTTCCCCCCAGTAAATGAACGTATTTGAGTATAAGTGTTTGATAGTGGATTTTTAGTGCACTTTGACATGCATGACGCTGTGTGTTGTTTCTCTTTCATTCCATTTTCCAGCTGCCTGCCCAGTTCTGTGCAGTGGTAATGGTCAGTACTCCAAAGGCACCTGCTTGTGCTACAGTGGCTGGAAAGGTCCAGAATGTGACGTGCCCACCAGCCAGTGTATTGACCCCTCCTGTGGAGGTCATGGTTCCTGCATCGAAGGGAACTGTGTCTGTTCTGTGGGCTATAAAGGAGAAAACTGTGAGGAAGGTAGGATATTTATTTTCTCTGTTGTTACTTTGTTTTCTGGGTTTGGGAGTTATTTAATGACTAGGGAAAAAAGGAAAGAATAGAGTAAAAATCTAAGCATAAAACTGCTATAGCAGGTAAAAGAGGGTTAAAATGTAATCGATCACAATTTTACTGATCTATCAGACTTCAGACAAAATTTCAGGCCTTCTGTATACATTGCTTTGCAGTATTAAGAGTGTCTGCCACAAGTAAACCTGAATTATTCCTTTGTTGAAGAGCAAAGAAAAATATTTTCCTATGGATTATGTTTACCAAACAATTTAGATGTGAAATTCAGAGGAAAAAGGAGCAGTGGTAGACAAAATTGTATAGCTTGAACTTCACACAAAGCACATATCAATCACTATTGGGACAGAAACTGATTAAAAATATTTGAAAGACTTGGATTTCCATGTTACTCACAGACTTAATGTGGGGTAAATTACTCCTGTTGGCCATATCATATGGGATTAAGGAAAGGTAGATGGCACCAGGAACAATAACTGTCCTTTAAATGCAGAAAAACTTCTCGGGTTGAAAGTGTGCAATTCCTTGAGTATGTAGAATGAACAAATTTTAAAAAATAACCCATGCAAAATGTGGTCGTAGATTAAGCTCAATGCTGGTTGTATCCACAGTTTTCTGTTAGAAAGCACAGCGTAAATTGAACTGCTTTTATTTTTAAAATATATTTCTGTGCTCCAGAGTTTATTAATCCTCCAAACAGAGAAGCAGCTTGAGTATTGAAGTGATAGGGCTGGGATGTCGTGCTGTTAGGACTGAGGAGTCTTTCTGGATCATTCTGAATGGGTTGCAGAGCTGGATTGATACTGTGTGTATTGATTTTTATCTTACCCTGTAGTAAACAGCTGTATCTCCCATCAGAAAACAAAGGGAAGAAAACTGTGGGTAAACAAACCACTACGGGTTTTATTCTCAGGACCACAGACATCACCTTCAGGACAAGATCTTGCATTAGCCTGAGTGAACTTGTGGTAAAAGGAAAACCAAAAACAAACAAAATAAACAACCAAACCAAGGATCCTCAGTGGTGGGATTGCAATTGTTTGCTCAGTTCATTCCTGTCACCTTCTTCCATTAAATCCTCTCAACATTGGTTATTAGAGTTTTTCTCCAGGGTTCAGTTGAAGCAAAGAGTTTTTGCATTGTTTTTAATGGATTACATTTTAAACTATATTCAGAAAATGCTGTAATGTCCTTTTTTTCCCTTAGTTTTCCCTCAATAGTTCTCAGTTCACCCTGAGTGCATGAGATTCAAAAATTATCTGAAATGCCTTGCTTTAACTATTATTCTCTTCAAAATCAAAGATAGAAAAGACTGTCTTTAACATGCTCTACAGCACCCGATCTATTCCCAAGGAATGCAGAGCCTCTCTTCCTGGTACTAACTGCAATTGTTCTCTTGGTCTCATTGAGTTTTATGCATTTCATTGTATTTTCTGTTGTTGTATAAATGCTTGTGTTATTAGAGAGATTGTGGTAGATAGCCTAAAATGATCTTTGTTTCATTGAATTCAGGAGATTTTTAACTTACAAGCCATTCCTCCCTCCCTTTGATTGCAATTTCCTTGATTGTACTTGCATGGAATTCTCTCTCTGCTTTTAGTTCCGTAGAATGGCTGTGGGCCATGGATCCCCATGGATCTATCTACCCTGGATCCCCAAACTCCTGTAAGAGAAATAGGCTCCTGTTGTGCTTAACCCATCTTATCCTCAGGTGAATGTTTGGAATGGTGAAGCAAAGACATCAGCAGCTCCAGAGGAGTTTATAGAAAAAGCCAGTGCAGGCCTTTTTGCAAGTGTTGTGTTTAACTCCTGCCAAAACTGAGAGCACGACAAAACTCAGTCAGCAGAGCTTTTGGGGAGGTGAATGGCTATGTGAGATGAAAGAATATACATTATTTAATTAATACATTATTTAATCAACACCGTGCTTGGAAGGATTTGTTTCTTCCTAAAAAGATAAATGGGTTACAAAGGCAGGAGGTATCGATTGCAAACTTGGAAGGGGCCAATAACATGACAAGGAAGGTTAAAGTAACCTTTTTGCATATATGATTGGGCAATAAATAAGTCAATGAATTAATCTGGAAATAAATAAAAATCAACCACCATGTTTCTACTCTAACATTCCATTCTTTTGTACATATTTCTCACATTAATTCAAGTGCTATGGGAGAAAGGGTACACTATGAATTGGTGTCTCTCTAATTAATCATCTAGTCTTAGTTAAAGTCTTTGCATGAATAGAAATTTTACACTTTTAATGGTAGAGTAATAGAAATAATATTTCTGTATTTATATATAATATATGAAATATCCTCTATTGATTTGAACTTCCAAAAGGAATGGCAAAGGTTGATTCATTTGCTGTTTTCCAACTAGAATATTGAATTAAAATAAGTGGGTCAGCATTTTTTTTTTCTTCCCAATAGCTTTTTATTTCTGATATTCATCATGGTTATATTGTTCAAACAATTTACCTGAAATGAAAGTGATACCAAAATCAATATTTTTGATGCACAATTTTTGCAGCATAAACACTGTTTTTCTATTAACAAATTTGCACAGAAGATGAAGTGGGGTATTTGTCAGGCTTCATTCAGCCTGCTTTGTGGGGGGACACAAGTGAAATTGCCAAATTAGGTTAAGTTAAGGGTGGTTTTCTTGTCACTTTCCTGGTCGAGTCATTTTTCAATGACATTTAACTTCGTAAGTGTAATTCATGGCTCTTTGGGGACTTCATGGTACATATTGTTCGGAAAACTCCTTGACCTCCTTTTTTGTCCTTAAGGATATAAATTGCTTTCAGTACCTTTTTTTGTCAAATCTACAGAGGGCCCAATACTAAATGAGCTCTAATGATCTGAGCTGCCAGGGGGCTGTGAGTTCCAAGCCTCACGTACTTGCTAAGGCGCATTCTCCTTTGTTTAAACACCAAAGACGGTCCATTTATAAATCCTGGTTAAACACCATTGTAAACCCTGCTACACCTCGGGGCCAGAACCTCTGCAGCACAAGTCAGTGCAGTTCTGTTGCAGGTAATCACATTATGCTAATTTCAGCAGCGAGGATCTGGCCCGAGATGATAACTCTGAGCGTGTATTAAAATAGAACGAGATTGGAGCTCAGAGTTAAAACTCTCCTCAGTTTAAACTTCAAAAGCTACTACTTACCCAGATGATAGAACAAAACAGCTGTAAAGCACATTTGTCTAGAACAAAGGACAAAGGTGTTTAGTGTGTTATCCTGTAAAACAAGGGAGATTGGAGGCTTAGGGGCATTGATAGGCTCGTTCTGAAGAAATAAATCAGAGCTGCATGAGCACTGTAATTCGGGATAGAGGGAAGACAGTTAATTTATGTAGCAGAAGGTGGTGTTTTTCATATGCTCCACATTCCTTTCATTAGTTCTTTCATTTGAGAAGGAAGATGATACATTCCTGACAAGGAGAGAACGTTATGACTTATCATTATCTCCTAAAGTTAGCTGTCCTATAATGATGTTGTACACGTATTACCCTTCTACATTTTCTGTTGAAATATATAGTCTAAAAAAAGCAGAATAGACCAAGTGTAGGGAGGAAGTAACCTTCATCCTTAAAGCAGATTGACCTAAGTTTTTGTGTACTTTACTTCTTTATTCGGTCAGACTGTTTTATCACAGCTCTGTGTCCATTGAGTTCAACAGAAATTCTATAAAGGATGCATTGTAAACTTCAGACAGGTTATAATTTGGCTAAACACAAAGAAGGAGTAACAATACAGGACAAGCACTCTGTAATTTAATACAGTTTATGAATTTATCAGCTTTGAGTTGAACCACAAACCCATCTGTTTACCTATAAATACAAAATTGCATTATAATATTTTCATGTCCAATTAACTCAGCTTTAAATCTTAAAGAAACAAAGAAAAACCCAAAATGATAGCCAATGTCATCATTAAAATGAAGATCTTGTAAGAAATTTTACAGTAATTTATTCCTGTACTACTTTATTCTGAATTCTATACTACTATATTCTGATAGCTCATTTTATTGCATCTCTAAATGTGCCTGTGTCAATCCTCTGCCTGTATCTAATCTATATCTAATCTTGCTTTAAATGTTCTGCAGCTAAATAAAATGCTTCGGTAAGGCTCCGTGTTTATAGAAAAGTTGAGATTTGAAAGAGCAAGTATTGTTCACATCAGGTGGAGTGAAAATGTCTCTGCCTTAATTTAGAAGGATCAGTTTGGAAAAGATGAGAGATAAATCACTTTCATTATAAACTCAGATCTTCCTGGAGCATTGAGAGAGAATGCAAATCATTCTCGGTCCTGCTGTTGTGAGCTAATATATACCAGTCATGAGATGAATTCAAGTTATTTAAGACATGAATTTGACCTTGGCCTTCAATTCCACAGCAAAAGACATTTGGTAAAGCCTCCATGTGGGTACTGGCAGTAAAGCATAGTCTTGTTATAGAAATTCATCATATAAGATTAAAATTTGGAAACTCATAATGTTACTGATAAAGTTTATTTGAAAGACAGCTTGTAATACTCCTTTATGGGACTGAAATAGCAACTGAAATTTCATTGCATCATTTTCCATCATAACTATCTTCACTTTGTTGTTTCTGGGTTGAAATCCATAACTGTATCTGGTTTTACTTCTTTAGGAGAAACAATCTGCTGGTTTAGAATATGGGTTGAAGTAACCAGGGCTCTCAGTTTCACAGCTCAGCTACTAGTGGACCATAGATCAAACATTCAGAACTGCCTGAATGATTAGGAGTCTAAATGAAGCTGAAGGCCACTGACATTTTGACTTCTGTGTACTTGAAGTGACTGTCCTAATGTTCAAACAGTGCTCTAACATTTCAACAGTAATAATAGCAGTTTTTATTAAAATACTCCAAATAAGAAATCCTTTAAAACAGCAGATTATTAACTGCCTTTGTAATTGAAATACAGTGCATGAGTCATTGGAGCTTCAGTGTATTTCAGAAGAAATGTCTCCAAGATTGTGTGCGGAACTCTGACTATATATATATATATTTAAGAGCTATTTTTAAGCCTTCATGCTTCTCCACCACAGCATTCCTGCAGTAAACTGTCATTGCAGAGTCAAACCCTGCTTGATTTATTTAATGTAAAATGTAAATTACTTCCCTTTCCCATTTTCAGACCAGCTATTGATATGACTTGGAGAACTACATCAATTTGCTTTATCGATAACTCACTTTTCAGAGCGCGTTTTCCAAACATCCCCTTGTGTGAAGTGACCCTTCTGTGCATGGCTTTTTTGTCCCCTCCTGCAGTGGATTGCCTGGACCCGACGTGCTCCAACCACGGGGTGTGTGTGAACGGGGAATGTCTCTGCAGCCCGGGCTGGGGCAGCGTTAACTGCGAGCTGCCCCGAGCCCAGTGCCCCGACCAGTGCAGCGGGCACGGCTCCTACCTGGCTGACACGGGGCTCTGCACCTGTGACCCCAACTGGATGGGCCCCGACTGCTCCGTTGGTAAGGAAAACAGTGTCTCCTCATTTTCCAATCACCTTGCTATTTTGTTAAAATGTTACTACCTACATGGCAAGTTTGAGATGCAGTGATAATTGAGGAAGTTGTCTTTGTTACACGATTGCGCTCCTTTAATTTTGTTGGGAAGAAGTGTGTGTATACCTCTATTTATATTTTTTATTTTTATATTTTTTAATATTTTTATATTTATCTATTTATATTTTCATTGCATTCTTAATTTGGGGCTGTAAGGTGGGTGCAGGTTAGGAGTTTGTGTTTTGTTCTAACACTGGTTCTCTTCTAGACTGAAAAAGTTACATAAGTGTATTTCTGTTTCCCAACTGTAAATGAAAATGTCCGTCATTTATGGGAAGAAAATACAGGGAATTTTGCTTTTACATTGTTAGCTGAACCTTGAGATGGTGCTGTAGGTCAAAACCGGGTCTCTCGAAACAATATTTACATTTTTCACGGTTATTCAGTTATTTCCTAAGGTTAATCAGCTGGAATACCCCACCAGTGATATGAATATCAAGACGTGTTTTCTGCTTTATGGATAAGCAGTCAGGAAAATTCAAGAATGAGAGTCTCGCTGCCACCTTCTTTGGTGATGCATGGGGCAAAAGACCCTTCTGCTTATCTGCAACTTCAGCTGGCAGAGAGCAGTAGAATTTTTGGAGTGAGACACTGGGTAACTGACCATGTTAGTAATAGGAATCCAAAATCTCTCCTTGGAAAGTGACTTTTACCCATCATTCCAAATGACCCTGAATTGCTGCCATTCTCTGCCAAATGAGTTTTAGGTGAGTTTCAGTCTCAATTCTTAGCAAATCAATATCTGTCAAAATCACCCGAGGTCCAGGTTTCAGTAAAGCAGAGCCACCTGCTCCCCTCCTTTGCTGCTGGGGACAGCACCTGTGACACGTTTGTATCTGCCTGGAGGATGCAGCTCTGCAGCTCTGTCCAGCCCACATTAGCAGGTTTTTTTAAACTGATGCCCTGGAGTGGCTACCTAGAACAGAGACTAGACAAGGTTAAGAAAATAAAAGTGTGTATTTATTAAAGGCCTTCTATAGATACACCTTGGGCAGTCAAAAGCCTCCAAGGGGCTACACCCAAGATGGACAGTGGTCACAAGTTTTTCAGACAGATAGGAGTTTGGTCTATTTCCTGTATCAGGGTTTTGTCCTCCAATTACAGCTTCAAGTAATGAAGTCATTTACCCCCAGTTTGCTCCCCCCAAATTCACTTTTGTTTATACTTTTCAGGGCCTAAGGCTGTAGGGTGTCCTTGGGTTTCAGACCTAGTTGAATTGCTTAATTGTAGACAGTAAGTAACACTTTATATGGAATTTAGAGTTATGTGCTAATGCAATACAAGATTTGAAAAACATAAAGGCTATAATCTTAAGGCATCAAAACGACTTTTAATTCAGATTTCTTTTAAACAAAAACTAAAGGCCAGCTTTCATCCGAAGGTGAGCAGGGCAGCTTTTGAGAGGCTGCAGCTTTGAGCAGAGGCATTCCCACAGTGCTCCCTTTCCCCGGAGGCCGGCTGTGACTGCTCTTCTCTCTCCTAGAAGTGTGCTCCGTGGACTGTGGCACCCACGGCGTGTGCATCGGCGGGGCCTGTCGCTGCGAGGAGGGCTGGACGGGAGCGGGCTGTGACCAGCGTGTGTGCCACCCCCGCTGCACGGAGCACGGGACTTGTAAAGATGGGAAGTGTGAATGCAGAGAGGGCTGGAATGGGGAGCACTGCACCATTGGTAGGCAAACGACAGGCACCGAAACAGGCACATATTGCTTTCTTTTCATAAATCGTAGAGACATAGTTGCTGTCGTGGGCTGTAATGGGCTGTTCCCTTAAGGACCCAAGTGCTCTTAGGTATTAACCCTGACTCAGCTGGGGGAAATGCAGATAGGCTCTTGGAATCATTTCAAATCAGTGACAAACCAGTTTACAGAGAAGAAAAATTAAAAAAAAAAACAAACAAAAACAACACCAAAACAAATTCCACATTAGTAAGTAAAGATATATCAAATGGTACCATGTGCGATATCAACAAATACAACACACGGTACTATGGGTGATATCTCAGTATCATCCAAGCCTGAATGATTCTCAAACTTAAATAAGCATTCCTTTGTGTGAATGGCCTCTCTTTTAATTTCCCTGTCTGATGCATCAGTGCTCTCCTGCTGTTGCACATCACATGTGAAACATGCTCCCACCAGCAGCAGCCAGAGCAGGGCTGCAGTGCTGGGGGAATGTGTGTTCCCGGTGGTGCAGGAGCATCTCCCTGGCATTCCCCAGTGCTGTGCTGGGACAGTGGCCCTGCTGTTTGCACAGAGACAATTCCAGCATGGGGCATCCCTGGGCTGCTGTGAGCCCCTTCCCTGAGAGCCTGCAGCTTACTGCAGCATCAGCATCACAATCTCAGCTGGGCCCTGTCAGCCTGGGAAGTTCAAAAAGGTCATCCTTACACAAAGCAATGATGTTCTAGGCTCTCAATTACTGTGCTTGAAAATTTACTCTGAAGAGGAATTAATTGCTCCTAAGTTCTTTATTTTGTCTCTACAAGAAGTCAGGCAGTCTATTTGGATTGTTTTAAAAAGCTACTTAAAACAAAGGGAAAAACTGTTATTTTCTCTGAGCTATAATCAAAAATGTGAAATTCCTCAGTGATCGCATCCCTTCTGAGAAGTCTGAGCAGATTTAACAAGAGTCTCCCATCTACTGAGACTGTGAGATTCAGGCCAGTGTGCTTTTCTCCAGAGAATTTTGGAGAACTGTGAAGTATACCTTAGAAGAAATCTGGTGAGCCCAAATCCAAAGTCACGTTGTTTTCATTATCTTAAGGTAGTGAATTTAAGAAAGAAAGGAGTAGGTCACTTGAGATTTTCATGGCAATCAGGGACCCTAATGGGACAGTCCTATTACAAGTGAATTGTTATTTCTTTACTTAAACGTATGGTGAGATTCTTGCATCCCTCAAGCTGTTTTTCTTTTTCATTCCCCTCTGATTTCTCTTTGGATGTACAAACCATTTCCAATACACACGTGAGTTGGAAACTAAAAGTATACTCCTATTGGAGAGATTAAATAAAAAAGAAAAATTGATACATATTTTCAGGGCATATCCTTTGATGTTGTGGTGCTGCATGCTTCCACCACACTGTGCTAATATGATTTAAATCAAAGCTTTTATGACTGAACACTCTGTGACCAGCACAGATGCAGAGTGTTTTTTTTCATAATTGCTTTCAGACTTCCATCATATCAACATACCTCTGCTAGATCAATCCAGGCATTTTGTTCTCAAAGTTCTTCCCAGATCTTTACAAAATGCCTGGTATGTAATTTTTTCATTAAATTCTGTAATAATTGCTTATTTCAGAAGTTGATGCTTCGCACAAAATCTGTTTTGCTTTCTAATCTCTTAGTAATGTGCCGATGTTTAGAAGTAATTAGTGTATGTAAAGTCTTCATTACTGTGCAGACAAAAAGATGCCTTTTACCAAGATCTCAAAATTGCAAGCTGAACTGGTGAACTCTGAAGCGAGATTTTAAGTCTAATTTTCAGAGCTTTGAACTAGATATCTTCCTTTTTATTGATGTATATAATCAGTTCTTTCCAGAGGAAGGGTGATACGTCTAAAGTGATTAAAATATCGTAAGCTTTTTTTTTGTTTGGTATGTATTACACAGATTTCCTTGAAACTTAATGTGGTCCTGCCTGTGGCAAAGATGAGACTAGTGCAAAAAATTCAGGTATGCCCTTCTAGTTATCATGGATGAAATTTGTGCAGTCAGAAGTTGTCTGTTGCATGCAGACAGATATTCTTGTGACAGGCTGTATTAGTATGAATTTTCACATGGTCGTGTCCTGAAGCCATTTACAAAAGCACAAAGGCTGATGCCAGGAATGGGATTGAGTTCAGAGGGACAACTCAGTGTGACCCCACTGGTTCATGTTCCATGGAGCTGAAACACAGAGTTCAGAGGAAAAGGATGGCAAAAGTGATTTTTGTCAGTATCGATACGGAATTTGTAGAAGTTACCACTGGAAAATTTGTGCTTGGAGTGAATTGAGACTTTGGTACAACGATGAGTTGCTCAAGATGTTTTAAACGTTTGTGTGAAGAATTAAAGTGCACTTAAATCTTACAGAAACTCACTGTCATTTAGAGTACTGCCTTTATGGTTTCATTTTCAGCTGAATGTTTGACACACCATTTAATGTCAGAATTACTGAGGAGTGTCCACCTAAAGAGATGCCACAAATTAGTCCTTTCTGGAAGGTACCTGACAAACTGCACAGTCTGTTTGTCCTAAGGCAGAAAATGCAAATCCTCTAGGACAGGTTATATACTCTGAATTTCTGTTTTTGCTACACCTAGTCTGAAATGAAGTCAGCAGAAAAACTTGCTTTGATTGCAGTGACTTCAGGCCAAGTCCACTCAGAACAAATTGATCTGTGAGAAAGAAAAGGAGATTTCTATATACAAACCATTTTCTTTTGTTTGTGTTTCTTTACCAGTTTCTTTGTGCTATATTTACATGGCAGTGGAAAAGAAATCATCGTAGCAAGCTGCAGGTATCCGAGTTCATTCAGGATATTTTATTCTATATAATATCAAATTAGGCTTTAATAGATGCTTGACAGAATGCACACTCCTTGCCATTTCATTGTTGAGTATCTAAGCTCAAAAGTTTTAACAGAACTGCATTTTTTCTCTCTGAATTACCTGGTTTAAGAAAAGCACTCAGAAAATCCTCCCAAAGCAGCAGTGTGAGCTCAGTGTTAGCACAGTGTTTGTGCAAAGCAGCTTTTGCCTGTGTGCAGTAGAATTATGTGTAAGAATCAATGCAAATAAAAATGCATGCGGTTCCAAGTTACACAGATTTTGATAAATCTATATCCAAATAATATAAAAGTGAAAGGAGTGGGTGTCTGGTCTTGCTCAGCTGCTGCTGGAAGCAGAGCAGAACTTCAGTTCACTTTGCTGCTTCGGGTAAGAAAAGAAATTGCTTACTGGAGTGGTGATAAAGAAAATTAATCTTTTCCCAGTGCAAAAATAGACCTGTCAGGATATGTTTATTAAGTGATTACTATTCATTGATTGCAATTATGGAGGAAGTTATAACTAAATAATAGAGGGTAATCTAGATGAAAAAAATATTGGAAAACTAATAACAAAGTGAAAGAAAGGTATAGAAGTTGTTAATCTTGAACCCATTTCATGACAGAAACTTAAGATGGAGGATTTAGCTTTTCCTTGAATCATATGAATGTTGTTAAAGCATGCTGTTATAAAACAGATCTGTTACTTTCACTGAAAATAATATCTGGATGTTTAAAACTGTTGTTTTTAAATGCTTGCAGAGGATGTTCTGCATATAAACTGTCAAGATAGTATTCCAAGGACAGTGTGATATATATGGAGATCTTATGAAACAGTCAGAAATACCATTTTAAAGTGTCATTCCATCTGTAATTCATATCCCTGGAGCATGGACTCTAAATAAGTTATTGGTAAAAATCTCACTAGGAGACCAGTGAAAGCAGGATTTAATCCTAAATATTTACAAGTAAAATTTAAATGTCTGCAAAATGGATCTTTTAAGGTGAGCTCTGACCAGAAGGTGATATATGAGGTTTTCTTTGTGGCTGCCTGTCATATTCCCAAGCCTTGCTCTTGTCTGCCCATGTCCTCCATTAGATGTAGGTTAAGCACTCCTTTTCAGACAGAAAATGGGAAAAAATTGTATTCAAGGCTATTTGGTAATATGAATACTCTGCTGCAGATTTTGGTCCATACAGTTCTTATATTTTATGTTCTTTTTAATTTTTTTAATGCAAATGAGCTATACCCCTGGTATAGATGTTGAAGCTGAACCTCTGCCTGTCTGCCTGGCAAAACACAAACAGGTGATGAGTCCATATCTTCGGGTTATGCTTAGGTTCATTTAGCTTAGGAAAGACCCTCAAGATGATCCAGTCCAGCAATAAACCTCACACTGTTCTGCCTTGGTACTGCTTTCGAAATCTAACTCCAGAGTTGGGGATCAGCAACGTTCCCCCACTGAGCCCTTGGCCATTGTACTAAAACTGTCAAAATTGTAGAACAAGTTCCTTAGTAAAGAAGGGGTTTGGAAATCTGAATTAGCTCTGTATCTTATCTCCTATGTTTTCAAGGCCTTGAATAAAGGAGAAAAGTTTGAAAAAAGCTAGGATACAGTCACCTATATGATGGAAAATAACCTAATATTTTCAGATGCATAAAAATGTACAGGAAAAAGAAAGAATTCCGTGTCCAAGATAATTAAGAAGTTTAAGTTACAACAGAAGGTATTTGTCTTAGGAAAAAAACATGTTACCAGTAAATGAAAAACTGAAGGAGGTTGTCCAAGCAAGTTGTGAATTCCTCATCAATGGCGTTTTTAGCGACCATTTAGAAAACATTTGTCAGGAATAACAGAGGTAATTCATCCTGCCCTGGGGCAGCAGGCTCACCAGAAATCACTGAACTCTATGAGCTCTCTTCCAGCCTCCTTTTAAATGAGCTTAAGAGGAAGCATTCCTTCTAAGGACTTTATTTTTAATGGCCTACCTTAGGAGTTGGACTGTCATTCCCTTTGAATGCCACTGCTGGAAGTAGAATTGAGAATTAATCCAACCAGGGAGACTTATGTATGTGTCCTGTATTTGCAGAACAATGGGTTGTCCATGTGGATGTTGAGCCACTCAGAAACATCCCAACTAACTCACACCCAGTCGGTAAATACTTTAAATACTCTCACTTTAAAGATGAACGCTATGTGGACCATATTCTACTTCTGATTCCAATAAAAAATTGTTTACTTAAATCTTTTCCCCCCTGAGTGCTTTGGGATGACCTTTCCGACATGTTTATATTTTCTATCAGCTGGATGGAATACCACAGTTGAAGTGTAAAGATTTGGTTCTTTACCTTACCATGGACTCAATAATCAATAGAAACATTAATAATGGGGCATTGTGTTATCTTTGGATATAGCAAGATATTTTTGTCCCATGATAATGCTCTTTATGTCAAGATTTTTTTTTTCTTCTACTACTGATTTCTCTTGTTGTAATTACAATGGTAATGATTCAAAGATGAGGCAATTTTCAGGAGAGATGGAAAATGTGTGGGAGGAGGCAGTGGAAAGCCATCGTATCTGACAAAGAGCAATTTAGAAGGAGCTAGATATATTAGACTTCTCCAATGGATTTCTAACTTAAAATTAATCTGTAACAGTTTATAACCTATCAAGGCATAAAAAACCCTCTAACCACGATGACAGGAATTCAGATTGCCTGCTTTGAGGAGGAACACTTTTTTTTTTTTCATTTTATTTGAAAAATGCATAGAATATTTAGGTCATGACCACTTTTCATTACTGCTGATATAGAAATATGTTGGTAATATATATATGATGACATGACCAAAAACGTTCAAGATGTTGGCTGTTCCTGAATGTGCAGGTTCCAGTTCATCACCTGTATTACACAGTTATGTCACTGTTTTTACACCTGGAAGCAGATTTCTTGTGATGCAGCCTTTTGAGTATGAGGTGCCAAGCATTCATTGGAGTTTGAGTTTTTGTTCCCCCTGTGCCTCTTCAGCAAAGAAAAGGAGCAGCAGGTATCTCATGGGGCAACCTGAGAGATTCTCAATTATTTCTGTCACTCACTGCACATCATTCACATTTTCACTTCCATCATTCAAACACAGAGAGACTCAAAAGGTAGAAATCTTCCTTACAAGGTGGCACTTTGGAAATATATGTTATGTCACGTTACATTTTATAACCAAAGCCAAGGAAATGTACTCATCATTTAGATAAATAAATGCTCATCTAGACCAACATGTCTGTGCTTCAGTAAAGGTCTGAGTTCCTGGTAAATAAATAAATTTCTTCCTGGAAATCCAATGCTTCTTATCTATCCCAGCTACATTTGCTATTGAGGTGCTTTTTTGGTTGCCTCATGTTTGTCATCTTTTATTTTACCTCCAAAACTGAACAAAATCTCTTGGCTGTAGAGACCCCAGATTCCAGACTATGTAGATGGCACTTGTTTGGGATTATTTCAGGCTCTGGTTTGTAACTTTGCAAATTCCTATACCAAAAACTGAAATACACCAGCTACTTTTGTGGATCAGGGATGAGTAAGCTTTCTAAATAATTCCTCTAGTACTAAGGAATCCAGAACTACAATATGCATCCACTTGTTTTTATCATAGCCGAGCAAGGTAGCTGATTATGACTACTTGGAAGGAAGCATTCTGTGTGGAGATTTGTGTATAGTGAGAGTGGTTTGTCTTTCAAGGAGTTTACAAACAGAATTCCTTTTTGTTTGCAGAATTTACAGGGGGCAGCTGGGGATCTTTTTTGGCTGAAAGGCAAGCTTATTCATGAGGAAGAACTTTCCTGTTTGCATTCTTTGCTGAGGGCTTCCTGTAAATGATTGAAAGATGTCACAGCTCAGTGTCAGAACACTTGAGTAGCTTTTTTCTTTCTCTTTTTACAGGATATTTGCAGAACATGACCTTATTTCTTTTCCTTTCTAGCCCAAAAAAATTTAATGAGTATGTTTTCAGCTAAACTTCCTGCATTTTGTCTGGTACTTCAAAGGTGCACCCAGAAGATACTGGTGAATAGTTTCCCAAACTAAAACCACATTTCTTTTTTGTCCTCTTGGAGGGGCTTTTACATGAGTTATATTGATTTTCTGGCCAATTCTGGAACTCTTAAAAGACCACAAAAAGGGAGGGAGGGCAATCAATCAGGGAGCTGATCTAACTTTTGAAAGGGCAGAGCCAATTATGCTGTACATAGCAGCATTCCCAGAGTCAGACAATCTTCTCTTCTCCTGCAGATAATATTTTCTGTATTATTTTGTACCCCGTGGTGTCAAGCAGAGCTTCAGCAAGTGAGTGAATTACAGGGTGTTGCTGGAAACAAAACAACAAAGACAGGGGAATGCTTGTGAGAGGTCAGTGGCATGGATTGTATAGAGATAGAAAGGTAGAGCTGGATCTTGAGAAATAGACATATACATACATATATATAATATTTATACTTACTAACAAAGAAATACAAAAGAGAACAATACCTGTCCATCCTTTTGACACCTGCTGTTCACATTCCTGTTAAAGATTCTTTTTTCTGTTAAAGATTCTTTTTTCTTGATCACTTGCATTCTTGCTTATACATTCTCAAGGTATCATTCTTGCATCTTCAGTATCAGTTTCACATAATCTTTCATGCGTGAAGATGCAAATAAAGTCAAACGTGTTTTGCCTGACTGCTGCAAACTCTGTGGAATAATATTTCAGATGCAAAGCTTTGCAAAGGTTTGGGGTTTTTTTACCAGCTTCATGCCAATTTAGTATCAAATTAACAGTAGGATGCATCAGAAGTTAGAGACTTGTCTTCCTAAGATATTTAATGCTTTTGAAATTCTCTACTCAATATTTTCTTAGTTTAATGTTGTATTAAAAATATTAATGTCAGAAATAAAAAGGAAAAAAAAATGGTCTCTGTAGCACCTCTGAGGTGTCAGTTGAGGATTTTGCTGTGTGATCTATTTAGGGCTTCGGGGGAAAATGAAACTATTGAAAGCCTTCTCTTGAAGCTGTCAGTTCTCTCTTGTGCAGTAACTACTCACTGAGGATGAATACACGCTGATGCTGAATATTGATACATCCTTCTTTCACTAAAAGCCCTTACTTAGACAGTTTTTTAACAGATCTTAAGGAATGAAAATGGGGACTTGTTCAGAGCACAAGTTACGAGGTATCATGAGCCGTTTTTATTGAAGAAAGTTTTTACAAAATTTATGTTATCCAGCTCTTTTCTCTTGTTCCTTCTTTCTTTCCATCCCTGTTCTGACCTGCTTATGAAATGCTCAATAGCATAATGATGCTTCTGGAGGTTATTCCTGTGTGTAGCCTCAACCTATTTCATTTTACATATAGCTTTTCTATACATATAAAAAGAAGCAAAGTTTGCTGTCCAACAGAAATCATCATATAATATATCTCATTTGCCCGAAGAAATTACAAACAAAATTTTGATTACTGAAATGTAAGAGCTGAATACAAATGTGGGTATTCTTAAAGGCATTTGGGTTTGATGTTTTAGTCCATGTTCATCTCTTCATGTTGAAAGTGAAAATAATTGGAATAATCCTGAGGTCATTAGCTGATTTATAGCTTCCAAGAAATCGTCACCAACTGAGTAGATTTCTACAATTTCCAGCACATTCTACTGTTGTGTTTTCAGTGATGTAGTGTTGATTGACATATTAGTGTCCATCTCAGGCTGTCAGCTGTCTTCAAAACACATCCATGCTGGGATAGATGGAGACAAAGCAGTGCTGGTGTCTCATTAATCAGCAGTCCAGAGCCATGCTGCTGAAAGCCAAAGGAAAAGCAGGACATGATATATGAAGGTTGCTGTGTTTGTCATCATCCCCTCTCCATTCACTAATGGGATTAGAGCAGAAAGGATTCATGGCCCAGCTGTTCCCTGAGGATTTTCAACTCTGAGAGCTGACCCTGAGCACTGCACACTTAAACATTTCACTCCAAAAAAGTACCTCTCTTAAACAGTTAAGCAGTTTTCATGGAAAAGTAGCAAGTTCACTTTCACAAAGGCTTTGCTCTGACACGGATAAAAACATTATCCTTAATGAAAATTTAGGCAGGGGAGACGTGGCAGTCTGCTTATCCACATAAAGATTTTTCTCCCTCTCGCTCTACTGCCAGTTGTGCGGGCCATGGCTGGTGTCTGACATCTGGGATGGATTTTCTTGTGGTGGCTCTCTGGTTTTTGGGAGCTGGGCAACAAGTCCCAGATGTTCAAGTGTCAAACAGTCTCTGGGTCCTCTCAAACGTGGTTTGCAAAGCAGCCCCCAGGTTCTGCCCACCTCACTGGCACTTCCTCTGTTCCACAGTGCCTCTTCAGGGGCCAGGAGTGTCCTGCCTTCTGGAACTAGGGAGCCATCATTTTGACAAAGAACCATCGAAGTTTATTGCTTTTTTTTCCTAATCCCATTGTATTTTTAGTTTCTATTTGCAGTTTTTAACAGTCCAGTACAAAGCAGGTTGATCAAACTCAGCATCAACAGACTGTAGCCTGCTTTTAAAATGCTGTAAAACAAGATACCATCAAAATAGCTGCAATAAAAGGTTTAAGATATTTCTTTTTAAATGTTCTGGCTTGATTAGGGTAGATTGAACTACATGAGCTAATAGCTAATTGTTCATATATTTGAAAAGTATAAACACTTCTAACATCTCAGTATATTTTTACATGAACCCATATAAAGATGATTTTTTTTCTCTGTTTAATTATAAAATTTTAGATGAGTATTTTTTTAGGTAGCTGTTGGAAGACCAAAGTTATTCAAGTTATTATTTGAAAAATAAGTAATATTCATAATTCATCTAGACCATATATGTTTTAATTTTCCTTCAAATAGTTTTTCATAGCATTGAACAACTAAGCTAAAGAACCAGAGTGCATCAAGGTGTAGTCCCTGTTCTGAAGAGAATTAGTAGGGATAATAACTTGGGTATCTAATAAGTAAATTTAATGGTGTAATTGTGATTAAAACCATTCTTTTTAATTAAAAACTGAATCAATTTGTAGTGGAAAATATTACTAGGTTGCTAGGTTGTGATTTTTGGTTAGAAGCAATATTAAGAGGACAATTATCCAAAAGCACAAATTAACAAAAAAAATCTGTTTAAGAATAGCATTTTTTGCCTGGATCATGGTGGTTTATTGATTTTGAAAGTAGTGCTGCTTCAAATACTGTGATTTTCCAATTGTTAGGAATCAAAAGGCATTGCTGAGTTCCTTGTGGAAGGAGTTCCTCAAGAATAGCACTGAAGCTATTTTTGTAATTTCAGCATGTACAAACACAAACCCCTAAATGTTCCAGAAGATGCTGATTCTCCTAAAAACAAAGACACATTAGTACAGATGAGAGAACTGACTTTTTGTTTTAACCACTGGGAATTCCAGAGAGCAGAACTCAGTCCCTAATGTGGCACGTTGCCATCCACCTTTCAGCACAGTTTAAATATAAACTGATCTGACTGCCTTCCATTTCACAAAGCAAGGCAAGATGTTTGTATGCTGGGTTACAGATCACTCATCTCCCAAACTTAGAATTAGCATTACAGCGTTCAGAATTAAGTAATTCTACAAAAAAGGTAGACCTCTTCCCCTTCTGTATTTTATTTTTAAATTATAGAATCCTTTGCATTTGGACCATAAAGGTATTACTGTAAACAGAAAGCCACGAATCATTGTTTGTTGTTGAAAAGTGAAGGAATTTGTTAAAATATGTGCAGGTTCTAATTAATCCTTACTTATTTTTAAAGAGTAGTTATATAACAGTACAGGAAAAGCAGTAACAACGTGCCTTTTCTTGTTTCGAAAACAATTGAAAAGATGTTTTAGATTTAAGACAGAAAATCACTGGATAGAAGTTTGTTAGGATTCTGAAATGAAGGTTAACATTGCTGCCATGTGGCATTCCCAATAGCTGAATCAGGGTGGGGGGAGTAGAGTGACACAGATTTTTAGATACAATTCATCTTTTCACTGGCTTTGGAATAGGGGTAAAACTGCTTTTTTGTTATTGACTCCCTTGGATCATTATTAATTGATTCTTTATCATGAAACCAATCCATATATATCTTCATTGTGTCCTGTGAATGTTTGAAACTGTTCTTTTTCCTCCAAAATAAGTCAGAAATATTGATTTAGAATGGAGAAAGCCTGCCATATTTAGAGAACAGGGTATCAAAGTCAAGGTCACCTTGTTTGTGAAAGCTGAATGGACATTGGCTCATTTCATTGGAATCTTGTTGTATATTCCAAAACAATTTTGATTGCTTGTATGCTGAGTAAAAAAGTGAATTGAAATTGCTCAGACCAACCCTTAATTACAAACAGTTCATATACTTAATGAAAAGGGTTAATTAGCAATGAAATATCACTCAGCAGACTTTTTGGATACACTGAAATGTCTCCTAAAATTGCTAATATTTCTATTCCACATAAAAGGTTTTTTTAAAATACAATTAAGACAATGCTTATTACAATCTAATTATATCCCCATTCCTTTCAGTCTTTCAATCTTCCATACACAAAGAATATGCTAAGTGAAATCTTTGACCAGTATTTGTGTTTCTAGTTACCATGAAATTCCTAAGATCCTCATTAACTAATTTAAAAACATCTACTGCAGGGAAATTTTAAAGTATGAGATGCTTTGTAAAGGGAATATTTATTGAGCAGAACTGGGGGGATGTAACACATGTGCCTTCCATTGAAGACCACATCTATTTACTCAACTTTTATAGTTGCAGTTTCCCCTGCTCATTAAGGATTTTTGTCAGAATTTTTGAGATTAAACACTGCAGTTTTAAAAATTCCTCGCAAGTTGTATATAATGTTTCCAATTTCTGAAGTAAGCATTCCTTTTGATACTAAATGGGAGATTTAATAAAGTTATTTGCAGAATGTGTCCCCCCAGATCTTAATTATTTATTTTCTGTATTTTAGTGCTTGAGATAAAAACATAATGAAATGTGAAAAGTGAACAAATGACAGTGAACTGAAAAGGAAAATGTCAGTTCTCATCAGTATTGCTTCTGAATTTTTGTCCTGTGACTAAAGATAATAGTTTTATGAAAGACAAACTTCCACAGGGCTACTGCTACTGATCCCTTGCTTGAATTAGGTAACAGCATAGGACAAAATTACAATTAGTAAGTGGTTTCCTTTAGAGTGAGAAGCAGGTGAACATGCTGGAGAACCCACAAAAAAGTCTTGTGTTGACAGATTTGTTCCGTGAGGAGCAAGGCTGTGTCACTGAACTGCAGGAGAGCTTTTCCAGTGAGTGACACTGTTAAAAGGATTTTTGCAGAAACTTCCTGAGTGCTTACAGCAGTTATTAGAGTAAATTGGATCTGCACTGTGCCTGATTAAGCATATTCCCACAGACGTGTTTACCATGAAAGCCAGAGCTGTCCCCAAGTTCACTTTGCTTGATTGTGATCTGTGAGATCTCACAGAGCCAAACTGCATCCAACCTTGGGGAACATTCTGGTGTTGCAAAGTGTTCCTTGGTCAGCTGCTCGTGACACACGAGTGGGACCTGCTGGAAATCAGCTCCAGTCCAGGCAGGATTGTCCTGGTGCTGAGCAATGGAAAAGGGCTGCACACTGCTCAGGTTCACAGCTCTGAACAAATGGTCATTAGCTAAAGGAAAACCTAATTAATATGTTTCTAACATGCTCCTTGAAATGTGGTGGCAGTTGAGCTATAAGCAATGGACAATGACACCATACCCCATTGAAATGATGGGAAACAGGCAGAGTGGGGTAACCTAAATTATGATCTTATTGAAACGCTGAGGTTCAATAATGCTGGCCTTCAGAGCAGTCTCATATTCTGGTACCTTTCCCCTGGACCTTTTCTAAGAAAAATAATAACCTCGATAGAAAATAAAAAATTCTTTGACATCTGTTTGTTATGTTTAGAGATATTATGACATATTCACATTGTATTTTCAGCATTGCAAAGAAAGTTAATTACACAAAGCTGTAGCAAGTTGTCTTTTAGATGTCTGTTGCATAGACCATAGCTTATCATCATCATCATTATTTACTGGAAATTCCTTTTAACTGCTCTTTGTTTCTGCTTTTCCTTGTTACGTTGGGTTTTTTTAAACTAAAGCAAATGTTGTGACAATACATAGCTCTGTACTTTTTTGCTTGACACGAATCAGTGAATGAAGTTTATTAATTCAATATACTGATTGTCCTGGTCACACAATCCTATTGCAGCTGAGGCAGAGTGATCTCCAGATTTCTTGGCTGCATCTCCCACTCCCTTACCTTGTGTTTCTCTTCCTAAGTGCTTCTGGAAAACGGTCCCAGTGTAAGATGTGACAACTTGCATGCCCCGAGATGGCTCAAAATCTGTCAACTAGAGATGCAAGGCAATCAAGTTAAAAGTCTCATTGGTGCTTCTGATGGCTTCTACGGAGAAATGGAAAATAAATGCTCTGCCCAGCAGCAGAAAGACTTAAGTATTCGTTCCAGAGAATTAAGGACACTTCTAGTGAGGCGAGGGGAGGAGCAGAGCCGTCAGTTGCCTGGTAGTAAATATGTTTAATGTAAAGCAAGCAGAGCTTAAAGAGCTCGTTTCTCTTCCAAATTTCTTCCAAGTGCAGATTAAATACTCTTGGCTTTCTTGGGGGTGAGATGGAGAAGATGATCTTCCTTGTAGATCAAAATCACTTTCACAGATTTATTTAGTATATAAATATCAAAGCAACTGGCTATATCTGAAGGATTATGAGGTTTCTTCCTTCACCACATAGACAGATAAAAAAAAGGAACAAAAAGAGAACTGTTTTATGCATGCAGGATTTAAACCAGTTCATTTGTGAACACTACATTTTTATCTCTGTAGCTTTTATTAGTTATTTGTGCAGTTGGTAGATAAAAAAATTGGAAAATTGTATGATATTCATGAGGCTTATGGATATTGACAAGGGATGCAGAACGGTGCCTTGCACTTTAGAATTAAAGGGATGTTTATAAAGTATATTTTACGTACTGAAATATTCATCCTCTCTCCTATATCTGCCAAACAACTCAGCATACACAAATACATAACTCAGCATACATTGCTTATCTATTTTAATTTGTTTTGCATACATTGCCCATGTGGTGGAATACTGCTCCTAGGTCATGAGCATTATTTCATACTTTATATTTGTGTATATTCAAACTTCACAAACATGTGAGATATATTTATTTTAATATTCATATACCCATTATTTTTTGTCAGTTGTTATCATATTTTAATGTCATGAAGATTTAGGATTGCTGCATGCCAGAAGGCATATGAGAAGCATTCAGCGCATTGCTACTATTTTTTATTCCAAACTATTCCACAATACTTAATAAAAACTTCTGGGTTTTTCTCTGGCACTTTCTTTGGGTTTTTTTTTTTTTTTGGACAATTGGAACTCTGAAGTCCGATCCCATGCAGTGTGCAGCCACTTAATGGAATCGATGTGATTAATACTTTAAGAAGATCAGCTGCAAACTATAATGCACATCTAAATAGTGCTTTTCATCCTGAAGGGATTCCAAAGTTCTGTACCAAATTTGAAGGACAGAAGGTACTAATCCTCCACACAGTAATAGAGGAAGCTGCCTACTTCTGTTAAGGCTCATATTTATTCTTCTGTTAGAGATAACCTGTGCACTTACACAGGATCAGCATTTGCATACCTGAAAGTTAATTGCTAAATTATAAATTCTTTGCAGGCATTAATATCTAATGAATAGCAAGCAATTCTATTTTAATAATGACTGAGAAAACTGGGATTCCCTGCCCTAAAATTATGGAATCTAAAGCTCTAAAACCAAAGGCACCATAGATAATTCAGTTTAGAAGGGATGTCAGCAGGTCAACTGGTCCAACCTCTCCTTCAAAGTAGGGTGGTTTTGAGGTCAGACTGCGGCCCACAGATTTTAGGGCAGACCCCCTACAACCCCCCTACAGGCTGTTGCCTCTCAGTGCCCTTCCTGTGCATCCTCTGCAGTGTATTGAGCTGCTTAAGCAGTTTATAACACCTGCTTGTTCTGACTGCAGCTCCCTACTTCTGTATTCCTGTGTATGTGCTCAAATCCCATTCCCTCACATTACTGAATTCAAACTGAATTTGAAATACTGATGAAAACTACTATTAAGTAGCACTGGCAGAAGGGGAGCAGTTCTGTTTGGTCATTCTAAATGCTAACTTGGCTTACTGGGCATTTTGATTGACTTAAATTCTCAATTTGGTGAAGTTTTTTGTATGTTAAAGGAGTTACGGTCAAAGAAATGCAATTAGCATTTGGAGAAAAAGCGTGTAACATGATTTTTATTTCTTATCTTATGTGAAGGTTCTCATCTAAGGAGGAAAGGAATTCATTCCTCCTCTATGCAATATGGAGAGGATTTGTGAAGTAGAAAAGGTATTTGAAGCTAATTACTGAACTGAGAATGTCTTCCTACAAAAATCCTAAATTGCATTAAGTCTAGATTACATTGTAATTAGGTTAGATATTCTTTCAAACATGAATTCAGTGTTTTGCTTGTTGCCCTTCCATTGACTGAATTTACACATCCTGTCTGAATGGTCACTTTATCATTATGCTGCCACAAAACTATTTAAATAGATGTTATTTTAGAGATAAATTCAGCTTGAGAAGGCTTCTTTCTCAGAAAGGATATTACATATTACAAAGGATGATGCCAGCGCTTGTATGTGATATCAGAAACATTAATACAATAAAAGATTAGGGTTGTGGTAGTAGTTTTATGAATGCAATTTCACCTGGAATTATATTCTAAATGGGTTTTGTTACAGTAAGATTAATTTGAAAGACCCAGCTATCTTAAATACAAATTTTACTGGATCTTTTATGTATCTTTTTATTGGGTAGATGAATAGGAGCTGGATATGAGTCTTGTTTGAAAAGAATACACTGTGTAACTCAAATGTGCTGGTAGGGTCAAATTTTAGCTCCTGCTCAGAATTTCAGCAAATAACCTGCTTGGCCTCTGAAAGGATCTGTGTGGCTCTGCTGCAGCTTTTGGGCTGCAGCAGTTTCTTTTCTTATGTTTCACATAACTTCTTTGCTCCTGCTGGTGCTAAATTGAAACTCATCACCCTATCCTGGTAAAGCCACGGGGCACAGCACTGGGTTCTGTGCAGGAGGAGAGGTGTCTTTGTGCTCACATTAACAATTTTGGGGCACAGGGAGAACCCTGCCTGGCTGTCACACAGCACATGGACTTCAGCTTTGCAGAGGCTTCTCAGTCTGATGACTGACCTTCCCATAGGGCACACTCCCTTCTTTCTGGAAACTCTTTACTATGTATAAGGAGCCCAAATTCTGGGCTCAGCTGAAGCTCTGGGTGCATACTCAACATTAAGATGTAAACATTTGTTTATTGATCTGTTTGGTTTGCTCAAGTCTCAGGAGAGTGTAGCACAAACTGTGCCCCCTTTTCCCTGCCCAGCTGTTGGCAGCTTGGAGGGGGTCACACCAAAAGCTGGTGACAGAGAACACTGTTGGCTGTGCACAAGAGGAGACCTCAAGGGTGTCTCCCCCAGGTCACAGAATCCACCTGCTTGAGTCACTTAACATGAAGTTGGATAACATGGAATGTCCTGGGAGCAGTCCCTTGTTTACAAGGCATGAAGCTCTAGCACCCTGGGGTTTTCTTCAATCTCAAGTTTTGTAACCTGTATTGCAACATGAGCTCCCCTCTCTTTTTGTTAGTGTCTGTGTGTGTCTGTATCTTTTTTTAATTATTTTTTTTCTTCAGAAAGATGCAAGTTACTTTACTTAAGACTCTACTTTTTCATACCAGCAATTCCCTTTTGAGTGATCTTTACTTCTTCTAAACAGTCACTCATTTTTTTCTCCTATTTCTCTGCTTTGTTTGGAGAATTGGATGTTCCCCGAGTTCCTGCACTTCTGTGCAAAAGACTGTAATTGCAGAGCTAGACAGTAGACAGAATTTGGGGGAAAATTGTTATGACAGAATCACTAGGTTGGAAGAGACCTTCAAGATCATCAAGTCCAACCTATGCCCTAACATCACAACAAAACCATGGAATGTATTACTACATACATATCTCCCAGGCAATTTGAGAAATCTTACTTAAAATTCCTAATTGTTTGTTGCAGCAGCCCTCTTATTATAGAGTAAAAATTAGCTGAGGCACAGACTTACTAAACACAGCATAAAAAGGGTCCTGCTTTATTCCTCTTCATGACTTAGTCACCTTAACTCCAACTATTCCCTGACTCTGGCTGCTGCAAGCTCCTACTTTGGGTTTCCCTCGCAGCCTCTGACTGCTGGTCATTTCCTGCTGAACTCTGCCTGCAGGGATCAGTTTGCAGACTCTGACTGCAGCTTTTACCCAGCCAGACTGTGACTGCAGGTTCCAGCAACAGGTTCTGACTGCACACTCAGACTGAGCTCACAGCAGTGATTCTCTCTCCTCAGGATCCTGCTTCATGAGTCTCTCCTTCACACTCCTTAAGGTTCCCCCTCCATGATGATCCTCCCCTCACCAGCTCACCCCCTCTTCTATCTCACTCATCCTCACTGGATCCAGCTGTGACTCATCAGGGAGAGGCTGGAGTGGGTAATTAACACAGCTGTCACTGATCGGGGTGAGGTCACCCATATTCCCTTCTCCTACAGTTTGTCTCCACAGGAGGTACTGGAGTGCAGGATTTCAGTGCTCTAAACATACCTTATGGTCTTTCTTTTTTTTCCCAGCCTGTTCAATAAATACAGTTGTAGCTGGGCCAGTCTGTAGTTCTAACTCAGGCATATATACTCATCTGCACAGCACATCTGCAAGTAGATATTTATTCTTTACTTCTTTGTTTGATGCGTAGCTTAAGTGTTTAGGGTGTTGAGTAGTTTTTAACAAAATGTTTCGTCTAAAAAATAAAAAAGGAAAAAAAGCAGCAGCAAGGCAGCCAGTCAGAGCATGCTGGTGACAAACACTTGAGTTCCACAGAGAAGCTCCTGCTCTCTCTGAGCCCTCTCTGGAAAGCAGCAGCTCTGCTATGGTACGTGAGCAGTGACACTGGGCTTTGTGCTGCTCTGAGAGCCTGGGTTCATTCTCAGCAATTTGTCAATCAGTGTCACCACCCTGCTTCAGAGCCCTGGGCTGGAGCCTCTGCATGGCTCCAGCCTGTTCTGGAACTGTCGAAACTCACTCGCAGGGGCCTCACCTCTCACTCAACCAACACTCTATTTCATTGACATGTGTTTTGTTCCATGTTTGGGGTTTATTTCAGTTGAAGTATTACTCTGTAGAAAATGACTTGTGCATGTGCCTACCATAACACTGTGTCATTTTTATTTGTATGCCCTTTCTTTGGCTTTTACTAAGCCCTGCAGGCTTTGGAATTGAAGGATTAAAAAATAACAATAGCAAATAAAAAGCATAATTTTATTTTCAATGTTGCTAGGTACCTCATTCTATGTACCTCATTTATTATTTGCTAGATAGCTGTAGGCATACCAAGCAGCTCACCGAAGGAATGAACAGAAAATATGAAAACAGTGATTATCCTCTAAAATCCAAATTAAACAGGCTATTGTCATTACTGCTTTTATGTCATTTCTCTAAATTCTTTAGGTGCCATCATATCCCAGACTACTTTTATTTGCAGCAGTTCTGTAATTAACAGCTGTAATGAGAAGAGGAGGATTGAAATGTAATTTAAATATTCCCCTTGAAACTCATGCATCCTGTGAGTGAGGAAACACTGTGCTGTAGAACATACTTTTCACTGCAGGGCTTCTTCATCCACAGGACCACTTGGTCCAACCTCAGCTGAAGTCACTGGAAAGGCTCCAGTGAGTGCCAGCAGGCTTTGGATCAGGATGTGTGAAATGAGGTCATGGGGAAAGATAAACATGAGCTATCATATTCCAGACTGTAGCTGTGCACATGTGCACTAAATGGGGAGAGCTGCTGGGAACCCACTCTGCTGGAAGATGCTGTTTGGAGAATAAATGGCTGATGGCACAGGATCGGAAGAACTCAAAAGACACAAGGTCTTGATTTACTTCTATTTTTCCGTGTACAAACTGAGCAGAGGGTAAAAGCACAATGCTTTCTTCTAAGTGGCTCTGAGATACCACTTAGATTCCCCCCTTCATTTCTCCTATTCTCTTTTTTTCTTTTAATTATACTAAGAAGCTGCTTCTTCCATCAGAGATTGGAAACTTTAAAAAGAGCAAGGTTTCTCTAACTTCTCTTTCCCTGGCTGCTCTTTCCCTTTTTTTTTTTTTCCTCCAGAAAGATTTGCCCTAGCACAAATGGGAGTTCTGATGATTCTGACTGAAACCACAAATTGGTTGGGCAGACTTTATGTTTTAATTTACTTAAAATGTTTGGTTTGGAGTTTAAAGTAGTTTATGCAATGGAAAATCTATATATGTGTGGGAAGCTGGACATGTGTACTTGTATACCTAAAGTTTGGGAATACCAGAGTAAAAAGGAACTCTGTGCAGAATTTATCCAAAATTGTATTAGAATTCTCAATGTACTGCCTAGATACTGGAAATTAATTTGCCAAGTTCAAAAATGAACTAATGCCCTTAATCTCAGAATAATTTCACTGTAGATGAAACCTGGGAGTATTCTCTTGTAAATACATCCAGCACCCTCCATTTTTGAACCAAGCACAGTCCATATTATGGTTTTTCCTTTCATAGTGATTCTGACTCTGATATCTCTCATATGCTCATTACAGATTCCTGATGCAACACTGGGAAATGCTCTGAGATCTTTCTTGCTGTTTTAATTGTGAATTCATATGTACCTGTAAAGCTCCCAACTTCCAATTCCACAGGCAAGCTGGAGATAGAGGAGGGAGGCTGCATTACTGTTTCACCTTTAGCAGCAGCTAGAAAAGTGTGAGACACTCGAACTGCTGTTGCCTGTACTCTGCCTGTTCTGTGAATAAATAGGTTGTCAATCTAGCACTTTAAGCAAGCACTTTCTTCTTTTTTAACCTTGCTTCTTGACATTTTCCATTAAGCATACTGTAATGGAAAAGATGAGGAGAATTTCTCTACACACCAGGAATAGCAACCTGTCTGCTTAGCACGAAGGGCCCTTTTCTGTGCAGTGACTGAGAGCTTCATCCCACACTGGATTGCTCCTTGAGATGAGACGCTGATAGCCCTTCCCTGTGTGCCTGTGGCTGCCTGGCCCTGGGAGAATTCCCCAGGCAGCCAGGAGGCAGCACACTGCTGAGCGTGGCTGCAGAATGAAGGCAGGCTCTGCCAAAGCAGTGAGCTCTGGGTGTGCCTCCTGCAGTGAGCCTGGCCAGCAAAGGCCATCTGTCCAGCTGTGCCACTGAGCCCTGGCTGAGGCTCTGAAGGCTCCCCAAGCAGGTACTTTGTCACCTTGTCCACTCCCTTTGATGGCCACCATGCCCATGAGATATGTGGAAATCCTGTGTGTGCAGTTGATGTCCATCAGTAATAATCACTGCTCACATGCACCGGTAGGAAGATTTAAATTGAGATAGTGCAATTCCTAAATATAAGCCTTTTTTAGAAGAAAACTGTTATTACTACAACATAATGGAGCTCTGTTTTCTGGTTGGTGTAAGAGACTAGAATGCTATATAGATACTTGCTTGAAGAAAGGCAAAACCAGAAATCCATATTTGCACATAGGCATATACAGATATATAACCATGCAAAACATACCTAATTAATTGTCCATTACTTAAGGCTGTTTCAAAGCTAATTCATCATTAACATAATAGATCTTTTAAGGAAGACGTTATGTCCAAGCACTTGGATCCTATTGTAGCGTACTGCTGTTCATTCCCTTCCTTCTGATGTTTATGCTATTCAAACACCAGGTCTGTCTTTGGAAGGCTGCAGTTAAATGAGCTCTGTGGAGGTAGCATCGTGTTTCCTAGCAACACCATGTCTGTGGCAGTGATGCTGCCTTCCCTCTCTTCTCTAAACGCAAAGTCATGTCCATTAATCCCCAGCTGCACTTAAAACTTTTCAGGGATTTTGCTAGCTCCCTACTGTTCATGTTTTCATCTTGCTCATACGCTGCAAGGCAAACTGCTTCAGTGATTTAATTCTCGTCGGTGCCTCAGTATAAAACCAACCACATGGGTATATCCACAATTACTATTTGTTTTTCATTTAAAACAAATAATTTGTCCTACAGAGTGATGCCTCCCCTCAGACATTATCATTTTGGTCATTCAAACAACCTGACAAATGAAAGAGATAAACTAAATGTCTTGAAAATCTATTACCTGTGCTGCAGAAGTAACGGATTTTTTTTTAAGCTAAGATATGTAGTGAAAAATAACCCTAAATTTAAGTGAAAGGGGCTTTTTTTAATACATAACAACATTGAAATAAAACTTGTAGGACTTGTTTCGATCTGCTGACAGCTTTCTGTGTAACATGAACTGAATAGTCTTTGACCTGTTGTGATACCAGCTGTGTGAGTTCCAGGGATACCACTTTGTTGTATGGGAAACTCCTGCAGCATTGTGATAATGAGTCTGAGGTCAGAGAAACTGCTCTCTGACTTCACCTGGCTACAGCCAAGGCAGCTGGGAGGAGCAGGAAAAGACAAACTCAGAGCTGTGGCTTTCTGAACAGGTTTATAAAAGCAGAAAACTATTGTCAGGCAACACAGCCTTCTCCTCCTGCTCAGCAGCATGAAGAGGTGCTGTGAGATGTTGGCTGCAGGCCTCAAGTCTTCTGTCACCCCACAGACAAATACTCATGCTTGTGTGGATTGGAGGTTGATGGATTTGGTTGTATATACCAAGGCTGCAGTTTGGTTTTCTTACCTTTTTTTCATAACGAATATTCAATAAGATACAGTAGTGTCTCCTGAGACTCATTTAATTCCAGGAAAAAGGAGTTGAGGTATTCTATCACCTATGGACATTTGTTAGAACATGTAAGCAGCTTAGCTAATTAATATTTTTGCTCCTAATTTGGCTCTTGCTGTACAATAAGTCATGTCATATTCATAGTCAATTAAAAACATACACATTTGGGGAGAATATCTCTTCTAATATGTTTTTCAGAAAGTGTAAGATGTGACACCAAAATATAAGTGAACTTAGTGTTAAATAGGTAGGTATTCTGAAATTACCATCAATGAAGGAAAATATTTTCAAAAGTTTTTTGTTTAAACTTTGTGTTTAGACATGTTCTGGAGAATGATGCAACACTCATTCTCCAGTACAAAAAGTCCTCTGAGCATTGATGAGCTTGTTGAAGATGTTCTCCCTCATTTGTACACATGTATAGTGGGAAAAATAAGAGACAGATCTTCTGACAGCACACTGTCATTTCTATCAGCTCAAGGTCTGGACCTTTAGAGGGTTCTCCAAATGTGTTACAGCAGTTAGGGCCCCTCCTCCCTTCGGCTTGATCTAGATCCCCATTTCTCCAGGGTGTCCCCTTCCCTTACCGAGCGTTGCTGCCAGCGGCAGGGCCGAGCCTTTTTGTCTGCACAGTAACGCGGCCTGAGCGCAGCGGGGTGGGAGTGCCCGGGGCTCACCTTGTCCGTTTGTCCTCCCAGATGGCTGCCCGGACCTGTGCAATGGCAACGGGAGGTGCACGCTGGGCCAGAACAGCTGGCAGTGCGTCTGCCAGAGCGGCTGGAGGGGCCCGGGATGCAGCGTGGCCATGGAAACCGCCTGCGCCGATAACAAGGACAACGAGGGAGGTGAGCCAGGCCTTCGGGCCGCGGTCCCGGCAGGGTGGACGGCCGCACACACCGCTCCGGGAGTCGCCGTCCTGCACAGGGGCTGTGCCTGGCGCTGCTGGCAGGTGTCAGGTTTCTCTCCAGCAGAGGACGGGGAGCTGTGGCTGTGCGGGACACGCAGCGACCCTGGCGGGAGGCTCGCTGCCAGCCCAGCCCGCGGTGGGGAGGGCAGGGCAGGGCAGAGCAGAGCAGGGCAGAGCTGAGCTGCCAGGGGAGCTCCCCGTGCCTGTGTGTCCCCTCGGACAGGCCGAGAGAGCCACCGTGCTGGCCTTGTCCTGTCCATGCCGGGGCCAGCGCCGTGCTCTGCTGTGCGCAGCCTGCCGGGCTGTCCCCTGCTGTCCCACAGCCCGTGTCAGGCTGTCCCTTGCTGTCACATTGCACAGTTCACGTGCCAGGCTCTGCCAGCCTGTCCCTTGCTGTCCCACAGCCCCTGGCAGGCTGTGCCTTGCTGTCACAGTGCCCATTTCACCACAGGCTCTGCAGGGCCGGCTGAGGTGTGCTCAGTGGATGTGTAGGGTGAGGGGCTGACACCCGTGCTCTATTTTCCCTGCCCTTCATCAGGCAAGTCCCTATTAAATATAGGATGTGACCTGTGTTTCTCTTCAGAGATGTTTTTCTGGGTTTGTAGAGCCCTGCATGGTGGGCTGAAAGCAGTTCTGAGATGTTCTTTCTAAACAAGATTGGTTAATTTGCTCTTTCAATTAAAGGAGCTTTTCTTACTCCTTTCAATATAATGCCTTTAGTAAGTCACATAGATTATTTTTCTGCTCTCTGCTATAAACCAAGCATCAGACACAGCTTTTTTTTTCTTGAGACTCCTTCCCCTTTCTTTGGCCAATAATTAATCTAGAGAAAACATCCGCTGTTTGCTGATTAATAAATATTTTATAAATGTATTTCCTAAAACTGCAAAGCGACATTGGGCTTTATCAAGGGTAAAATTATCATTAATTAGGCTGAGCGCTTTAATTTTATGTAAAATTTCAGGGTTTAGAAATTCTAAGTCGCCAACTGAGAAACAGGTGTATTTGAGTTTGACTACATGATATTAACTACACCTGAATATCGTCAACTAGTTTTAATTTGTAAATCCTCTGTTAGTTCCTTGGTCTCATAAACTCAGTGTTTACAAATGTGTTTTAGAAGCTCTAAAGCTAATTCAGTTTCAGAGAGCTAGAACTTGCTTTATAGCTGTTACTGAACTGTAAAGAGCAGAACCTAACTGCCAGAATACATTAATTGGCATTTAAGTATACAACAAAACCCATTAAACTTGTGTTAATATTCAGTGCAAGAAACAAAATGTAAAATGTTTAGGTTTGCTGGTTTTACATGCTTTGAAGATTATAAAGGTATTATTAGAACTTCCTCAAAGGAAGGAAAAAGGTTGGAAATATTATTAGAAGAACTAGAATAAGAGGTTTATTTTTCTATCCAGGACATTATTTTGCACTTGTAAAACAGACAGGCAAGCAAGGGAGAAAAATGACCATTGACACTATTCAGCTGCTCATCCTAATGAAAAATTGTAGAAATATAAAACTTATTCAAAGAAGGCAAACAGGAGCTCATCAGAGGCAAAGAATGCAGAGAGAATTGCCATACAACAGATACATAATATTATGAATTAATAATTAATGCATAATTGTATATTTCATTATCATGCAAGTTGCATGGATTTTGATTTACCATAGTAAGGCACCTGAAGGAAAATTAGTTGGTCTAGTTGAAGGCTGGAAAGGTTTAGAGGAGAACTCTTCAGATGTTCTCAGTGTTTGCATTTTAAGTAATTTTTTTCCAGAGACTAGAGAGGTTACTGCTCACTGGTTCCTGTGAGTGTAAATAGTTTGAAAATCCAAGCTTGATCCAAGATCCAAACAACCTGAGAAGTCCCTTTGACCCCCGTGTTTTCACATGGGGTGTTTTTGATAAAGGCGGAAATTAATCTCTTGTCTTCTGACCCTTTGCTCAGCACTTAATTCAATGATCATTCCTGCTCTTAATTGTCTCATCCTTATTAATTCCCATTAAATGTTTGGATAAGGGAGCTCAGGTGCTGTTCAACACCTGTTCAGCTGCTGTTTCTCTACAAGATTTCCAGGCATTAATGAAAAACCAGAGGCACTTTGAGGCACGCTGTGTTTCCTACACACAGCTCCCCACAGGCAGCACTCTCAGTCTCTCTCATGCCTTGGTGGTTTGTGCTGCTGCAGTTTGCTCAATTATATTTTGGGGTTCAGATTTCTCTGAGATGTCATGGGGTCCTGTCCCATGTGCGCTGTGAGGACAGAGGCATTGTCCTGACCACCAGCTTGGCAAATTCACAAGAACTACAACAAAACTCAAAAATGAATATAATATTAATCACTTAATGATTAATATCTCAGAATGCAGTCCTGCCTTTGCCTAAGATGTAATGCTCTGTGCATGGAGAGGCTGGAAGGGATAGTGTTCTGTGCTTCAAGCTGCATCTCTATGTAATTGTGACTCTGTAGATAAAGGAACAGATAAAATTAAGTTTTCTCATTAGACTAAGCTGAAAAGTGTACTATGGGAATCAGTATTAAAAATCCAGCTAGTTACCAGAACCCCAAGTTTCACATAAAATGCAAGTTTATTGGAAGTTAAAGAAATTGCCTCTCCTCCCAGTCACTCGTTTCATTTGAAACTCAGCTGAGTTTATTTGCAGCAAAGTGTTGAGCTCATTTGCTGCTCCATTACCAACATTGCTCTGTTAGCATAAGCAAGTGGTTCTGGGGTAGTACAGAACACACAAGCTGTTCTTCTGGAAGGCAGTAGGGTAGCTAAAAATACTTCTTTTTTTGCCTAAATGAAGTCTTCTCTGGACGGCTGAGCCTCCTTCCTTTCTGTCCATCTCTGCATGTTGTTAAAATACAATTCCTTCAGCATGTCACTGAAAGGGAACTATCATTTCCTGTCTCCTGTGGCAGCAGATTTAACATCTTTTGGAGCTTTTTCCCTGTTCAGCCATTCTTATTGCAATTGTATCTCACAATCAGATTCAAAGGCCTTGGGCCAAGTCTTCATTTTATGAATGTCAAGGAGAGCATTGCCACTGACTCCAGAGGGTTTCCCATTTGTCCTGTTTTGTCTTATTATCTGCCGCAATGCAAACTCCATACCATAGTTCAAAAAGAGAAAAATGAAAGATTATACTTAATGTTTTCTTTCCATTTTAGATTAATGTCCTTTAGTTGGTTTATTGCTAGAAGAAGCAGATGAGTCCCCCTCTCTTTTAGACTTACAAATCTTCATTTTAAATGAGATGTCAGTGTGGATTACTGGCACAAATAAAATGTGATTTCAGAGCAGCAAGAGGAGAGAGTCTCCAAAGCTGCTTTCTCCTCTTCGGGCTGTTCAGGGTGAATGATCTGAGGTAACACTGGGAAATTCACCTGCCTTTGTCCTTACCATCACATGTCAAATCAAGACATGGGCTTAACTAGGTCTTTATCCTGAAAGTGACAAAGGTTGGAAGGGCTTGGAGCAACCTGGGACAGTGGAAGGTGTCCCAGCCCATGACAGGGTGTGGGACTAGATGAGCTTTATGGTCTCTTCCAACCCAAACCAGCCTGTGGTTCTGTCATTCATCATAAACATGTTTAGGGTTACTGTGGGGCATCGGCTACTTTGCTGAAAAAAACTTGAAAGTCTCTTATTTATCTTTTGAGGGTTCTTCTGTTGGGGTGTTTTTTGGTGGGGGTTTTTTTTGGGGGGGGGCCAGATAGGGGGGTTGTTTTTTTTTTTCATTTCTTAGTGAGGATGAAGCCTAACTGAATAGTAAGGGGATTCTGGCATTGACTCGCTATTAAGATCTCTCTAAATTGGAAAGTGCTTCTGTTTTCCAGACCTTGTTTGGATTACAAAATTTGCACACTGTGGCTGCTTCTAAAGCTAATATCTCCCCTTAATCAGTCCCTCAGTAATCTAATCATTATTAAGCATCTTTTGGAGGGATTAGAAATAGCTTTATTTTAAGACCTGTAATTGTGATTACAATATAAAATCCCCCTAATAGACACGTATAGCCCATTTAATTCACCGTGGCTTTATTTTAGGAAATGAAGGCATTACTGATGGTATTTTGAGGAATGGGAGAGGATATGCTACTTTTTACATTCCTATTTCTTTTGGTATATTGCATAAGGAAATCACTACCGTGGCTGTTTATACCCATCATTTTGAAATAACTACTTTATAACAATTTGCTTGTTTCTAAATAGAAAAATGTTTTTAGTGTCTCAAAGCAGTCTCCTTAAATTACGTATGTTTAACTAAATTTCACCTTAGACTTTGCAGCGCCTCCAGCTGTGTGAGACAGTGGGATACCCAGCAAAACTCAGATATCTTTCCTAAAGTATAGTCTCATTAAATGTTGGATGCAGTTAATATCCATCACATTTGAGGAATCTTTCTCCTGAGTGTCTTGAGATAATTTTGGAGAGAGATTTAAGAATCCTGTCCTCTGCAGAGGCAGCCTTGGCACAAGCCCATATTGCCCACTGGGGTTGCTCTTTCTGGGCTTTTCCTTCTTTCTCTCTTCTCCCACCTTTTGCATCTGTTCAAATCTACTGATTTTTTATAGTTTTTATTGGCAAGATAGTTAAATTATGTCATCTCAGAGAAAGAAAAAGAGGAAATAAGCAAAATTTTGCTAAATTTTGATCAGGATGGAGAGGACAGGGGCAAGCAGGTTTAAAAATATTTTAAAGAAGCTTAAATACAATCACTGCTTCTGTCACCTCCCAGATCACATTTCTCCTCACAATGTAATTATCTGGACTAAAATTGGTAGGCGAAGGAAAGGAAGCAACCCATCGTAGTATAGAATACTAAGCCAAAAAGAAATGAGGAATTTCTTATTTGTTATGCAAAGTGGCACATTCTTTTTAAAATACATTTTAATTTCTTTTCCATTTGGCTTTCCAAACAGAGGTGTGCATCTCTCAGAAGGCAAATTTCGCCCTTCAGTTTGTTACTCTATATCTTTAACCCCACCAGGAGGTACAGTTGGTGGTAATTCTGTTTGGCACAATAGATTAAAGAGAATGAATTAGAGAAAGTCAACTATCTGCTCCAGTAGGAAATCTCTTCAATTCACAAGAAAAATGCATTTCTCGTGAAGTTCACTGTCAGGACAGTGCACTTGACTGATTGAAAGGCTGTTTATTTGAGTTGTCTTAGAAAACTCATCTCTGAAATTAGACAGAAGGAAAATAGAAAGAAAAAAGAAGTGTCTTCCTGCAATAAACATTTAGAAAAAATTGCTTTTAGAAAATTACAAATCCTGTGACTTGATACCGCATCAGGCTCGTGACATTTAAGATAATACAAGTATTTCACAGCACAAAAGCAAATCATGTAATTTAGCTTGCCTCAACAAGCATTGCCTCAGCGGGGGTCTCTAATTCAGCACAGACAAAAGATTTTATGAAGTTCTCAATATAAATACCCAGAATACTCTTGGCACAGAAAATACCTTCCCGGAGCCTGTACAATAGTCAGTTGTGGAACATTAAATGCAATCAGGAGCTGAAATCTGTAATGGATGGGGGCCAGAGTGAGTCACGTGGGCTGGGGTATAAAATCTGTATCAAAAGTAGGCACTCAAAGTTTGACAAGAGCTAATGAGTGTGCTTGTATGTGATTGTGTTACAGCTTCATGTCAGCCTCTAATCGCCTTTACACACATTAGCCAGCTTATCCTTCCCCGTCCCTCGTGGGATGTGCTGCTGCAATAACTCACTCCCACAACTGGGGAGAAGCGAAAGCAGGAAGCTCAGAGCCTGCACATTCCATGGTTTGAAAAGGCCCCAGCATCCCTGTAGGTGTCCATGTACGCTGGAGCTGGGCAAACATTTTTTTTTTCCACGTTGTTCTCACCTTGCAGCCCTTTGGGTCAGCCTGGCTCTGAGCAAGGAGTGGTTTGGCATGGGGGTGTCAATTATCTGCAGGTTCTGAGGGGACCCCCCCAAGCTGGAGCTGCACCTGCAGTAGGTTCCTGCACTGGGACTCTCAGGAATGAGGCTTTTCCTGCCTGCCAAAGCTCCAGGTAGCACAGGGATCTTGAGTGGGCCAGGGACGTGGGGCTGGTGCTTCACCATTCTCCTCTTCAGGGTACTTTAAAACCTCCTTGGGGAGGGTTTTGGGTATTCGAAGGCACAACCCATCTCCAGGTTCTTTCTACTTTACCACAACTTGGGATTTACCATCCAGTTTATCCTGAAAGGCAGTTTGGGTTACAAAAATACTCTGTTATGCTCACAGTTAGATATAGAAGGCAGTGTTATAATGAATGTGCAGATAGTTTACAGGGAGTCTTCACAGGGCTGGAGCAGGAATAGAAGCATTTTCTTTCTTGTTAGCACCAGGAGCTTCTGAGGAATTATTTTGAATGATACATGCCAGTATAGATAACAGTAATTAGCTCAAGCTACAAAAGTGTGAAAATTTGGGTTAAATATTAGATAAACTTCCTGGTAATAAGATATGCTGGGCTGTGGCATAGCCTGCCTGTGGAAGCAGTTTTGCATGCAGTTTTAGAGCTCAATTAATATATTTCTGTGTTGGCAGAGGAGGCCTACTCTTTTGATAATCTGATAGAGCATCTCTAATTCTTTCACCTTGGGTATATTAATACTGCACATAATTAAAATCGGTTCATGATAAATTAACTAATTTGCCCTTAGAGTGATCAAAGACCCTTTTGCCCTCGGGGTTCTTAGTAGCTGCTGTTCTCCCCCCTCCCCACCTCCATTTTAATCATCAGTGTGAAATGTTTATTGGAAAAAGAAAAATTTCCAGGAATTAGGCTCTGAAAGTCCCCAGCTCCTGCAGCTAGTGAAGTGTAAGGATGCCCTCTGCTGAGCATGGGCTCAGGAGTTTTGGGTTGGAAACAGAATTGTCCCTTGCTGGGTATGGAAATCATTGTCTCAGCAAGATGGATGTCAAGTCAAAGTTCACTCATTCTGATGTGCGTCGTGAATTGAACCTGAAGCACAACCTGCAGGTATTTGAAGAAGTGTGGAAACTATAGGTAGTTTACTCATTGAGATTTAAAAACTCCAGTAGCTCAAGCATCAACTTTCTGCAGAAAGGTGAAGCATCTTTCTCATTCTGCAATCCAGTAACCTGGACACGCTGAGAAATATATTCAGTGGCACTGGAACACTGATGCTGAGAGGTTCTAAATATGTTTAGAACAGTAATGTGGTAAAATACATCACTGTTCCTCCTGAGAGCTTTTTTAGTCCTTCTGATGATGGTCAAGAGGAACATAATCATAAGGCAGTCATAAATAGGGCATGCATGAGTAGGTTAATCTACTTTCAATTGTTTCTTTGAAGTTTTCTCTATACTGTGTACTGGTCTGCCAAAAAGCTTGTGGAACAGTTCACAGAAAGTTGGGAAATGTGTGGATCCATTAGCCAAGTGAACTCTTCAAGAGGCATACCATGTCACTTGCTTCATTTCTGAAAAGATTTAGAAATTCAGAAAAACCAGAAACAGCAATGGAGAGCTAATCCTGTGCTGTCAGTTTAAATCAGGTCAAAATTTCCTATTTCTTTCATCTCAGTTAAGGCCAAGTCAGGACTTGTGTTGGTCTCAAATTGTTGGAGGAGGTTCAGCACCATCTTAGCTCCCTCTCCAGTCTCCTCCCTTTAGCATGCAGAGTATCAGAGACATCTCTGCCCACTTGAAACTCAGCTGTGTATGCAGTGAAAAGCAGCAATATTTTGGTGAGGCGAGTGGTGAGGGTTTGTCATTGAATTAACCATATAAATAATTCAGAATACCTGAGGAAATTTGGGGAATGACAAGCTCTGAAATATATAAAACCCAAAATACTGAATTCTAATTAAAATTTATGCTAATAGCAGATTTTTTTTTTTACAGAAGATACTTTTTTCTAGCTCTGGTTTTAATCAGCTGAGTCTAATGCAAATAAATGATTCTGTAACAGTTTAGTTCATATATAACAGTACAATATGGCTGGGGAAGTGGGCTGAGAGAAACCTCATGAAGTGCAAGGTCCTGCACCTCAGGAGGAACAACCCAGGCACAAATGTGTGCTGGGAGACACTTCTTTGCCCAGTGACTGAGCACTGGAGCAGGGTGCCCAGTGAGGCTGTGGAGTTTCCATCCTTGCAGACATTTCAAAAGCTCTGTGGGCAACCTGGGCAACCAGCACCTGGTAGCCTTGCTTGAGCAGGGGACTGGACCTGATCACCTCCAGGGGTCCTTGCCAAGCTCAGCCATCCTGTGATAATACTCCAGATAGCAAATGAGGCAAACGTGAGCTAAAAATGGATATATTCTGACAGTAGCCACTATTATTTCATGCATGGAGTCAGAGATTTCAGAGCAGCAAAGTCGATAAGAGCAGCAGCTGTGGATGTGAGCAGCACAGTGGTGTCTAAGCCTTTGATACCAAGCAGCAGTGCCCAGGGCCTGGCTGTGTGTGCTGAACAGACCCAGACCTCACAGCTGCTGTTGCAAAAAGCTGGATCAGCTAGTTCACTTAAGGTAAAAAAAGTCCTAAATCCTGAATCTTGCCATCTGAGAATAAATTACTACAGGGGAATATAGCTATGTAAGTAATAATGTTCTAAAAAGTACATTGTGTTATGCTTTATGCGTGTCTTTTCTAAATATTGTTGCAAGCATCTGAAAGCATCTGAGTCTGATTTCACAGAACTGCAGCAAAACCTTGTTGCATGGAAGGAATCACAGGCAGGTTTTTCCCTGCTGTTGAATGGAGAGGTTTCCAGCCTCCAAGGTCCTGAACTGGCAATTCAGAGCAGTTTGATTGCCTGCTTGATTGTTTGTGAGATAACGGTGAGATTGGCAGTGGCAGGGTAATTTGCTGAAGATTGCAATGTCAGACAATATCCAAGGGGGCTCGTGAGCATAAAGATGTGATTCACATGACTGACAGGAGCCTGAGGGATTGATATGCCCATTCCAAGTTTGTGGTGTCATCACAAGTGCTTGGCTACAGCATCCCATAATCGGCTGCATGATGAGGTCATCACAGGCAGAACTGATGGTCACCTCTAATAACAGGTATAGCCAAAATATGATGAAGCTTGAACAGGTAAATGTAAATTTGTCAGAGGGAGTAATTTATATCCTGTGGTTTGCCTCTGCTACTTCTAGTGCGTTGATAGGATTTCCTTACCTGGTGGTCATCTGAGTAACAGAACTGAGTGGACTAAACAGTGGGCAAAGCTCAGTGCATGGTTGTAGAGGTCTCACAGACTGGGAAAGGAGCTGAGAAATTCTCAGACCTTAATAGGAAAACTGCCTTGAGTTATACCCTGGAGCTAATGATGTCCTCAGAACGATTATATAAAGTGGGGAGAAAATGAACTGCAGCAAACCAGAAAGTTCCTGCAGCCTCATCGGAGAGGATTTCGAGACGAATGGAGCTCTTAATGTGAATAGGCGAGTGACCTTAAAGCAACATATAGCTCTCACAACAAGGTACTTTGTCTGACTTAAATCTCCTTAGAGGCCTGAATGAAACATTGTCAGCATACCTTGGCAATTTTGTTTTTAAATCAGGTCAGGCACAGTCATTTCAGGCACACACAATGGGTTGGAAATACAAGGCTAATTGAAAAATAAGAAAGTTTTTTATAGTTTTAGATTTTTTTTTCCTTCTGGTTGGGTTTTTTTTCCAGTTATCACTCTGCTGGTCTGCTGTGCACTTCAAAATCCTGAAAATGCATGAGTCATGATCTTAACCTAAGGTACTTTTGTCTGCTTCCCCACTGGAATGCTCTCTCTGGTGTATGATTTTCAGTGTGTGCCCAGGCCATATTTGTATTCAAAATTCAGATTGATGCACTTTGGGAAGTTTCATAGACATAAGTAGATTGCAGATTGATTCTTGCCAGAGTAAATGAACAAATGTTTCTAAATTGTTAGAGATGATAATATTTTAAAGCAAATGGTTATTAATTTCTAAATCATAGTAGAACTCCACTGAGAGAACATATTTCAGTTAAATAATTATACCAAATGAAGGGATGATGATAGAATTGTTACTGTATGTGCTACAATTGTTTATTATCAAAGTACACAGATTGATCTCCCTCTTGGTTCTCTTTTAATTTCTGGTGTTAAAATTCTGGAGTTTTTTCTTAAAAATGCAACTTAAGAAATATTTTTGATGGACAATCTAATCTGTAATGTGATGACTGAACCCACCAACTTAGTGACTGATCCTTCCTTATTCAAGCATGCACACAAATTGTGAGCCAGGTGTCCATGGGAGGTGGGAGTTCCAGCAGCCCTTCCATGGCGACTGCCAAAATGGCTACAGTGTAATTGGTATTTTACTTAGGTAATGATAACTTTGTCTCTTCTCAGCTCCTCAAACAGAGCAAATGAAATCAAACAGCATANAAAAAAAAAAAAAAAAAAGCTAAACAAAAATCCTTTATTGCTTCCACTTCCTTTTGCCTGATTTCAGCCCCTGACAGATTTCTTGGGATTTCTTCTCATCTAACCCTGCTTTACATAAATTGTAGTGCTTTTTAAGCAGTGTGCTCAAAAGCATCATCCTCATGGCACTATTGACTGGTTTAGGCGGGTTTCGGGCGGAGGGATGGTGTGAAGAGTGAACTTCAACAGTTTTTCCCAGTGCCTCAAGCTTTCCGTGGGTATTATTGCTCCGCAGCTCTGTGCTGGATCTCAGTGCCTGTTACCTTTCAGATGGCCTGGTGGACTGCCTGGACCCTGACTGCTGCCTGCAGGCCACGTGCCAGAACAGCCTGCTGTGCCGGGGCTCGCGGGACCCGCTGGACATCATCCAGCAGAGCCACGCCGGAGCTCCCGCCGTCAAATCCTTCTACGACCGCATCAAGCTGCTCGTGGGGAAGGACAGCACCCACATCATCCCCGGGGAAAACCCCTTCAACAGCAGGTGAGAAAACCCCTTCAACAGCAGGTGAGAAAACCCCTGCAACAGCAGGTGAGAGAACCCCTGCAACAGCAGATAGTAGCTGGGAATGCAACCCCTGCTCAGTGTGGTGGCTGTATTCAGTGATTTTATTCGTGTTTTAGCAGGAGGTTTGTAGCCCTGGTTCCATGCCTGAGGTGTTTTGGTTTTCTGAAACTCTTTTTCCAGAGAATTTTCTGTGAACGGGAGAAATGTTTTTGTACCTGTACCTGTGTTATTCATTCCTTTTCCTAGCAGGGACTTTTTGATGTCCCTCTAGACTGACCAACACGATTGAAGAAGTTTGCCTTTGTTTCACCAATCAAATTGGTCTGTGTAGAATAGTATAAAAAAAAGACACATCCCAAAAATAAAGGAGTCATTTTCAGCCTTCTGAATCTCAAGAGGATGTGTCTTTGTAGTGTAAAACAACGTCAGAGGTGCTGCTTTCAGGTGCCCCATCCCAGGCATTGATCACACTGAGGCCACGCTGTTGCAGTTTTATGATGTGGCCTCTGTTTTATACCTCTGAGTTTTATTAGCATTTTAACACTCTGGCAACACCCAGGAGAAGGTTTCTTCCACTGAGTAGGAGCTTCTGAGGTTGATATTTTATGAAGACTGCAGTCAAGAGAAAGGGAAAACACAAACTGATTTCCAGTTAATTTCTAATGTAGTGCCATTAACACGAATTTCAATAATGGAATAGTATTTCAAATAATTTTAAAGATCCATTGATTTATGGAGTTTTATTATTTACTCCTTGCATAAAACCATTGTACTTGTAACATTGATCCACCTGACTAGGTCTTCTTTTTCTTCTTGTTTTCTCTTTTTCTAGGCTCGTTTACTAAGATTATTAATTATATATTTGCAATGAATCTAAAAGCCAGCACATCATTAATTGATATTTGATGCCATTGCATGCTTACAAAAAGATTGGTATCTATTAATATTATATAAATAGGCCTCCATGGAAAGATGCTAAGAAATTGATGAATTTATTGATTATATTCATATCACCAAAGTTAAAACTGAAGAAAGAGCTTCATTTGAACTAACACCCAAAAGATTGCACTTCATTACAGGAAACTGCTTTCTCAGTCAGGAGCCCATCACTTAATGGGTGATGTACAGCATGTCCCTAAATATTTGTCTGTGAAAAGATGATCATAATGTTTCTGGGTATACCAGGCAGGTCCCCATTCCATTCACCCCTATGCTACACACAATCATTTCCATATTCCATCAGGAAACTCCTGTTGGATCCTGCTTTATGTAATGTAGATTTTATGCTATTCTATAAAATACTCCATGCATACATACATGGAGTTGTTGAAAAAAATTTAAAAAAAAATTGTTCTGTTTTCACCTAAATCTGTGGTGATTTTTCTTTTTTAGTCCTGGAAGTGTGTAAGGCCAGGTTGGACAGATTGGAGCAGCCTAATCTAGTGGAAAATGGCCCTGCCCATGGTAGGGGGTTGGAACAAAATGATCTTTAAGGTCCCTTCAAGCCCATTCTGTGATTCTATGAATTAGTGCCCTAGACTAAGCAGGAGCTGAACATTTCAATCCTGAGGCTCCTTAAAAACAAAACCTCATTGAAAACTTGAGATTTTTTTTTAATGTTCCTCATGGTAGGAGTCTTAGTTCTGTTTTATTCATCTGAGCTACACTGCAGATTTTAACATATCTTTGCAAATGACCTAATAATGATGTTAAAATTGTTAAGTTTTGAAGGTACTTCTGATAATTCTATAGCTCAGCTGTTATTTTTGGTACCAATCTTAGGCAATTCTACTGCATAGTGTCAAATTGTAATTTTGAGAACTAATGGTTTTGTCTTTTAAAAGTGCCACAAAGTTCAACTCCCAACTTTTCCATGTACTGAAGCCGCCATAGTCTCAAAAAGTAGTTCCTGTGTTTGTAAGCTGTTTGCTTAGCTCAGTCTGTCATTCCATTGCAAGACATGAAAAATGGGACAAAATAATGTTTTGGGGTTTTTATTCCAGTCTTTGCATAGGAAAAAAATAGTTATTTCCTACTCTGCTAAAGCAATAAATAACAAAATTTATGATTGCAAAAATAGGTAAATCTCAATGTTTTTTCTGTGCAGAAACAAGATGAAATGAAGTTTTCAGGGGGAAAAAAAAAGCTACGTGTTTTTACACATTTAAATTGGTTGCTAAAAAAACCCAAAAAATTCTTGTATCAGTTCAATTTGTCTGTTACACTTTTAAAAGATTACTGAAGAAAGGTGATTGTATGTGTGACTATCAGTCAAAACATTGCTTCATATAAATCCATATTTTAGCTACATTTTAGCTTATTCTAATATCCATTGTGTTCCTTATTTAGAATTTTAGAAATAAAAAGGACTATCATTGACCAAAATATTTTTATTCAAATTATTTCCTGAAATGTTACAATTGAATGTAGAAAAATTTAAGTCATTGGCATTATTAGTTTTCTTCTGCCATCTGATAATTTCTTTCTAAATCTACTTTCTGCACAGTTTCCCTAGAGAAGCTTGAGTGACTTTTTTCCTGCAACTATTTCTGTGTGTTTGTCACATAAAATAATTCAAGCAAAATGAATAATGCCAAGACAATTATCTTGGCCCAATGTGTTCCCAAGCAGATTTTTCTCAACAGGTTTCAATTTCTATTAAATTCCATATTCTGTTACAAAATGTTGGTTTTGCAAATTAAAAATTGACCTGAAAGGTCAAGAAGTGCTTGAAAGTCCTAGAAGAAAAGTAACAGAAATGGCTCGTTTTTATTAATTAGATTTTTTTAATGTAATATTGAAGAAAATATTGCACCCTGTTTGGAATAAAAATATGAGGAAATAGTTGTTAAATGGCCAATATAATACAGTTGGAAATGTACATCACAGCCCCGGAACATCGCAGAGTTGGCAGAAAAGACCTGCAGACAATCCCTGGTGTGACTGAAAGGAGCTGTTCTCTGCCAGGGGCCCTCCCAGAGCCCAGCACCATTTGTCAGTGTCCAGCAAAGCTCAGCCCAGGTTAACCCCCCTGTCCAGCTTAGCCTGGGGCCAGACATTCCTGGTTCAGGGTGCTGTCCTGGAGCCTGCTGAGCCTCGGGAGCAGCCCCAGCCCTGTTGGGAAGGAGCTCTTCATTCCCTGTCTGTCAGCAGAGCAGAGTTGGTGGCTCATGCTGGAAGCACAGGCTGATGAAGGTATAAATCTTTTCGCCCATAACTACAGCAAGGTGCAATTTTACAATCCCTGAGATTAGGGGTTAAGAGGACTTCACTCTCTCCCTGTTTTCACCTTCTCCAGTTTTCCTGTTTCCAGTGTAGCACTAGATGGAAGCCATCTACAAAGAGCTTTTCCTTTTCCATTGCCCTTTTACCAAACAGCTTCCCCCCTCCTCAGATCTGCTTCTCTCAGGGTACAGGGAAAGGAAGGGAAAGGAGCCAGGGGCTGGAAACTCCTCACCAGCTGGGAGCAGCAGCACTTTGTGCCTGCTGTGCACTTAGCAGCAGCAAAGCACTTACCAAAGAGAAAAAACTGGCTGTGCCTCTTAGAGGAATAGCTCATCTTCATCTCCCTTAGGTTAGACAAAGCTGCTTATCCTGCTGGCCAAAGAAACAGTTTGTCTTGCCTGTGTGTAAAGCTGGACTTTAAACCAAATCCTCCTCTTGGCAAAGTGCAGGCAAGGGTTCCAAATCAGGCCAGAATGCAGTGTACACACATTAGGTGTTCCCTAAGATGAGGGAATTTGCACCTTGATGTGAAGGATTGGTCATATAAAACAGAGCTGTGGCGTTGCACCACATTTGTCAAGGGTGTTAGGCGCCCACATGCGTGGTATTGTACCCTGTGGGGAGGTTTTGGAGTTTCAGTGTGGCTGCAGGGGCATAGCTTTGGCCTGGCTGAATGTCAGGGAGCTTTGAACTCTGCAAAGCCTCGTTAGACAATGAGGCAAACCCTTGCTAGGCAAGAAAAGCACCGACTGCCATTCTGTGTATACTTCTCACTGCATACACAAGCACTTTCTTGATTTAGGTATATAGAGGGAGCTGGGCAATATTGTGGTCTCTCAATATTGTAAAAACCTTTGGAGTAAACTGTATTTAGAGTAAATGAGGTGCAAGTGTTCCACTGCTTCATTTATAAGTGACATAACTTCACTTTTGTAATTAGCTGTAATACCTCTAATTCTCTTTCTTTTTCAGTCTTGTGTCTCTCATAAGAGGCCAAGTGGTGACTACAGATGGGACTCCTCTAGTTGGGGTCAACGTGTCGTTTGTCAAGTATCCAAAGTACGGCTACACCATCACTCGTCAGGATGGCACGTGAGTGTCCCTGCTTCACTGAGCCCCTGTTTGCTCTGGAGTGCCATGGCTGATTAACAGATGGTGTGATCTAATGGAACCATGTGGTACCAGGCATTGCCTTCCTCCCAGGGCAAAGAGCTATTAAGTAAACACTAAAGTAATTTTTCACGCGGCATTTTGAATACTAACTGCGTGTAAATACGAACAGGCTGACTCCTGATAATGACGTGTTAGCAGGCAGACTCCTTTCAAATAAATTGCTCTGTATCTATGAAAACATTTGTGGGCTACAGCAATATCCAGCTGAGACAAGAAATATTTTATTTTAAAATGCAGAGCAGGCTAACACTTCTAGGAAAAAAGAAAGCATCATTATAGAATAGTATATTTTGTTAAAATTTCCCTACTGCTTCTCTTTGCTTTTGAAGATACACTCTCTTTTGAGTTTCTTCAGGGTAGAATGTAATCAAAAGATTCTAATTGAATATATTTAGACAATTTCCTGCTGTGCAAAAAAGTGCTTTTTCCCCCTTGTATCAGTTTATTTGAAATGCACACAAATTCAGATAAACAAAAGTCAGTGTGTCATGGTTTATCTGGTTTACTGGATGTGGTAACTAAAACAGTCTATCTGACACAGGCATTGTAAACATTTGCCATTTTATCTTGATCTTGCATAAAAACAATGGAATTGATATAATTAATAGGAGTGAACTGAACTATAGGGAGTATTTAAGTTCCATATTTTCCAGAATATTAATCTGTTGTAATAAAAGCATAATCTTGATTTCAGTGGTCTAAAATTGCAGTAAGTGGTGAGCTGAACTACATTTAAATCTGCAGAGATTTTTGACATCATTGAGTAATTTGTTACATTACCAGCATTTACATACAACAACTGATACCTGCTTCTGTTGTCAGAACAACCTGGAAGTATTTGTCATTTAAGCCAGATTTCAAATGCCTGTGCAGCTCCACATTACTGCTGTGATTTTCTAGGGGGTTGGGAGTAAACACCTTATTTCTCTGAAAAATGATAGATCAGTTATCTTGGGGACAGGAATCCTTACTTGTAGAACACTTCTCATTACTATTCTCTTACTGCCATGTGTCCCATTCTATACTTGATGGACAGGATCTTTTAGGAAAAGAGTAATTCAGTGTCCAGCTCAGAATGCACTTGGCTTCTCTGCTGTTTCTATATAAAGCTGACTTGTAATAATAAATGTGGTGGTTTGTTTGTTGGCCATTTTTTAAATTATTTAATACAGAATTTATAATGTTACAGAATGAGCTTTTTCCAGCTTCAAATCATTGCTTATCTTTGCTAGATTTCAGCTGTTTAGTTGCCAGAGGTTCACAACCCATTATTAATCATTGGAGCTATGACATTTAAAACATAATCATGGTCTGCTCACTCTTCCTGCCTCTGGTGGTGTGGGGAGAGAATCACAAGGGTAAAAGTAAGAAAAATCTTGCACTAAGATAAAAACAGTTTAATAACTGGGATGATAATTATAAAAACTGTAGTGAAAAGGAAAACAACAGAAAGATAAATTAATTCCCAGCCAGGTTCTGAGCAGCTTTCCCCCTAGTTTGTAGAATGAGAATGGCCCTGTATGATCTGGGGTATCACTTGGGCCCAGCTGTGTCCTCTCCCAGCCCGGGTTCTGCTCCCTGGTGGGATGGGCTGAGGAAGAGGAAAGGCCCTGACTGTGTAAGCACTGCTCTGCTATAATAAAAGCATCCCTGTGTTATCAACATTATTCTCATCCTAAATCCAAAACTCAGCACTCCGCCAGCTACTAAGAAGAAAATTAACTCTATCCCAGCCAAAACCAGACAAATATCCATCACCATTGGCATGCCTCTGTAGCTGTCTCATTGGCCAGGAATGTTATTACTGGAATTACTCGGTCTTGTCACTTCTAAAGGCCACACTTTCCTAGGTTTGACCTGGTTGCCAATGGTGGAGCATCCCTGACGCTGCACTTTGAACGGGCCCCGTTTATGAGCCAGGAAAGGACAGTGTGGCTGCCATGGAACAGCTTCTATGCCATGGACACGCTTGTGATGAAGACAGAGGAGAACTCCATTCCCAGCTGTGATCTCAGTGGGTTTGTCCGTCCTGATCCAGTCATCATTTCCTCACCGCTTTCCACTTTCTTCAGTGACGCTCCCAGCCGCAATCCCATTGTGCCAGAAACCCAGGTAAGAACAGTGGGAGTGAAAAGGGCACAGAAATCAGTGGTCGGGTGACAGTTCTGACCTGAGCCAGGGCCACCATGTGTCCCCTGCAAGTGCTACTGCAAATGTCTCTGCAGAGCTTCATTTTTTCTGACAGGTGCCAGGTTTTCAAATGAGGGCTGCAGGAGATATCCCAGGTTTGTGTCACCCAGACACATTCATCTGTGAATACCTTGCACTCTCCCATTATCATACTTGATATGTTTATCAAGTATATCTGCGTATTTCAGTTGCCAGCTTACGTGTTTCAAGAGAATTTTGTGAAGCCTTGGCGTGTGGTGCTGACCACAGACTGTTTCCTTATTTCTTACTTAGGACAAAGGCAAACTCTATTGATGTTATTTTTTCACTGCTGTATTCAGTTAGGCTTTATACTCTTAGTGGAAGTTGTGTTAAAAATGATATTTCTTATGTTTCCCTTGCATATAACTTGCAGTAAAAATGCTTGAACTTATTCGGCCTTTTGCCAGCAGTGGGCTCTTCAAAAGATGTGTACACAGACAGCAAATAATTATTTGTCAGAAATGTCAGCTGAACTGTGTTGGTTTGAGGACATCCACTCCCAGTAAGAGAAAGAGAATGCACAAGGTGATACATAAAAAAACCCAAAATCATGAATGTAAAGTGTTTGATCTGTTTCCTACCCAGGTTCTTCATGAAGAAATTGAGATCCCTGGCTCTAGTATAAAGCTCAGCTACCTGAGTTCCCGCACTGCTGGATACAAATCCTTGCTGAAGATCATCATGACTCAGACACTTGTGCCACTGAATCTGATCAAAGTTCATTTGATGGTAGCAGTAGAAGGGCATTTGTTCCAAAAATCATTTCAGGCATCTCCCAACTTGGCCTATACATTTATCTGGGACAAAACAGATGCCTATGGTCAGAAGGTTTATGGATTGTCGGATGCTGTAGGTAAGTCGGCAAATACAAGTTCCAAAACTTTCCAAGTAACACCTGTAATTCTAAATAAGAATTCTAAATAACAAATCTGCAAGCTTCCTTATGGAGGAGCAAATGTAGACTGAACAGTTTTTGTCTCTCTGACACAATTTATCTTTCTATTACAGTTCTTTTACATATTAAAGATCATATTCAGAGGGTCTAAACTCTATCAACATGCCTGGGTTTCCTGCTCACTACCTGACTTAGAAGGTTTAGACCAGGCAATAGGAAAAACTGGCCACAGAAACTTAGGTGAAACCTAAGCCATCATTACAATCTCATTTTCTTTAGTTATAAAATGATCCTCGTGCTGGATTGGCTGGCAGTCTGCAGTGCATTTGGGTTTTCACACATGCCCTTATGTAGTCTCTTGTGGTATAACACATTTGAAATGAAAATTCTGTTCCTCTAATGCTGTTCAGTCTTGTAGTTCTACAGCTATTTTTAGTTAGCTTGGTTCTAGTGGGTGGGAAGCAGAGTGATCATTTTAATATTTTTCAGTTTTCATTGACTGTCTGAATAATTTTGATACAACAGGGTTAAAAATGAGCATCAGAGCTGTGCCAGTGTAGAAAGAGCAGCTTTTTTCTTTTTAATAATCTTAATTATTTTCTATATTTTCTAAATTCTTCTTTGCTATAGCTTTTCTTTCTTACGTTATTGCATGGGATATTGCTTTCCTGTGTAATGCTTACAGTGCAATTGTGTTTAAATGCACACAAAGTTTTCACTGCCCTTTGGTACATGGTATGTAAAATGAATACACTAAATAAATGCTGTGAACATCTGGCAAATTAAGAATTTATCTTGTCCTGCTATCTGATATTTTTAATTATTTAATGTAATTTTACTATATTTTAAAAATTTTATTTCTCACTTTTCTCTCAGCAAACCCATCACTTCCCAGTGTGAGCTATTAAAATAGAAGTGATCAGATCCCTGCAGAGTACATGTGAATGAAGTTTCAAATTTGTGTCTAGTCAAAGACCTGACTATAATATTGTAGAATAAAAGTGAGGAATATAATCACTCCATCTTCTTGAGGGGGCTGGGGGACTGGAATACTCAATGACTTGAATGTGCTCTGGACATTTAATTCAGTGTTTGTTCAGCAAGTATATTAGATTTTATTTTATTTCAGTGTCTGTGGGTTTTGAATATGAGACTTGCCCCAGTCTCATTTTATGGGAGAAGAGGACAGCACTGCTGCAAGGATTTGAACTGGATCCTTCAAACTTAGGAGGATGGTCTCTGGATAAACATCATATACTTAATGTCAAGAGTGGTGAGTTAGTTCATTCCATGTATTTGCTGTCCTATATGGAGTTTTTATTTGCATTATTATCACTTCCAAAAACGTGATTTCTCCACTCTTTTTGTTTCATCTTTAGCTTAGTAAGGCATGAAGCATATTTCAGTTGTCAGAAAATTTTTGTAGAATTTCAACACATTTTTTACTGTTCTGCACAGCCTGAATTTCTTGAAGTCCTTATCTTTATTCTGTATTCTATTTTTTGTTTATTCCCCTGTAACATCTTTGAGTCTTCCCTGTTTCTCTCATGTTAACCACATCTGTTCCTGGCTCCTTTTGCTTGACCTCCTTTTCCTCCTAACCTGAGATGGAGCTTACAAGGAGTACCAGTCTGTGACAACATACTGAGTTTCCTTTGTCTTTCTCATTAGTCACCTCTTTGGTTTTTTTCTCACTTTTTTTTTGTCTTTCCATGTCCTAAGCTGAATCTTCTTGATCCTTGTATTTTACCAGCAATTCTTTGGGAGCTGAATACTCAGCATGCATTTTACTTGTTCCCTGCAAAGTGTTGTTTGCAGCCTTCCTGCTGATCGTTACCAAATAACAAAGTGTATTTCTGCTAAATAAATCTCAAGCATTGTTCAGAATTGGCAAGATCAGGCTCTTTGAACTCATTCCCAGTGCTGGGCAGTGGATCCACATTTGGGTAGTACATGCCAACAGAGAGTGTTGCCACCAGTGGGGAGCCAGTTATGTTACGGTCATGCAACTTCATTCCCACAAGAACATGAGGCTGAAAGTTTCCAGACAGATTTCCACAATTTTTGATGACACAGAATATGGTCACACTGTCCGAAAATCCACTCTCTTCTTGGAGCAAGGGTCTGCTCTTTGAACAAATATTTTGAAGATAAATCCTATCTTGAAGGTATTTTTCTTGAAGTCTAATAGAGATCTGTACCACCAGCTTCCCTGTCGCCTTTTATCACTGATCCTTAGCAGCCCTTCTGGGAGCTTCATCTTTCTTCTATCTTTTCATTTTCTGAGCTATCATCTTCTCTGGTGCCTCCATTTCTCATTTTTCATTTTCCATTAAAAAAGTGTGAAAGACTGAGAGGCGGAAAGAGAACAGTAAGGTTGGCACAGAATTCCAAGCAAAACATGATACAGGAAACTGGAGTGAGACACAAATAAGGAACAGTTCTTCTCCACCCACTCAGAAACCATCTAAACCACAGGCCAGAGCCGTGTGGCAGGGTTTTCTTTCATGACAAATACCAAAGGACTCTGAGTGTAGGTTTGGGTCTGTGGGTGTGTATGTGTGTGGGTTTTAGCACTGAATCTTCATTACACCTTTATTTTTACTAGTGCGAAATACTTCTGCTCTTTTTGCACCACTGAAAAACCAAACGCCGGGGTTGTTTCAGTGTACAGTCCTTAAAAGCAGCTGTTGAAAAGAAAACATCCTGAAGTCCCCTGCAATGAGCAGTGGTAATAACCACTTCTTCTCTCTGTCCTTAGGTATATTGCACAAAGGCAACGGAGAAAATCAGTTTCTCACTCAGCAGCCGGCTGTGATAACCAGCATTATGGGGAACGGGCGCCGCAGAAGCATATCCTGTCCGAGCTGCAATGGTCTGGCAGAAGGAAATAAGCTCTTGGCCCCTGTAGCACTGGCAGTGGGTATTGATGGAAGTCTCTTTGTTGGGGATTTTAACTATATTCGGCGTATCTTCCCCTCCAGGAATGTCACAAGCATACTGGAGCTGAGGTAAGGCTTAACCTCGGCACTTCGCTTCTGGAGCCTGTGCTCAAATCAGCCTTTACCATTACTTTTTATAATTTTGAAAAACATTGTCACTTTCAACCTATTTAAATTCCAGTGGAGAAATGGGGCACAGAAATGCATAGTTCAAAGTCTGTAACTTACCAGAGCAGTGACTAAAGTGAAGGACTTAAGAGTACAAACTAACTTGAAGAGAAAGTACAAACCATCTCTTTCCATCTCGTTAGTGATCACTGATTAGGTCCTCCCTCAGTGCATCTTTTAGTTTTGTTTGAGAAGTCTGGAACTGACTGCCCTTAGGTACTGAGCCACAGTGACAGGCAAAGGTGTAACAGTCTCCTGAGGTCAGAGGGAAGGTTCTCCCGCCAGTGGTTTTCAGATCCACTTTCACATTTCTTCTCCATGCTTGTGAGTCTATTTCTGTAGGTTGGCAGGTCCGGTTCAGGTTGACGTACAGAGTCATTTTACATCATGAGAACTCTTTTTTAAGATTGTAACTCTTTCCCCCTGTCCTGTTTTCCCCTCCAAGCTTAAGATTTGATCACTTAATAAGGGGAGGCATGAGTGTAGACTGTACCACTTCACCCATTTCTGTTCCATCTCCTTTTTTCATTCTTCCAGGAGAGGCAAGAGCTATTGCTTCAAATCCTAACTCATGTAACTGGACCTTATACTTAAAGCACCACAGAGTATTTGCAGAAAAATGAGGAAAAATAGCATGCCCTGGCTGTCTGCTGCCTCTCCTGGAGCCCACTCAGGCAGTAGCACTGGTGCTCCTGGAAACTGGATGTAGCTGCAAAATACATTGAATGAATTTAGGTCACAAGTCTTTTTTTAATGATATGACCAATAACCAATTCCTCTGCTTCCACATTTAGTTTTTAATTAGTGGGGAAAAGTGCAAAATGATTGGACTGTTAAAGAATAGGAGGCCTAGCTCTATTTTACACCTCTCTTCCATTCATGTCATTCTGTTGATGTCACTATTGTGAATTCTGATTCTATAGAAAAGAAAAGAGATCTGATTCAGGCCAATTCAACTCTGAAATCACTCTCTGACACCTACCTCATACACCATCAGGCTGCCTCATTATATTTTTTTTTAAAAAAAGTCATGGATCATGCAGTGCTTTCTGCTAGCAGCTCAGTTTAAACCACAGAAGGTAGCTGGCATGGAAGTGTGACCTGCTATAAATATTTATGTCAATATGCACTATAACTCTGGATTATATAGAATATGCTAATTATTTTTTCTAAGTTGTTCAGATCTTTTTAGTAAATAGGACTACAGCTTTATAGGTGAAGAGAAACATTTTCAGATTAGGATGCTTCTTATAATGCATTTTTATGCACCTTACTTACCAATATCAGCCAGTGACAGTTTTCTAGCCCACCTTATGTTTGAAAATGTTGCCTCAAAATTTACAACAGTATTGGCGTGAATACTGTGCTTTCTCTGTCTCTGAGAGAGATTGAGAGGGAACTTGGGTTTTCATCATGTGTGAGGGAAAATTGGAAAGGACATCAGTAAAGAAAGAGAGGATGGATTTTTATCTGCTGTTGTCCACTTCCTCCTTTATGAAAGTCTGTTTTCCATAGTACAGTTTCTTTAGATTCTGTTATAACTAGAAGCAATTAACAATGAAGGTGATGCATTGTGCTGCTGGACAGCTGCAAAGGGCTTGACATACAGATTCTTAGGATTTACAGACTTTAGGATTACATTATGATGTCCTTTACCCCCTGTTCCTCTAAAGGGAATTAAGGTCCATTCCAGCAAACATAATCTATAGCAGTAATTGTGATTCATTGCTCATCTTGAAATCTGCATGAGTTACACGGGTAAGAGTTTGAAGATTTGAGCCATTTAAGTGTGAATGAGAGCAGAGTCTTCAGCTCATACCAAGTAGTCTGGATTACATCCACAATATTACAAACCAAATACATCGCTTTGTCTAGATTTCACAGCTGATGTAATTTTGGTTTCACATAAGCCCCTATAAACCTTGGGTGCCTTTCCATGTCAGACTCTCCCAGTGCGCATATTTCTTTCACACTGTCCTTTGTGAAGGTGCCTGGTTGGAATGGCCAGCAGGAATCTGGGCTCCAGTGCTGCATGTGGGGCTTTACACTGGGGCTGCAGGCTGGGGGCTGTGCCTGGAGTGCTGCAGCTCAGGAGTCACAAACCTCTCTGCTCTGTTCAGTGCAAATTCCTACATGGAAATTACATCAACACAGTGAAATGCTGTGTGAGTGGAGAATGTGTTCACTTTCCTGTGGGAAGTACAGAGCACTTTTCCTTTGGCTTTGTGTCTGGGCAGTAAGCTGTGGATCAGTTAATGCTGTTTATCTCCCATTGTACAGTACCTTACTGCTGGTTTCAAAGGGGCTTTTTTACCCCAACATTGGCTTTGGTAGGCTTAAACAGATACCAAGGACCATCCAAACTTGCTTTAAGCAATTATGTTAGAGACTGGGAGGAGAGAAAAACAAACTGCATAGTAAAAATTTGTCTAGAAATAGCCTGTTGGAAAACTATTTTGATTAAAGATGTTGCCTCCAACTGGCAGACAATATCCAAAACCAATGCTTCCCCCTGCCCAGTTCTGTATTCAGAGATTTCTCTCACTCCTACCCCCCAAGCTACAGGTATTTCCATGTGAAAATTCTTTCAGTGGTTCAGAAAGTTTCCTAAATATGAGGGGAGGGGGGTGGGGGTAGGGGTATCCTATAGGGAATTAGCTTGCAGCTCTATCCCTCCCAGTCACTCTTCATCTGTAAACTAAGCTAAGGCTAGTGCTGAAAAGAGATATCTTCTCCTGTGTCCTTTTGTAAAATAAAACAAATACTATGTTTGCTTTACCATCTATTCTTCAGCTAACTGTTTGTTCTTTTTTCTTCTGTTCCCTTTCTATAAAGAAATAAAGAGTTTAAACATAGGTAAGACATGAGCTCTTTCCCATATAATTTGATATGGTTTGTTTGCTTCATTGTGTTTGCTTTTTGTGTTGTGCTTCTTGTGTAATGTTATGTTCTTCATGTACCATATATAGAAACATTTTTATGTGCTAATTGTGTGTTATGAATATGATAAGCATTAGCAATTACGAAATGCAGTCAAAAAGCAGCCAACAAGTTCTGACAGTAATTAGAAATTTCTAGTAGAATTCAAGTATAATGAACCCCAAGCTAACTTCTAGGTAAACACCTCTCCCTGCTGTCTATAATTGGTCAAAATGGTCAAGGTAAACTACAACAGCATTTTCACAAATGCCAGAAAGGTTCACAAAGGCACTAATGACTGCATATAGGTCAAAAACTCATTTTCTCGTCATTAATGATTTTCTGAACCTGCTGTCCTTTGCCATAATTTAGTTTATATTTCTTTTGTCAAACACATTTAATAGCCAACCTGTGGGGCTGGCTGTATGCAACCACTAGAAGCAGTCACTGTGAGGTTCAGGAGGGAGGCATAACCCTCCTGGATTTTAGGAGGAGAGCACTAGGTCTTCTGGATGGCTGCAGCATAGGAAACACTTGTGCCTCCTTTCATGCCACACCTGGGACAGGAAGGATGTTCACCCTGGAGAAAATCAAGGGCAACAATAAGAAGAGCTCTTGTAAACTTTCATAGTGTCCTGTGCATTAAAACCATACTTTCCATTTCTGTGATACGAATTGATGCAATATATGGTCTGAACAAACCAGGATCATTTCCCCTTAACAGTATATTTTGGCATAATAACACCCCAAACTGTTCTTATCTGCGTGAATTCATTCACAATTTGCTAATGATTATTGGTGATGCTGGAAGCTCCTCATTTGCTTCAACTAAGCCTAGTTCGGTTTTCATTTGCTTAGAGGTTTGCTCTGGACAGCTTCTCTTTTGGTTAAACTTAAAGAAAAGCTGCTGTTGAAAAATAATTTGATGTACCTGTGAGAAGAGCAAGGCGAATGAGCTTCCCTTGCTGCCAGGCCCCAGGCTCCCCCAGAGAGCAGAGTGAGGCTGCAGGTGGTGGTGACCACACATTCACTCGGGGGGCTGCAGGCACAGACATTATTGGCAGAGGCCTCTGAACAACACTGAATGCCATGGAAAATCTTTTAAAACAAGGTACAATCCTTGGCCTCCTATAATTCAAGTGAAAGATTGCAACAGTGTGGAAAAAAGAGAGGCAGAGGTCTTTAATTGCTCAGATGCCAGTTTGAGAAATATTGAGTACTCATTTATAAAATAAATCCATGTTTGAGGTAATAGTCTCATCGATTCTTTGGGAGCACAGTGAGTGCATGTTACCTTCCAGCAGTCATTTTCTGCCAAATTCCCTCAAAAATTTGCTTAGAGTCTTTCACTATCTGTTCCCTTACCTAGTTCAGGAAAGAGGGAAGGAGTATGGAACAGGTCTGCAGCTCCAGTGAGCTGCTCTCTGACCTGGAACTGAAGCTTGTGACTGACTCCCTGGCACAACTGCCCTGAGGGAGATTCCAGAGGAGAAAGGCAGGGTGAGCTCCATGGATGCACCATGACTGCAGGAGAGGAGAGGGAAATATCCCATGTTCTGCCATTGCTCTTTACCCTGACTCATGTCTTATCCCATCCTGGTAGCAGCAGGGCACACCTAGGGCTGGCTGGGGGCAGAGGGAAGGCAGGGATGGGCACAGGCTGGCAAAATCGTGTGTGAAAACAAGAGGGACTCTTCCATTCCTGCAGGGTGGCTGCTGCTCCCCTGGGCACTGTGTGAGCAGCTCTCACCACTGAGTCCAGCAGGACTCTCACTTCCAGGTGCAAGCAGCAGTGTCTGTGCCCAGCTCCAGTCTGTGCCCAGCTCCTGTCTGTGCCTGCCCCAGGTCCCCCTTTGGCCAGGGTGGGGGATGTGCCTTGCTTCAGAAGGGCCATGCAAAAGGCACCAGCTGCAGGGCAGCCTTGAGCTAATTTTGGGTGTATTTGTGAAGTACAGCACAAAGCCAGTGCCACAGCAGAGTGTGTTCTTCAGTGTAAGGGGAAAGCGTGGTGGGATAACAGAGCAGAGTTTCAGAGTAATGACAAACATGCAGGTGCTTGTATGGCTCAGATACCTGGGAGACTGGAGGAATCTCTAAAGTGGAAAGAACTATTTTTTTAATGTTGCAAAGAAGATTGAGCATTATTTTGGAGGGATGAGAAGGAATGTGATAAGGGCGTAGAGAAGAGGTGCAGTCTGCTGCTGAAGATAAGGAGAGGAACTTGAGGAATAATGAGATTGTGCTCTAATCTCAAGCATGTCACTAGTTTCCCTGCATAACTTTGTCTACACCACTTAACCTCTCTGTGCCTCAGTTTCCTCCTCTGTAAAATGGGTGCTACACCCATCTTTTTCAAGTACTCTGAGATCCATGCATGAAATAAACCTGCCAAGTATTTTTTTGTTTATTGTATTTCTTCATCTCTAATTTCTACACTCCTAGACTTCAGCAGATGGTATTGCCTCTGCCTACTCAATTGCGATCCCACCAATCTCCTTCCTACTTTCTACAGTCTTAGAACAAACCATTATTGACCTAAACCCATGGCATGTCAAAGACTGGCATAGAGGAAAATAACTGTAGAAAGTGATATTTTGGGGCCTCCTCATTCCTCCAAATCTGGTCGTGCCCACATGACCACAGTTGTCTTGGCGTGCCAATGGATCCATCTGCCGAAAGTGGCTTTATATAGTGTCAGCAATTCTGAGCAAGAAATGGCTTATGTCCATCATAACCTACCTCTGTGTATCCTCACTCTTGGAGATGGGCACTTTGGCCACATGAAACTAGGAGTGTGGATATTTGGAGGCAAATATCTCTGGTTACTGGTAAGTAACCTTCATTTTTTTTCTTCCTGTCTTCATTTGTCTTTTATGCTTTGAAACCACCATTGACCTTATTTACGCTCACCCATAGGCTCCAAAGGCTGGAAAATTCACATCATGCTTAAAATCCAAATAAACTGAGCAAAACTAGCCAGGCAAGATTTTGAAAATATTTCTGCACTGCAGTTCTGTGTGTGTGAATGTATATATATTGTGAAGATTGGCATTTCTCAATTTGCAGATGATTTGCTAAAGTAGTTTCAAAATGTGACAAGCTGTCAAAAAACATATATTTCAGAAGAGAAATAGCTTTCCATGTGAGCACCCATTCCAATCACAAACTGAGGACCAGTTTTTCAATAACAGAAGGTTTGGAGTTAAAGTCAGACACTTGAGGTCTCTGGTTTTAGTTATATAACCAACTTCATCTGCTGCAAATGAGATTCTTGATAAGAATGAATGAGAACAAATTTGCTTTAGAAATAAATTTGTTATGCCTCTGCCTCCTATTTATACAAGACCTCACAAATCTTATAGCGTAATCTAAGTAACTCAGAAACTGATTCTTTGATCTTACTGCTATGACTTCTGCTTCCAAAGGAAGTTAAACAAGGTAGCAGGGAGGGGGGAAACAGATAAGCCAAAGAGAATTGACCTGGAGCAGATCTAAAGGGCTAAAGAGATCAAGAGGAAAAACTGCTGTGCAGCTCTGGCTTATTGGGCTCTGCTGTGCAAGGTTCAGTGTAGAAGGATGAGTGAGATTTAAAATTACAATCCCTCTGAACACTGACCAGGCCCTAATCAAACCAGGTCCTCAGGTGTTGGTCCTTCAGACCTCACCTCTGTACGAAGGTGTCAGACTTTCTTTCCAGATCTTTCTGTGCCTGATGAGTATCCAAGCTCTGAAAGCCTGTGAAGTTTCTAGACTGCTCAGCTGTTTCTGTTTTATGCTTTCTTTCTCTCTAAAGCAACAATCCCGCTCATAAATACTATCTGGCCGTGGACCCTGTTTCAGGCTCCCTCTACGTGTCGGACACCAATAGCCGACGGATTTACAAAGTCAAGTCCCTCACGGGCACCAAGGACCTTGCTGGTAACTCTGAAGTGGTGGCAGGGACAGGAGAGCAGTGCCTGCCCTTTGACGAAGCCAGATGTGGGGATGGAGGGAAGGCAGTGGATGCAACCCTAATGAGCCCTCGAGGTAAAGGAGGAAAAGAAGCCGGAGAAAATGACTGCGTGCAGCTAGGCTGGATGTGGAAATAATTATCTGGCAATTAAATCACTCCTTGCTCGGTGATTTTTATTCTGGGCTTTAATTACAGTGGATTGGCAAGTGTTCGTGCTTTGTTTAGTTAAAGCAAACTTTATTACCCCAGCACTGAGTGCTGCAAAAGGAGAACAGAACACAAATTAGCTGGGTACCGCTCACTCCAAGAAGCAAGCGTGTAAACTGGGAAGCTGATTACTGTTTGAGATGCAGTCTTTGGGGAGAGAAATTGCTTGCTGTGGCTTTTCTCTGAGGTTTTTCTCCGTGTATCTCCTTTTTCTTCAGAGTCAGAGAAAAAAATAGAAGGATTTTTGCCCTTTCCGGTTTCTAATTTTTGACATAAAGTTTTCAGGATGATACAGAGATTGGGGGAATTGTTTCTTTTCAAGGCATTTTTTTTCCTCTGTTGTTTCATTTAAATTGTAAGGATGAATTAATCAGGTGTATTGCCATGTGTTTCAAACATCTTTGGGTTTTTTCAGTGGCTGAAGATAACTAGATGATCATAAAGGTGCACAAAAATGGAAAGTTCAGTTTCCTTGTATAGAAAGTAGTTTCAGTTAACATGTAGAAATTTAAAAGGTGAAGCTGTCTCTATCTTCTCTCGCTGCCCAGTGGGATGAGCACTGCAACCATTTAAAGACAGAATTTTTTTTAGATCAATATTTTATTTTCAGCCTGAGAAATGGACAAGGCAGTGCACCAAATCAAAGCAGGAAAGGCAAGTGAGAAAAAGGCTGCCCTCCTTCCCAATGGGCAGCAGCATCTGTCTGTTCCTCCGAGGGAACACCCTTCTATTCTGTGCCTTTCCTCTCTAAGGACTCACAGCATGACAAGCATTGAACCTTCCTTTTTTTTTTAGACTGGCAACCCCTGTGTCTTCATCTGGAAACACCAGATGTTCTTTCTGTATTTTTACCGCAACAGGTCAAAGAATTGAAAAAAATCCAGAAATATTACAACGTGCTCGTAGTTTTCAAAAAATTTTGTAGGTATTTCAAAAGATTTCTAAAAATTGATCAGCCTCATTAGGTTCTTCATATGAAGAAAGCAATGCCTCAAATTTCTGAGTAAAATTAGGAGATAATTTTTATTTGGTTTATGTAATATATCAGAGAGTTTGAATCTAGAAATAAGCTGATGCAATCTGCTGGGTCTTTGGCATGTTTGGGATTTCTGTGGTTTTCTTTAAAGCCCTGAAGGATAAACCTGCTTGATGCCATTTCTTTGGCAGAACTGTGGGTTGTTGGAGGGTTCCAGGACCTGTGCTCAGGTTGGGAGGTATGAAGGAACAGGAGAAGTGAACAAATTTCACCATCTTGCAAACAAGACAAAGCCTACCTTGAAGCCAGGAGCCTCACTGCTGCACTGATGCCTGGGTTTTATTTTTGCAGGAATTGCAGTGGATAAGTATGGACTCATGTATTTTGTTGATGCCACTATGATTAGAAAAGTGGATCAGAATGGAATTATATCAACCCTGCTGGGCTCCAATGACCTAACTGCTGTTCGACCTCTCAGCTGTGATTCCAGCATGGATGTCACCCAGGTAGATTCTTACTGCATTTATTTTCCTCTCTGCCTTAGAAGAGACGGGCATCTATTTTGGATGACTGCCTGGCCATTTAAGAAATACATTATGCACACAGGATGATAACGTATTTGATTGGTTACTGAAATGGGTGAACCATCCTTTTTACTGTGGCTAACACAGTTTATTTATGCAACTATAGAGAAATAAGGTTGAGATAATGGGAGTTATTGCCTTAATTGCGTGTTTTTCTGTAATTATTGTAGAGCTTCCACAATGTAGCATCCATTCTTGCACAGAAAACACAATTAGCCGAAGTTACAACTGCACGTAGCTTTAATATTTCCGAAAAACAAAAGCATTGTTTGAAATAGTTGCCGTTCATGACTTGGTTTCATGATTTACGCTGATAAACCCCTCACTGATTTGCTGTTGTTACACGTGGAATTTTAAACACTAGGAGTGTACTTTTCAGTTTCGAGTTTTACAGTAATAATTTGTGCAACTCATAGGTACGGCTGGAGTGGCCTACTGATCTCGCTGTCAATCCCATGGACAACTCCCTTTATGTCCTAGAGAACAATGTTATTTTACGGATCACAGAAAACCATCAAGTTAGCATTATTGCTGGACGCCCCATGCACTGCCAGGTTCCTGGTATAGACTACTCTCTTAGCAAACTGGCTATTCATTCTGCACTTGAATCAGCCAGTGCCATTGCCATCTCACACACAGGAGTTCTTTACATCAGTGAGACAGATGAAAAAAAAATTAATCGGCTACGCCAGGTAACTACCAATGGAGAAATATGCCTTCTTGCAGGGGCAGCTTCAGACTGTGATTGCAAAAATGATGTCAACTGTAATTGCTATGCTGGGGATGATGGGTATGCCACTGATGCCATCTTAAATTCACCATCTTCCTTAGCTGTGGCCCCAGATGGTACCATCTACATAGCTGATCTCGGAAATATCCGCATTAGGGCTGTCAGTAAAAACAGGCCCATTCTTAATTCCTTTAACCAATATGAAGCTGCATCTCCAGGAGAACAGGAGCTGTATGTCTTCAATGCTGACGGGATTCACCAGTACACTCTGAGCCTTGTTACCGGGGAATACTTGTACAATTTCACCTATAGCAGCGATAACGATGTCACGGAGGTGATGGACAACAATGGCAACTCCTTGAAGGTGCGCCGGGATGCCAGTGGGATGCCCCGCCATTTACTGATGCCGGATAATCAGATTGTCACGCTGGCTGTTGGCACTAATGGTGGACTCAAGCTGGTCTCAACACAGACCCTGGAGCTCGGATTAATGACATATAATGGAAACAGTGGTCTCTTAGCAACGAAGAGTGATGAAACAGGATGGACAACATTTTATGAGTAAGAATGTTTTTGGATATATTAAGCGTACATTTATTTTTCAAATGGTAGTGAGTAGGGGCCCTAGACAGACCCTGCTGCAATTTGTTGTAGGTTTTTCAATGGTACTGACTAAGGCTGTTGCACCTCAGTCCAGGGGATGCTGGAAATGGTTAAGTGGCTTTGTGATGGCGTCAGTTGTGCTGGGTCCTTTGGGTGGGTGCTGATCCCCCTAAATCCCTGCCTGGGGTTTGAGTTTGGGGCAGCTCATCCCTGCCCAGCAGAGAGGACTGTGTGCCATGGCCAGAACCCTGGCTGAGTTAAGCTGCTGTTCATGGTCAGCACGGCTGCCCAGAGCCCACAGCCAGGGCAGCCCAGCACTGCCCCTGCGGCCCCCGCAGAGCTGCCTCTCTCTAGGAACCCTCATGCTGCAGCTTCTTTTGGAACTCAAATTATCTCTCTTTCTGTTCAGCCTCATATATTACTCATGGTTGTTAAAATGTTGATTAACTTCAGTGATTGTTCATTCCTGAGACAAGTGAGGAAATTAGATCCCCAGCTATCTGTCAGACCCCTGGTGTAACTTCCATAATTTGTAGATAACCCAAAAGCACACTGGTGTTCATGAGCATCTAGATTAAACAGACAGAACTTCCTCTTTAAATGAAATTCATCTGAAGAGATGAGGTTCAAAAGTATGCTAAAAATGTAGGAAAACTAGTCCAATTTTTATTAATATTTATCCTATTCTTACTAGTCTTATTGCCATTTTTTGATCAAAACAATTTTAAAAGGAGAAGCTAAATGACATATTGAAAAATATATTTAAGTATGGCGAGTCTGATGCCATATATTTTGTCTGAATTAGCTAATGTTTAAAAAGTATCATTCCCCAAAACAGCAAGTAGAAAACAGGAATAAGGTTTTATATTTAATTTTAAATGACAGGCTTATTTTCAAGGCAGCAGACTAGCAAAGGCGCTCACCTCTTAGTTTATTGATGCATTCAGCTTGGCCACCTGTTTTCTGTGTGTAGAGAAAGCGTAAGGAATGCAGGAATGGAAGGAGCAGCGTTCAGTGAGCTGGGAACGCCTGGCCTGCGCAGCAGGGATGCTGCAGTCGGTTCCCGTTGGAAGGAAAGCAGTGCCCTCTCGTGGGGCCCTGCCTGCCCAGCCGCTCACTCCTCTCCTCCAGCATGGGGCTTCATGTGGGGAGGGGCTCATTTTTCCTCAATATTTTGCAAAAATTACTTCTTTACCACAAATTCGTTACACAAATAGTTCAGTTATAAGACCACACGAAGGTATTACCTGCTGATGATAAGATCGAGTAAAAGCTTACTGGACTAGACAGAACAAAATTTCATATTATTGCTGATGAGATGTGGATGCCCTTCTAGGAAGGCTTTTTTGTTCGTTTTTTTGCCTCAATAGGTAGCTCAGGATGCAGTCATATAAATTAGTTATTTCTCAAAACACCAGAAATTAATTATAGAAAACTAAACAGTAAAGTAATTTAAAACTCTACGTGAAAATCCATAAAACATTAAAAAATGTCTTCAGAAAGTTAGTGGTTACAAAGCTGGTGTCTGAGAGCCACACCAAGTGCTATGTTTATGAGAAAAAATTTATTATGGTTCCTAAGGAAATATAGAAGGTAGGGGCTTTGATGTCTTACTGAGATCAGCTGAAAACATTATTTAATGTGTACATAGTGCTGCAGATTTTTTCCAAGATCTAATAAGAAAAGATGCACAACCTTTGCCTCAGGTCAGTGGAAGTTAAATACCATATTTAGATCTAAATATTACAGCCTGAGGTACTGTCTTAGATAATCAGTAACTTTGATGAGGCAGCAGAAATCACTTATTTCTCCCATATTTGTACATATATTCTCGTAAGCATAAAGCCCATAGATGGGAGAACCACAAACACATTATTTAAATGAAATATACAAACCTAAACAATCACAGTCCACAGTCATTCAGTACTGATTTCTGGTTTCTGTTTGTTCTTTGAAACAACTCTTAAGAGAAAATTCTGTATTCATCATTCTGCAATTTTTTTGGCAGCTATAACTTAATATCAGTTGAAGATGAAAGAAGTGTTCAGCCAATGAGAGTTTATAAGGACAACTAAATAGTTTTCTGAGCAGTTCAATTCATGCATTCACACAGACATAATCAGCACTCAAAATTGTTAATATGGCAGCAGAACTGGAAAAGAACAGAGGTCTTTTAAGTGGTAAAACACTACATGAGCTAAAGTCCTTATGAAAAATTTATGTCAGTGCATTTATATCAACCAGACGCTGGAGTGCCGTGTTATCTTAATGGGTATATTCCTCTCATTTATCTGAAACTTTACCCTGAAAATGCTCTCAGAATTAAATTTGTACAGTTAATCTAGGTGTACATGTGCATGTGCAGAGAGTTGCAGACACAAGCTGCTTTGTGTGTGCACACTCCATACGTGAATTCTATAGATAGCATCTGTGCACGTGCATGCAGCTCATTTGCAGTAGGAACAGCCAAGGCTCTTCAATAATAGAACAGCTACCAGCAGGCTCACATGGGGTAATTTAAGCTTGGCTTGGGCATGAAGCACAGATCTTTGAAGCAGTTCCCAGTGGTATTCCTCTTGGTCTAGGGAGCATCCTGAGAGAATGCTGCAGTTTTTTACTTGAATCAGTTTTACAAGGGAGATAAAGCAGGGCTGTATGTAAATGTGTGCGGATCTGTGCCTTGCCCAGCTCTGTGTTGAGTCAGAAGCTGCTGTTCCTCCTCTCTGCAGTGCTGGATGTGGCTCTGTCCTTCCTGTTCCACCCACGAGCTGTCAGGAGCACGACTCAAACCTGAGAGCAGGATGCTGGTCATAAAAATTGCCTGAGGAACAGAGGTGCCACGGCAGTGGCCAAGGGACAGCAGCCCTCAGGGCACTGTCACAAGCCCACTGAAGGGATGCACAGATGCTTGTAGCTACCTGAGAAGGTGCCAAGTGCTCAGCTGTGTCCCAGGGATGAGGCTGGGCTATGGGTGTGGCCATGGGCAGCTCAGAGCCACCAGGTTGAGACAGCCACCAACTTTGTGCCTGGTGTCACCCAGAGCTGTCCTGGGAAACCTTTGCCTGCTGGCAGAGGGGTTTTGGTCACAGTTAGCAAAGGCTTGGTGAGGTAGCAGTGGGGAGATGCTGGGTTTTGTTGGTTTTTCAGATAATAGCATAGAGGAAGTTTATTTTCCCTTGCAATTTTATTAGTGGAAAAACTTGGGATGAAACCTTACTTTAACTGAGGTCAGTAACAAAAGCTCAGGAATTTCAGTGTACCCAGAGCCTACCTCATTTGAAAATGTAAAGGTTGCTTTGTCAGACCTGATTCATCCAGGCTGGTTCTGTGTCACAGACTGCAATAGGTAGAGACTGCTTCTGAAGAAGACACCAGGTCAATTAATATATTTTTCATTGTAAATTTTGGGTTTTTACTTCGTTAGACATGACATGAAGAAGAGAAGTCCATAATCATTTAATTCATGTATAGTTTATTCTTATAATTCAGATAAATGTCTGGGTGTTGGATTCTGCTGAGCACTTGCTCTCACATAATACATCAATTTTTTAAAAAGCCTCAGGAATATGTCACTTAAATTTTGTGGTACATAAGAGGTTTCTGTTATTTTTTTTTTTAACCTTTAAGGTTTTTTTTTTAATAAGGTTTTTTTTTTATATACAATGGAGAGTGTAGAAGTGCCTTCTTTATATATTGGCATCACTGTGTGTATATATCATTTAAGTAGTGAATTTTTTATATATCCAACTCGTAATCTAAATAGTCTGCAGATCTTCAAGGGGAGACTTTTGTATGTATTTTGTTACGTGTATCCATCACTTGCTTATAAACCCCTTTAATCTCTGCTGTTGCTGCTTTCAAAGCTGTGAGCAGCACTGGGGAACACACCCCATGGCAGGGGTAAAACAATCAATTCTTGAAACAGCAGTGGAATATTTTCATTTTTCTGCTTCAGTCTCTGTACATCCACATCCATATTTACTTTTTAGACTGCACTTACACTTTGAATAGAGATTTCCAGTGAGTAGCCCACAGCAATCCCCAGGAATTTTTCCTAGGTTAATTAAAAACCCAGCAATGTGAATGAAGAGTTTAAATTAATGTCTCATTTGCATTGCCTAAAATATATTTGCTGATGGGGAATTTCACCAACCGTTTTTCTGGAAGTTCACCGAGTGCTGCAGAGTCACACTGGAGACACTCATAGTTTTTTCTAGTTTGTCCTAAATAACATTGTCTGTGCTGTAAGATTTGACATCCAAGTGTTCTCTTCATCACTCTACTCATCATGAAACACACCACATACAGACTCTTAAGGGGCCTTATTAACCTTTAAGATTTTCAAAATTGTCCATTTTTTGTACTTTTTCTTTTCCCCTGCAGGACATGCTTGACTGGATCAAGTTCTTCCTTTAGCTATTTTTTTTGGAGTGCTTTTCAATATTTTTTTTGTGAAGACCTTTATTAAGACTTAACTAAACCCACTTTCATAGATTATCTAAACATATTATCTTTTTTTTTCAGTATTTTGCTGATATGATAATCTATCTGTATATAAATATATGTGTATCTGTGGAGAGAAACTTGTGACTATATTGAGAAAAATCATGCTGCTGAATCTTTCTTTGATCCTGAACTACTTAAATGAACACAATGTATTATTGGTCCCTTTTAGGTCGCATGATGCTTTGTTTTATTGGTTTCCTTCTTTGCCTAATACTTCCATTGGTTCTGGTAAGGCTTGTTGCTCCACAGGTGATTTTTTTCCTTCCTCCCCAATATTCAGTTGAATGGGTGCAACCATTTGCATTGGATTTGCAAGTCATATATTTTGTTCGTTTTAACTGAGGAGCCAATCTCTGTCTTAATTTTTTTAGATATGCTGCACAGTTCAGGTGGCCTAGTCTGAGGTTTCTGAGTGTTTTAATTGTAAAGCCATGTTGAAAGCTCTGATTTTTTCCATCTTTACAGCTAACCACAGCCTACGATGAACTGAGCTAGCTCCACGATACTAAACGTGCTCCTCTTCTCTTCTGTTACTCTCAGGCAGTGCAGTGGATTTACCAGTTCTCTTCCAGGCTTCCTGCTCCCTGCATCTCTACGTTCCAAGGATGACCAGTTGGTTTCAATCTCTACCTAAACTTTTCCCTTTATCTACACAGGACATTTTTTCTTGCCTTTCTGCTCTCTAGAAGCAGGCGTGCTTTGGTAGCGGCTGGGTGAGAGACTCCTGCACGAGCAGAGAATTGCAGCAAGCAAAGTGTCAGACTGGAATGCTGATTTTGTTTCAGGTCCCCATTTTTCGTCCCTAAGATCCAAGGGATTGCTTCTTTAGCAAATGTATGCACACAACTAGAGCATACTGCAGGAAAGGGGGAAAGGGTATGATTTGATTTCCAGCAGCATTCCTTCTGTCCCCCCACCTCAGGTTTTATACCTCTAAAGGAATTTAAGTCAATAAAATCATGGAAAACCTTCCTTTTTTTCTTTTTTTTCCCTTTCTTTTTTTCCTTTTTTTTTTTTATTTTTAAATCTTTATGCCTCTGGAGCATTTTCTAAGGTCTATTCTGAGTGCTGACTGCTGCCCTTTGTGCAACTCCAACCTCTATCCTGTGCTTTTCATCTTTCATCTTTATGAGCCAAAATACTGACCCCAAAATGCAGTTCAATACCACAGATAAGATCTAAATGAAATTATTATGTTGTCAAGCTGATGATGTCTTTTTTAATACTTATGGCAAGTTTATTCCTTGATATGTCACTCAAGACCATACTTAGTTTCCACTAAGTATTCAAAAGCAAATGTGCAGTTTATGCAATTGTTTATTCCAATGTCCATCAGAAGTCCACATCCTTAGAGTGAAATGCAACTATTAAAATGCAGACTAATTTACTAGTTATAATTGTTTGAGCCAAATATCACTCCGTATATTCATAATAATTTAATTAATTTAATAATTTAAAATATGCTAGCCTGCATTTGCACCCATGTAGTTGAGATCATTTTCTAAAAAATATTATTTCATCATTATAGACTCTTTCAAGAACAGAGAAATAGATATGGCCAGGATGTTCTTGAAAATCTGTTTCAGTCTGGGTTTTTTTGCACAAATGTGGTGCATTATTAATACATTGGGTATTGAAATGAACATATATCCTCATGCTTTTTTGCTCTCACTAACTTTTCTATTAGCTATGATCATGAAGGGCGTCTGACCAATGTAACACGTCCCACTGGAGTGGTAACTAGCCTTCATCGAGAAATGGAAAAGTCTATTACCATCGACATTGAGAATTCTAATCGGGATGACGATGTCACGGTCATCACAAATCTCTCCTCTGTGGAGGCTTCCTATACAGTTGTTCAAGGTACCAAAGCACACTTCTCAGCACACCTCCTAATCACACACACAGCCTGAGAAAGCAGTTCGCTAACGATTCGTGTCATTAGTGCACTTAGGAGCAGGGGGAAACCGTGTAAGGTTTGCAAGAAAAGCTCCCATAAAGCTTATTCCTAAAATGACAGGTCTTCAGGACAGGTAAGAGCCGTTTCGCAGCCCTGCCTTGTGTCAAGTATGAATGGTCACTATCTGCTGGGGAAAGTTAGTCCTGCCACTGCCTCCTGGGTCAGGGTCACTTCATCCACTTGCATATTTCTCTGTACTTCCCTGCAGAATTGGTTCTGATTTCTGTGCCACAGAGATGCAACCTGACTGCTGGATATGGCTGCTGGGGGAGAGCCTTCTGGAGAGGCTCAAGAAACTTTCTAGTAGAAGAAATCTTCTAAATTTATTCACTGCCATTAATTACAGTGTAGAACAATCAGGGCAGTGGATGTTGTGGTGCCAGAGTTGCCCCTTCCAGGAACAGTGTTAGTACAGCCCGAGTGTGGCAGGAGGCGGCAGCAGCACAGGTTCAGAGTTTGTGTAGAGCATTCCAGCACCATCCAGGCATTGTATCTGATGAAGTCAGTTATCAAAGATAGACTGAAAGGGATTTGGTGAGTGATGGGGCTTTTTTAATTAAGATATAATGTCACTGGAATGAGAATAGCATCATCAAACAATAGTCTCCTCCTGACATAAATGTCAACATTTATAGACTATTATACCGTGACAGGTCTGGTTACAAAGACTTAATTTCTCTTATACCAGATGATTAATTACGTAGATGCTGTCCTTCTGTCAGGCAAATATTGATGTGTTGCTGACAGCTGCACACTCTGGCACTCCATCCTGGCTGAGAGGGGCCTTGCCTGTGTCAAACAGCTGGAGAACTGCATGGCCAGAGAAGCACGGGATTGTTTCTGTAACTCTTCTCCGACAGGCCGGGTGTGCTCCTCCGGCCACTGTGGTTCTGGTGGGGAGGCAGGGAGGCAGGAGAGGGAACCACTGTGGCTGCCAGCTTGCACTGCTGGAGCCTCACACCTTGAGGATTTAAAGCCACGCTGTAATTCTGTACAAGGCCTCTGCTTGGAGACAGTTTTTAAACAGAGGGAAACAAAAAAGAAGAGGCACTTAACTTCTTCCTACTTATAAAGAGTCCAGCAATCATCTTCGTTTTCTTTTTGTCCTGGAGTTTAATGCTTTGTTGTTTATCCAGCAGTTCAGTTTTCAGGAGTTTTTGTTCATATCAGAAATAAATTACGTGATTCAACACATATCACTGTGCATTTTGATTCACAATTAAAACTGAAGGGAAAACATAATGAAATAAACACAGTATCTCTCTGCAGGCTCACTGTTACACTACTGTTCTTTACATGAATCAGTAACATCTGTAATTTCCACCATAGTACCACGTAAATGGTAATTGCAAGCTGACTTCATTTAACATCAACAGGAGTGCAATAAAAAACCAATCAAATTAAGCTATATGTTTTCTTTATGACTGGAGTAGCTAAATTATTTTCTTTTCATTATTGCTGTAGATCAAGTGAGGAACAGCTACCAGCTCTGTAATAATGGTACTTTGAGAGTGATGTATGCCAATGGCATGAGCATTAGCTTTCACAGCGAACCTCATGTCCTGGCTGGGACTGTGACTCCCACCATAGGACGATGTAATATTTCTCTACCCATGGAAAATGGTTTAAACTCAATTGAATGGCGCCTGCGGAAGGAGCAGATTAAAGGCAAAGTGACGGTGTTTGGAAGAAAGCTCAGGGTAAGTAGAACCTGTTGTTACAATAATCCCCTTCTCCTCTTTGGGCAGAACATTCATTTTTTATTTCGAAGGACATCACTTGTACTTGTTAAAAATGTACAACTCTGGGATTGTCTTTGGTGTGACACTGTTAGAGAGCTCAGATGGCTGCATGGGATTATCTGCTGCAATCAGCTGTAGAGCTTCATTACTAAAAGTATTCAAAAAGAGATTGGTAAGAAGACCTAGAATATTACAGAATCACAGAAACATCAATTTTTGAAGAGACATCAGGATCATTTAGTCCAATTACTACCCCAGCCCCACCATAACTGCCCCAAACCATATCCCCAAATGCCATATCCCAATGCCTCTTGAACACAATCAGAGATGGTGACTCCACCACCTTCCTGGGCAACCTACTCCAATGCATGGACACTCAGTGAAAAGAGTTTTTCAAATATCTAATCTGAATCTCCCCTGGTGCAACTTCAGGCCATTTCCTCATGTCCTTTCATTTCAGATATGGCAGAAGAGACCGACCCCCAACTTGCTAACTCCTTTCAAGGACTTGTAGAGAGCAGTTAGGTCCCCCCAAACCAACTTTTCTGCAGATTAAACACCCCCAGCTCCCTCAGCCACTCCTCAAAAGATGTACTCTAGGGCCTCTCCCAGCTTCATTGCCCTGTTGCTGCAATACACTCTGCCTCTCAAGGGGGTGGGAATCTGAACACTCACCACTTGTAAAACTGCCAGGGCAGACTTACCCCAGCTAGTGCTGGGAAGCAAACACAACTACAGCACCCTGCTGCTGTAAAACCCCCCTACAGACTCACTGAGACAGGCATGTTGTTTTTATTCCCTTTCCCAAATGGCACGATTGGAAAATAATTGCCATAATTACAAAATTGTAGGCACAGGATAAGGAAGACAGTCAGGTCATGTAATCCATCACCTGCCAAATTAAAGATCTGCTGCAGCTGGATTAATCCCATTCTGTGCTTTGCTGGCATGATTTTCACTGATTTTTTTGACTGGACTACTTCAGTATGTGCTGTTTTGGAAGGGATTTGAGATGCTGGGCAGAAAGCAAATGTAGTGCTGTTGAAGTCCTCATTCTTTTAGCAATTCTTTCAACATCACTGAACACAAGATACAGTTCAGTGTGTTCAAGATCACTTAGCAAATGCAATATATGTAAGCAATTATGCAGTGATTTACCAAAAAAACCCCAAAACTTGGATGTTAATTTTTTTTTTTCCTATTGCTTGGTATCTAATTCCCAGTGTTGAGTTAACATATCTTTCCTTATTCTCACAAATGCTCAGAATGTACTTGTTGGGGAGAGGGGGAAGGCTAGACAAAAAAAATTGGAGGAGATTAGCAGCTAATCCTTAATGACTAAATTTCATGGCTGTGTAATTGATTTTTGATGTGTTGACCTGCAGCAGTTGATTGGAAGTGGAAAATAGATCAGCTCTGCATTTTGACTAGGTGTTGTTCAAAATAAAAATAAATAGGATGCTGAAATGAAATTGGAGTAATCCTAACTCTCAATACTAAAAATTTAATAGAGGTACTTGTGGTAATTAGCTGAAGTTAAACACATCTTAGAGCTGAAACCTTGCCTGAGATAGGTTTTCTTGCATCATGTTTATGCAAATCAAAACAATGCTTTATCTAGCAACACCTCAACATTTAATTGTCTGGTGTTAGTTCCTGTAACAATAATCACATATCCATTTAGCTCTTTTAAATGAAAATCACTATGAGATTATCACAGGTTGAGTGGACTGAAAATGAAATTTGAAAATGAGGGAGAAAGCATAGAATGTATTTGCATCTCATTTATTCTAATTCATCTTTATAAATTGTTCAGTGAACACAGCAGAGCAAGTGTGTTGGAATGCTGTGGGGAGCAGGTGGCAGGCAGGGGCAGCTGTGGCACATAGTGACACAGAGCAGGGCACTACTGCAGAGCTGACAGAGCACCAGGGCCACCTCCTGCAGGCCCAGTTCACAATCAGTGTGACTAGAGGCGTGGGCATTCCTAATGATTCACCTCTTAGCTGAGTACTTCACCCCCCGGTACTCGGAGGAATATTTGCCGGAGCCCATGCCCCTGTGCTTCAGTAGTGAAGTACTGAAGATGGCCACGGAGTTTTTTTTAGGTCCTGTTTTGATAGGACGAGTTGTGGCAGCTTTGTCCAAAAGAGGGTAGATTTAGAGTAGCTATACAGAAGGTTTTTTATGGTGATGTGGTGAGGCACTGGCACGGGTTGCCCAGAGGCGTGGTAGATGCCCCATTCCTGCAGGCAGTGAAGGTGAGGTGGGCAGGGCTCTGCACAGCCTGTTCCAGTTGAAGATGTCCCTGCCCAGTGCAGAGGGGTTGTACTGGGTGATTCACAGGCCCCTTCCAACCCAGAGTATTGGCAGATTGTGTGAGCCCTCACACAGTGCTGCTGCCTGAGCCCAGGCCCTGCCCATCCATGCTTTAGGCACATCCCAGGCACACATGTTGGAATGTGCACAGCTGCCTGGGCACATCTCATGAACCTGAGAAAGGAACTGCACCTTTATCACCTTTATCTTACCCTACTCAGTCTGCTGCTGTTTGATGCACCACTCGTTCAGTGTCTTGCTGTAGTTTCAGATAAAGTCCTGATAAGATTCCTGTCTGAAGAGTTTTTATTACGGTGCAGCATCATGTAAGTGATTTCTGTGGCCAGACCTTTCCAAGGCACAAAGGGCTCGTCCCTACAGCCACCTCAGCAGCAGCCCAGGGAAAACCAGGTGTGCACGTGGGTAGTGAACAAAAGAGAAAGGGCTTGTTGAGTAATCCACAGTCGTGACTGGTGACTGCTCTTGGTGTTCCCAGGAAGGGCGGGAATTAGTCAGCCTGTTTGGGTTTCTATATAATTAATATGATACTGCAATTACAGTCTCTGCTTTTACTTATTTTGCAAATGCAAATGAAGGTACTGAATTACCCAAGCAGGTGATGTTCATGTGTGCATCTCCAAGTGATGTTTGCGTGTGTGCACAGCTCTTGGGTGTGTAAACATCTTTAAAACCCTATTAATATTGCTTTCTATGGCAAAATCAAATAACTTGGTTATAATATTTTTGAGAAAAAAGAGGATACATGGAGTCAGACTTTCCTTCATGCAAATTGCTATTACAGTTATTGTAATGGAGAGAACCAAACCCCAGAAATCCTGACTGATTTATGAAGCTTCAGAAGTTACAAAAAAACAAAACAATCAAACCCCCCCAAAGCTATAAATTCAGTTCATAATCTTTCTGAAAGACTTTTTTTTTTCTTTTTAGAAAATATGCTCACTATTAAGACATTGGGCTATTTCAGTCATAGACTAACTCTTTAATTCTATAGCTAAATGTTTTTGAGAGGTCAAAGCTCTCTTCTGCTGATAAAAGGGGGTTTTTTATGTCTCTGCCATCAGGGTTGATCCTACAAAACAAGAGTAACCAGCTGAGAAACTACTGATGTTGTGTTTGGCTTCCCTGGCTTTATTTTCATTGCAATGGGAGAACAGAATATGACTTGTTTTGCCCCAAGGTGTTTTAAGAAAAATACTCTGTCTTTTCTGTGAATCACGGGGCAAGTTGTTGCTGGGATAACCTTTGGGAAAACCTACAGAAAAGAGCTTTTTTTCCCTAGTAATTGCCCACTGAGGAAATGCAAACTGTTAAAGAGATTAATTTCATTAATGGAAAAAATTAGGATAATGAGCGATAATTTGAAATAATTATTTCTTTACAAACACAAAACTGTATTAATTTTAAATGTGTCTGTATAACTGAATTTCTACTGAGTTGGTTGGGGTGGGAATTGGGTTTACCCCTGCCAGTGAATATATCTCAGAATAACTTTTATGTCCTCAAGAAAGGCTCAGGGTTAATTTACATATTGTTTGATGTACAGTTTAATTTTGGATAAGAGGAAACGTTGCATTATCAAAGCCACTGTAAAATATAAGCTTAAGAACAAATTCCCAGGAACTGATGAATACTTTTAAAGTAGCGATTGCTCTGAAATTATATCTAATTTAAAAACTTCTACTTTATTAATGATACATCTACAATTAAATTACTTAAGAAGCTTTATCAGGTTACAGCATTAGCCCGAATTCTATGGCTTACCCCCCAGTGAATGTATTTTGGTATCTCTCATTATAGCACTCTCACTAGAAGCCTCCCCATTTGGCATTCTTATTCTCCTTTGCCTCTGTTTTGTTCTTTTATTTAAAATAAATAAATCGGGTACTGAAACACTTTGAATGAAAATTATAACAAAAAAAGTGGGGGCAAAAAAAATATTTAACCTAATTATTTAGCACCTTTGCTTTCAACACTAGAAGTCCATCTTTCCCATCCTGTATGATGAAGATTTTAAGATCCCAAGTGAAGGATCTATTGAATATTTGGAAAGAAAATGAAGAAAACAGTAAATGAATGAATTCTAAGCAGAGTGTTGCAATTATAGAAGCCAAGTGGCTAAACCTCAATAAAGACACAAACATTTCTTCTGCTCTTAGAGTGATTGTAAGGAAAAAGGCAAAAAAAATTGATGGCAGAAGTACAAAAACAAAAGGAAAATAGTAGAAAGTAGAAAAATAGAATAAGAAAAAAATATTCCCTGCAATATAATTTGTTTCTCTGCACTTCAAGACCTAGGTGTGCAGAATGTCTGTTCTGACCACAATGGAAGCTTTTTACTGTAGGATATCATCTCTCATATTGCAGTGAGACGGGAAATACCCCAGTGAGACTCAAAATTATTTGAATATCCTACCAAGTAGAAAGCAAAATCCAGTTAACAGGAACCCTACTCTTTTCACAAAGGATTTCCCTGTTGGGCAATCCTATTTCCCTGCTGTGAACCCAGAGGGACGGTGTTCCCACTGTGCACTGAGTGCAGCCCCGTTTCCTCCCGCAGGTGCACGGCAGGAACCTGCTGTCCATCGACTACGACCGCAACATCCGCACGGAGAAGATCTACGACGACCACCGCAAGTTCACGCTGCGCATCATCTACGACCAGCTGGGCCGGCCCTTCCTGTGGCTGCCCAGCAGCGGCCTGGCCGCCGTCAACGTCTCCTATTTCCTCAACGGGCGCCTGGCGGGGCTGCAGCGCGGCGCCATGAGCGAGAGGACCGACATCGATAAGCAGGGCAGGGTCGTGTCGCGCATGTTCGCCGACGGAAAAGTCTGGAGCTACACCTACCTGGAAAACGTAGGTGGTGGTGTCGTGTCGTCGCCCTGATTTTTTTCAGCCCGCTGATGTTTTACATGCCTGTACTGGAGTTCTCACGCACGTAACGTAAACGAAAAGTGATGTTTTGTAAACTGCGCATTCTTTCCTGGAGGAAGAATAAATTGATAGACTTCTGAGTTGACCAGTGGGGTCAAAGAGGTGTCGACCTCATGGCCCAATCACTGGTCAAACTCCAAAAACTATTTAAATCCTAATCCCAAATAAACATCCTTCTTTCTCATTCTCACAACCGGATGGTGTGAGTGTAGTCTTTTCATGTCCGTCTGGCGACATCGTGTCTCCTCCTGGCACAAGCTGCAAGGACACAAAGTTCTGTTTGGCTTCGTGACATGTAAATCACACAACAAAGTAGCTAAGATTTGATGTATCCCAGCTGTTAACCATCCCCAGTCTCAAAACTACTTATTTTTCAATTAGTCAACTGAATATGACTAATTCTTAATGGGAAATATTTTGTTCATGGTTTCTGTCTTTGGATATTTTCCTGCCATAGAATGGCAATAAATTAACACAATGAATTGTTTAATTAAGCCCAAAAATGCATGACTAAACCTAACAAAAGGTTCATGTAGAAACAGGTAATTCATCTCTAATTGTTACTTATTAAATGAAAATATGGTAGTGCATTTTTACTTAGCCTAATTAGCACACTTCAGTCATAAAAGTATCTTAAATACTGCAAAATTGCATATTGTTTTTCCTTTCCCTTCTTGTAAGCAAACCAGAGCTGATATTCTCTGCTTAGTTTCTCACATATTTCACAGTAACAGTTGTAAATTACAACTACTGGCAGAAAGATAAATCAAGTCATTTATCTAACTCCCCTGCATCCCCTAGGAAAAAAAAAAGGAAAAATAAAAAAAAAAGTCCTCCTACAGGGAGGACAGCTCACAGGTTGCTAACCTACACTTTCTCTGGAGCATCAATGTATTGATTTCCAAGGAGCAGATCCTCTCATGTGGCAACCTGACAATATTCCTGAGCAGCTCTGTGCCCCTGACTAATATATCTGATTCTCTTTGTACTCATTTAACATTAGTGCCTCTCCAGTAAACTCTCCTTCAGTTCCCTCTCTCAGGCCACATGCTGACAGCTGGTAACCGTGTGTTGTTGTTGTTGTTTCCCCTGCAGTCGATGGTGCTGCTGCTGCAGAGTCAGCGCCAGTACATCTTCGAGTACGACTCGTCGGACCGCCTGCACGCCGTCACCATGCCCAGCGTGGCTCGGCACAGCATGTCCACCCACACCTCTGTGGGCTACATCAGGAACATCTACAACCCCCCCGAGAGCAACGCCTCCGTCATTTTTGATTACAGCGATGACGGGAGGATTCTGAAAACATCGTTTTTAGGTACCGGCCGACAAGTCTTCTACAAGTATGGAAAGCTGTCCAAGCTGTCTGAAATTGTTTATGACAGCACGGCGGTTACTTTTGGGTATGACGAAACTACGGGTGTCCTAAAAATGGTGAATTTGCAAAGTGGAGGATTTTCTTGTACGATTCGCTATCGGAAAATCGGTCCTCTTGTTGACAAACAGATCTACAGGTTCTCTGAAGAAGGAATGGTCAATGCAAGGTTTGATTATACATATCATGACAACAGCTTCCGAATCGCAAGCATCAAACCCATCATAAGTGAGACGCCTCTTCCAGTTGACCTTTACCGTTACGATGAGATTTCTGGCAAAGTAGAGCATTTTGGCAAATTTGGAGTTATTTATTATGATATAAACCAAATTATCACCACGGCAGTTATGACGCTGAGCAAGCACTTTGACACCCACGGGCGCATTAAGGAAGTGCAGTACGAAATGTTCCGGTCCCTGATGTACTGGATGACCGTGCAGTATGATAGCATGGGAAGGGTGACCAAAAGAGAGCTCAAACTCGGTCCCTATGCCAACACAACCAAGTACACCTACGACTACGACGGAGATGGGCAGCTGCAGAGCGTGGCAGTCAATGACAGGCCCACCTGGCGCTACAGCTACGACCTGAACGGGAACCTCCACCTCCTGAATCCTGGAAACAGCGTCCGACTGATGCCGCTGCGCTACGACCTCAGGGACAGGATCACACGCCTGGGGGACATCCCCTACAAGATCGATGACGACGGGTTCCTGTGGCAGCGGGGCGCGGATGTGTTTGAGTACAACTCCAAAGGGCTCCTGACGAGAGCTTACAACAAAGCAAATGGGTGGAGTGTTCAGTACCGCTACGACGGACTGGGCCGGAGGGCTTCCTGCAAGACCAACCTGGGGCATCATCTACAGTACTTTTATGCTGATCTTCACAATCCAACAAGGGTAACTCATGTCTACAATCATTCCAACTCCGAAATTACCTCTTTGTACTACGATCTGCAGGGCCACCTGTTTGCAATGGAGAGCAGCAGCGGGGAAGAGTATTATGTGGCCTCTGATAACACAGGCACTCCATTGGCCGTGTTCAGCATCAATGGCCTCATGATCAAGCAGCTCCAGTACACAGCCTATGGAGAGATCTATTACGACTCTAACCCGGATTTCCAGCTGGTCATTGGGTTCCATGGAGGGCTGTATGATCCTTTAACCAAACTCGTGCATTTTACCCAAAGGGACTACGATGTCCTGGCTGGGCGCTGGACATCCCCTGATTACACCATGTGGAAAAAAATCGGCAACGAACCCGCTCCTTTCAATCTGTACATGTTCAAGAGTAACAACCCTCTCAGCAACGAACTGGATCTAAAGAATTATGTAACAGGTGAGATTTCTTCACATTTATAATATATAACACTGCAGCTTGGAAGCTGATTTGGGAAAGAAATCCAGCTTCTCCTTACGAGCCCTTTGCTCAATCTTCACATCAAGTTTGGGCCATCTTCCTCTTTCAGCTATGAAAAGAACTGGATATTTCTGATTCCTTGGTACTGCTCTTCCGTGAATGAAGGGCTCTAAGGGAGAAGCCATAATGAATTATGGAGGGAAAAAAAATAAATATAAGTTTGCCTGAATATAAAATTTCAGCACAGCCATAGTGCTCCTCCTATTGAACTAGTACTGTATAAAAAAGTGTTCATTCTCATTCTGTATCAAGAAAAGTGAAGTCATGTATAGGAATCACTGGCAGGTTGGTTCAGAATCACAAACCAGAACTTCTCAGATCTCTTTTTTCAGGGTTACTTTCGAAATTAACTACTGACTGAGCCCATGGGCACATTATGAATTAGCACCAAGAATGGATTTAATTAGACCTCTTTTTCCTATTTAACTTTTAATATGCAAACAGTCTTTAGTCGTTAAAATTAAATCCTTGATTTTTTTAAGATTATTTCATCCTAAAAGACTAATAAACGTTATGGATTGTGTAGACCAAAGAAACAAAAGTAGTTTTGATCACATATGTTAGAATTGGGTAAAACTTGTAACCCTTTCTTAATGAGGAATAATTTTTCACTTAGTAACATCACACAGTACTTGAACTAGCTGCTGGCAGTTTCTAAAAGGAAAGGTAATTAATATGTCTTCAGGAAAAGCTTTTTTTCAGAACTGAATATGCAGTATGCAATAATTAGAGTAGTGATACCATTTTTAAAAAGGAACGATCCTAATTTTAGCAGTAATTTGAATTTCAAGAAAAGTCTGCATTTCCTTCAAAGAAAATCAAAGCATGTTTCATTAGTACATTGCAACCTAACAGTAGGTGTAACACACCACAGGTTCTAGTGGAGCAACTTTGCAATTAGGAGATAATGTGATTTGTATCTGATAGCGTGAAAATACTGGTAACTAAAATTACCTCCTCCTTCTAAATTCAACAAAAGTCCTACTTTCATCCACCACCCTTTTTATTTTGATTTTCAACATCATCTTATTGTGTTTTGCTACACTCTGAAATCGTATTTATTTCATTTATCCATCCACTGGATCACTGGATGAAATCTAATAAGATAAATTATATTTAGGGATGACACTGACCTTGTAGTCTGTAAAAATGCTTAATCGGTGATGCAAATATTTGTTACCGTAGGACTGAACAAATAATCTTTGACAAGAAATGATTATGGTGGTGCCTTTGTTGTCATAGTTAAAAAAAAAAAACCACACAAAAAACAGAAAACAAAAAACAAACAACAACAACAAACAAAACAAACAAAAAAAACCAAGACAAAAACTCCCCCCCAGTCCATTCTTACTGTTAACCCCTGACACTGCTTTATTCATAGGTTTTGCTGAAAACAAATTCCTGTAGCAAGTGCAGTGCTGCAAAGCACATTAGCTCAGCAGAATAGTAACTGTTTTGTATATAGGTCCTCCTCTGGTTTCTGTGGAATTAGAGCAGCTGAAATGAATTGTTCAGGAGATACCATTTTATCATAAAATAAAATTGAAACCTTATAAGGACCAGTAACCCTGTGCTGTCCAAAGGTTCAGGAAAAATACGGTAGGCACTGTGTGATGGGAGAGGGATACAGATACCTCTTAGTGGCAGAGTATCTTGCTACTTATTTTAGAGTCAGAATGGCCAATTAAAAAAAAATACTTTTTGGGAAAACAGTTTTTGCAACAGCTCAGGTCATGGAAGTGGAAGTAGCTGCATCAGAAGCCAGTGTGTGCCAGTGAGGAGAGATGGCCAGTGGGAAAGACAGGAGAGATTTTTAAACAAAAATTATCATGAAAAGAGGAAATGTTTCTGTGTCAAATGGAGTCATGGACTCCTTTTTTGCTAAAAGAGTTATCATTTGGATAACTAAAATACATCATTAGTTCTTAATACTTGCTGAGTGAGAATTACTGTTATTAACTTAGTTACTCAGCTTTTACAGCTAGATCTGAGGACAGAGTTTTTGTGGTTGAACCCACATCTGGAACTTGCTGAGGCTCACCTCAGAGCTGAGCTATAATCCTCTCACACAGCCCTTACTTTCCCTGGAGGGATGGGGAGGATATTCTAAATTTAGACATCTGATTTACAAATCTAGCTTCTCACTGCTTTTAATGGAGCCTCCTGAGACCTGATGACAGCTGATGGAAGTAGGACATAGAAGAGAAGCCATGTCTTTCCCCCAAGGACTTTGCAGATGTTTTTAGAGTGTTAACCTAATAAAATATCATTATACAATGCAGTTTATAGGTTACATATAGTAGCCACATCTGACAGAAGGTGTCAGAGCTGGAATAAGTATTGCATACTGTAAAATGTTTGGATAATTCATGTGCTCTAATGGAAAAGAATGAAAGAGCTGGTATATCCCTGATTAATTATTTAGGGTAAATTTAATGTGGTATTTTCTGTGCCTGTTCATGGTGGATTGCTACAGTTCTGTAAAGTTTCACACTATAATATTAATTGTGACTTCAGTTGCTACTTTAAATTAAGGATGTCAAAGATGGATTTCCTAATTTTTTTCCCCCTCTATTTGTTAAATACATGTGTTTCTCACTTAGCTGCTTTCTTTTGATTTTTAGATGTCAAGAGCTGGTTGGTGATGTTTGGATTTCAGCTCAGCAACATCATTCCTGGTTTCCCTAGAGCAAAAATGTACTTTGTGTCACCACCATACGAGCTGTCTGAGAGTCAAGCATGTGAAAATGGACAGGTAGGCAGAAAGATTAAATTACTTTCCTGGATAAATTTGCCCCACTCTATGGATAGAATCACTGGCTCTTCTGTAGCTACAGCAGAAGGCCAAGCACTTAATTCAGTGTAAAGTGAAGTGAGTATAGCTACATTTTTTACTAATGAACATGTGCCTTTCTTGCCAGCCTTCGTTGTTATCACAATAACAGTGTCATTAGTTTGTCTTTTATTGAGTTATTCCTTGATTAACAAGTTGTAACTCGATTAACTTGATTAGCAATGACAAAGGGAGACTCTGTCAGGGTAATTTATCATCTGTTGTACCTTTGGTAAAACCATCCTAATAATGTGTTGCAATAAACTTAGGTTGGTACTTGTTTTACTGGTAAAAAAGGGTTCTTCTTCTCACCCTGTAAAAGGTTTTCTTACCACAATTTGTCATTTTTCTAGTTAAGAGGTTTTGATTTGCTACTCCATTTAACCTCAGTTATAGCGTTTGCACTTGTCAGGTTAAGGGTGGACAACAGTAAATGGGTTTAACTTTTATAATAAATTTCAACCCATTTAATAAATTTCAGAAGAGTGCTAGGCCAATTCCAAACCTACTCTTTGCTAGGCTTCCTTCATCTGTGTGGTAATACAATAGAAATAATCATACAAACCTAAACATATCACTTTCTCAGGCTTCTAAGTCACTTGGGAGTCTAAACCCCCTCTTCAGGTATTTCTTTGGTGCTTTTGGGCCCAAATTTCATCTATTTTCAAAAAAGCTTATATTTATAAGCATTTTAGTTATATAATGTGTCCACAAGTTAAATACCACCTTTTAATACATGGATTCTGTTTGTTTTCAGCTCTGATTAAAATTATGCTAGACTTGGACCTTTCTTATTCTTCTACTGGGCATTATATGATTGGCCAAGATTGAAATGTGTGGTGCATAAATGCGAGAGAGGGTGATGAGAAGTATTTTATTTGGACTTACAGGCGGCAAAATAATTTGCTGAATGAGTATTTACCTGATTCTGAGCAAGATATGGATGGATGGATGGATGGATGGATGGATGGATGGATGGATGGATGGATGGATGGATGGATGGATGGATGGATGGATGGATGGATGGATGGATGGATAACTATGGGTGGTCTTTTGTAGTCTAGAACTTTTCTCTGCATGTCTTTCCTTTAAAAAAGTAAAGCAAAGATCATTATTGGTCTCTGAAATGAGTATGTTCAGATCTGCATCTTCTTTGGTATTTTTTTTGGGTTTTTTTGCTTTCCCCAGCTAATTACAGGAGTGCAGCAGACGACAGAACGACACAACCAGGCTTTCATGGCTCTGGAGGGACAGGTCATATCTAAAAGATTACATGCCAAAATTAGAGAAAAAGCAGGCCACTGGTTTGCCACGAGCACTCCCATCGTGGGGAAAGGAATCATGTTTGCCGTGAAGGAAGGCCGTGTAACCACCGGTGTTTCCAGCATAGCCACGGAGGACAGCAGGAAGATCGCCTCGGTCCTGAACGGCGCTCACTACCTGGAGAAGATGCACTACAGCATCGAGGGCAGGGACACCCACTACTTCGTCAAGGTGGGCTCGGCCGACAGCGACCTGGTCACCCTGGCCATGACCAGCGGGAGGAAGGTCCTGGACAGCGGCATCAACGTCACCGTGTCCCAGCCCACGCTGGTGGTCAGCGGCAGGACTCGAAGGTTTACGAACGTTGAGTTCCAGCATTCCACCCTGCTGATGAACATCCGCTACGGGCCCACGGCCGAGGCGCTGGACGAGGAGAAGGCCCGAGTGCTGGACCAGGCCCGCCAGCGCGCCCTGGCCGCCGCCTGGGCCAAGGAGCAGCAGAAGGCGCGGGACGGACGCGAGGGCAGCCGCGTATGGACGGACGGAGAGAGGCAGCAGCTCCTCAACACGGGAAGGGTTCAAGGTTACGAGGGATATTATGTCCTGCCCGTGGAGCAGTACCCAGAGCTAGCAGACAGTAGCAGCAACATCCAGTTTTTAAGACAGAATGAAATGGGAAAGAGGTAACAAATTAACCTGCTGTCATCCTTTGCTGGATGAATCAGTAGTCGTAACTGTTATCTCCTCTCCTAAGGAGATGAAGACCTAAATGGGGGCACTAGGCTGAGCTACTCTGGGATAGTAAAGTGGCAAAAAAGCTCATATTTTTTGAGTTAAATGCTACTGTTCAAGTGATTAAAAACCACATCCTGAAGTGGACTAAAGCCAGACTGAAAACTCTTAAACCGTACAAATTAAAAAGTACCCCTGAAATATTACCCACTTGTTCTGGGTCTAAAGAAAAACAAAAAGAAGGCCTCGTATTGTATTACCTCACTCCATTCACACGTGAGCAAACTAAGAAATCCAAGTGGGCCACTTTCACTAACCAGCTGATGAAACACAGATGATTCAGACTGCTTGTTTGATAAATATCCAAGAGGTTTTCATTTAAAGCAAAATACAGATGCATTTAAAACATGACTTTGGGGTGATTTGTGTGTAGCAACTGGAGGACAAATGAAATGCAAGTGAGAGCGCACTGGAAATAGGAAAGGAAAATATATTTAAAAGTAACAAAACCACACTTGCACTCTGACCCTCCACTTGTCTGGCCTGAAGCTTAACTTATTCAAAGAGGGCAGAGTGTAAAGTTACATTCAAAATGGTGGCTATAAATCACTACAGATAAATTTCATACTCTGTTTGTCTTTGAAGATTTCCATTGTGGACAGTATAACACAGTTACAGGGTGTAGTCTGTTTAGATTCAGTAGTTTGTTGGTATCAGTTCCAGTAGAGCTGTGGGCATTGTGTTACACTATTGCAAATGGGCACCACGTCAGATCACCCTGTACATACATCAGCCAGAAGGCACAATCACTGTTTCAGATTTAAAAATTATTAGTGTGTTTGTTTGGTCGAGAAACTGAGACAATCACATTACGGTCACCACAAAAAAAAAAAAAAAAAAAAAAAAAAAAAANAAAAAAAAAAAAAAAAAAAAAAAAAAAGAAAAAAAAGTCTAATAAGAACTTTGGTACAAGAACTTTTTTGTAATATACATGTATGAATTGTTCATTGAGTTTTTATATTAATTTTAATTTGCTGCTAAGCAAAGACTAGAGACAGGCAAAGATAATTTATGGCAAAGTGTTTAAATTGTTTATACATAAATAAAGTCTCTAAAACTCCTGTGAATTAGTTGTCTTCCATTGCAAAATCTTGTAAAAACGATTTTTGTCTGGCTGTTTCTAATGCACACAGCATTTTGTATGTGGAAATGACTTCCTGTGGTTCCATGGATCCTGCAGGGTCCTGCTGGTCCTTTGATCTCTGGGCAAGCAAACTCTTTCACTCACATCACCCAAAAATCTGCTTAGAACACAGGAGAAAATCGGTAAATGCTTTAGAAATGCCCTCTCTGCCCCTCGTGACCAGCAGCCCTCAAACTGCCGTGTTTCAATTCTGGAATTAGTTTAATTGCACTGAAGTAACCTCTAAACAGTTTGAAAATGTAGTAACATAATATTAAATGGAACATGCAAGGCTGTGCTGTGAGCCAGGAAGTCTCTATGAAATCTGTCTTCTTTGGGAGATTGCTTATTTCTACCACATTTAGAAACGGGAGGTAAGATCAAAGACCCTCTCCTAAGCAAACAGTCACTCCTGGTGATGATAAAAGGGAGCCATCCATCACCCACAGCCCTGCCGCTTTTATCTCATTTAAGTATGTAGCTGGGGAGCTCTACTTAATTTTGAGAACAGTTTTGCTTTTGGGGTTGCAAATGAGGTTTTTAATGATTCATGATAGCAACAGAGATGCTTGAATTGATTATGGGCATAAATTCACTCCAGGGCATTTTTAAAGCTGAACAGTTCAGTGCCTGTGTGGTGCAACACCTGGAGCACTCAGAAAGCACATCTAATTCTTCTGTGCAAACGAGAGCCACCCAGCTCTGCCCAGGAGTTACACCCACGTGTGCACCCCATGGGCACCCCCAGCCTTCTTACTCATCCTCTGAAGAGGAAGTCTGGCTGCATTTTCAGATGAAGTTCTTGATTGCCCATCACCATTGCAGGTGTTTTTCTTTGCTGAAGAACTTGGAGTGCTGTTACATTAATATTTTGTTCTTTGCAAGTCAAATCCCTTAAGGAAGTGGGTTTTTTAACGGGGGAATAAAACATGAAATCACAGGGACACTTTGCATTATTGCAGTTTGTCTGGATTACCTGGCCCTGTCCTGGTAAGCTGCTTAGCTCATTTTTTGGAAAAGAAGTTTTCTTGCAGTTTGAGAGGGTTGAAATGAGAACCTGTCACACAGTCCCCGGTGTCCTTCATTCTGTTACCATTCTCCTAAAGCTGAAACTCCTCAGAACTGGAGATTCTGCTACTTCAAAAGGGAACTCAGCTAAGCTAAAAGGGAAGCATCCTTTGAATATTAATGACTATCAGAGGAGATGTAACAAATTTCAGAGGATGATTAGGTAACAAATTTCAGGGGATGCACTCCCTACTCATCCCCTTTGCAACTAACATTCACCATCAGGATGTTCTTAAACAGAGTTTTGGGAGATGGTGCTGAATTCTCACCAGAGATCATTGATCCAGGGCTAGCTGTAGTTTCCAAAGCCAGTGTGCAGCTCAGCACAGGGCACAGTGAGGAAAGCCCCAGCAATACCCTTGAGCTCTTAGGCCCAGCTTAGCATCATGCTGGACCTGGCCAAGGTCATTCCCAGCTCTGCCACTTCACTTTCCCTGTGTTCCCATACACACCCCCAGCCTCACTCCCATCTACATGGACTACCCAGCCTGTCCTTTTGGCAAGTGAACTGCACTGTGTCCAGTGACTTAGAGAACCTCGTGTGGTGCACCAAAGAGATTGGAAGAATTGCTGTATTTTTTTCTAATTATGACAAAAGAGCTAAATCCTCTCGTGTCTGGAAAAAACAGCTGACTGGTAGAGCCCATTCTAAAGAGTTTTCACTTAACAATTGAGGGAGATAACTGGACTGGTGTGGCCATGGGCAGCTCTCTTGTGGCCCCATCTGGGTTTCCCATTTCTTGTTTCTCCCTTTTTCTTTCCACAACCTTCCCTTTCCTCACCTCAAACTGGAATCTCCCATTCCTTTCCAAACTCTTACTTTTCCTCTCTTTTCCTTGCTACAGTTTTCCATATGTAATAGGTGCTTAACCTAAAGCACTGCCAAGGAGACAGGAATTGGATTATTTTTATGAGGGAGTGGTTAAGTGGTGGCTTTGACAGTGACATTGTGTCTGTGTCCCCAGTAGCACTGTGACCAGGACAGAGCAAGGGCACCCATCAAAGGACCTGGCCTGGAAAGCACTCCTGGCTGTGGGAAGGCACAAAACACGAGCTCAGGCCAGCGTAAGTGCCATGAACGTGGGTTTGCTCTCCCAAGTCACTTGAGTACAAGCTTTGTTTGCAGAGAGAGCAGGAATCCTAAAATAGGCTTCTGTTCGATGCTAAAACCAGATGGGAAATCAGCATTAGAGTACATTTCCCTTTTTTTCCTATTGGATTGCTGTAACTGAACAAATTTAGTATTTGCAACTTTCCATTTCAGCTTAAAAAAAACCCTGTTGTGTTCCCTGACTTATCCCAAAGCTTGGACTGGCTGTGGGTGGAGGATGTGTCTCAGCACACCCTGCCCCTCACCACCACGGGTGTTTTGCCTCTCGAGGTGGCACCCGTGGCACTTTGGCCACACGATGGCAGTTCTGCCCATGAGACACCCAGAGGCACCAGCCTTTGCCTCCTGGCACTGCCTTGCCCACAGCTGAGCCCTTTCAGCCATCCTCAGGGTTGGTGTGTCTCGGATTAAGGCACACACAGACATTCTTCCTAAAGCTGGGCCACACCAGGGCATCCACACTACTCTCATGGGAATAAATAAAGGGAAGGAACCACTTAGGCGTTTTTGAGGATTTTTTGGTGTCTGTAGTGCAGTGTCTGACACAAGAGCACACACTGAGCTCTGAGAGTGCAGGGAGCCAGACTGGAACCTGCATGGAAGCCTGGCTCTGGCCCTTCCAGTTTTCACCTCCCATCCCTTGGGAAATGCAGCCTCTCAGAAATTTCCTGATAGAATGGACTGTGCCAACACCATTCTGCCTCTGTAAGCCAAGTCCCTGATCTTCATGTAGTCCAGGCTCATCATTGCTATAAGAACAGAAGAGCCAGACATCCCTCACCTGCCCTGAACATGACCATGGCACTGCCTTCCAAGGCTCTTCATGCTTGTTGGCCATTTCTTGTTTAAGAGTCCAAGAAAACCACATCAGGACTGAATGCCATTGAATAATTTGCATTCACTGCTTTGTGCTGTAATTTCTATAAGGTTCACCCCTTGACAACAGACTCACAACAGTCCTCAAATAAGCACTCAATAATGATCAGACATGGGAATATGTTCAACACGCAGCCTTGAAGGTACAGCCCTAGGAAACTCCAAAGGTAAAGTTTCAGTCACTGATTTGTACTGTCCTGTGTTCATCTGGTGATCTTGCAAGAGAACCCCACTTGAAGGTCAGTCATAAACTCGGGTGACCTTTGAACTGTGGCTCAGTTCAAAGCGGGGATTTTACCTTACAAATTACAGCAACTGTAATAAAGAGGTACCAGGACCTCTCTGCCTCTGAGCTGCCTCTGAACTTTTCTGCCAACAATATAAGTTCCTTCCCAGCCTCTTCCAGTACAGCCTGCAGCATAAAAGTTCCTTATTTACAAAGATTACTTAGTTCAAACAGTACTCACTGTATTTGAAACCTGTCACTCCTCTGGAACCAGACTCACTTCTCCACCTCTGTGGCACCAACTTCCAAGGGCTGTGCAACAGAAGGTCAGCATCCACCACAGTACAGATGCTAACACAGCTGGACAGATGTTTGACTCTGCACATCTCTGAACTGGCAGCAAGATCTCAGAGCCTTAGAGCCACTTTCAGCCCACAGAAAACATGAAGGAGTGTGGGCAGGTGGCTCCACTGGGCAGGGTCTGTCTCTGAAGGCTCTGCTGCTGCTTGTACCAATATACAGACATATATTGTATGCTGTGACTGCTTGGTTAGGTCAATAATATCAGAACAATTCCGTCTCCCTCCCCCTGTATGTCTGTCATGTCCCCAGTGAGCACAGTTATATGCAACCTTTGAGCATGACTAAGAGCTCTAGGAAGGCAAATACCATTGCCTGTGTCAAAGCACCAACTCCCCTGTGTTGATAAAGCCTTTTCTGCTTCTGCCTAACCCAGCACAGCAGTGCTGGGCACAGCTGGAGCTGTGGTCATGAGTTGTGTGTCTACAGCAGCAACACCTGAGCTGCTGGGAAGAGCAAGTGGCATTTAGCAAGCAGCTGAGATTGGGTCACACAAAAGTCATCACAGAACACTTTGCAGCACCCTCACAGTGGGGCCCATCATGCTCAGGGCTTAAGTGGATAATTTTAATCTCAGCTGACTGACAGTTCACTGTGCCAGCTCAGCCTCCCCCCCATAATCACCAAAAATAAGTGAAAACACCAGGATGGAGGCACCTGTGTGATGTGCTCAGGTAGCCAAGCCAGGCGTGCAGCCAGATCACCAGCAAGAGAACAGCTTGGCAGGGAAGGCAGGGACTGGACCCTGCCAGCCTCTCCCACACACAGTTTGGGGTCTGCCTGCCAGCACCCTGCAGCCTGCCCAGCCTTCCCCAGCACCAGCTCCAGGAGCCTCTTCTAACCTGCTGACTGTGGGGTTTGCACCCAGGGCAAGAGTCAGTGCCCAGCAGATGCCCTGCACCCACCCACGTTCTCCAGTTCACCTGGATGGAGCTCAGCAGGTGCCACCAGCCCTGCCCAGGCTTCCCCACACCTCCTGCAGCAGGAATGGGGTGTTGCTCTTCCAAACACACATCTAATGTCACAAGTTAGTCTTCCCCTCATTTCCTTGTTCATTAAAATACTTGTGTAGCATCTTAGGAGGATTTAATGGTTACGGTCAGGCTACTTCTGAGCCAAGGAGGGGGACAAAAAAAGGCAAGTAATAAAGTAAAATGTGGTAAAAACACCACGGGAGAGAGCTCTGTGCCAACTTTCAGACAAGCAAATGAATGCAGCCAATTTATAAATCCTTAACAAATAGGATTTACAATGGAAGTGGCAGTTAAGCCATCATGAGTACAGAAGGTGGCAGGCAGTGCTCTGTAATGCTGTCCGTGCTCTGCTGCAGCAGCTCAGCAGCATTGCTATTGGAGAAATTGTATTTACAGAAGTTTTTCATCTGTAGATGACAGCTTTTGGCAGGCTTTAGTCTAATTTGGTGGTTGCATACAAAAGGAAAATCGGCCAGCAGGACTCCGGGCTGTACCACTGACTATGCTGCTAAAACCCAGGCCTCGTGACTGTGTCAAATACCTCCCTGTCCTCAAACTCCACTAGCTGCAACCATCACACAAATGAAAGTAAAATATGAGGAAATATTAGTGCTATAAATCAGTAATTCAGCTATCTCATTTTTAGTTGTTGGCAATAGTCACTGACTTAATAGGCTCTACTTGATAAATCAGACTTTTTCATCTGTCAGAGGTTCTCTGTAGGGATTAAAAAAAAATCCCAGATTCCTGCTTGGCTCTGAAGGTTGAGTGATCTTTTAGAAAACATCCCCATCTCAATGCCTTGGTCTCTGCCCAGGTGGGGAAGGCAGGTTATTAAAAACCTTGGGACAAAGCACATAAGAGAAAAGTTTTCACACTTAGCACAGGGCTCGTATTGAAAAGCAGGGATTGGTGTGGCTGGAGGCTGCTGGAGGGCTTGGAGTCCAGCTCTTTCTTTAGTTCCAGTCTCCCAGGATATGTGAGGATAACCCCATGTTAAGGACATGTCCAGCTGAGATATGAGTACCCTCAAGGTTGACAACAGCAATCTACTCTGTTGCCTCACAGCAAAATCAGTATTTCTTATGTTTAACCAGAATTCTCTGTATTTCTTCCTTTGCCTTTTTCCTTTGCCCTGTCACTGGGCACCACTGAGACAATCCTGGCTCTCTTGTGATTACTCCTCCCTTCAGACACTCGTACACAACCATTAGATCACCCCTGAGCCACCTCCTGTCCAGGGTGAGCAGCCTCAGCTCCCTCCCTCCCCCTATTTCAGATGCTCCTGTCCCTTCACCATCTTAGTGCCCTTTGCTGGGCTCTCTGCAGCAAGTCTGTGTCTTGTCCAGGGTCACTCAGAACCAGACTCAGCGCCCCAACCACGTCTCACTGGTGCTGAGCAGAGGGGAGGGATCCCCTCCTCAGCCCCTTGGTGATGCCCTGGCAAATCCAGCCCAGGGTGTTGCTGGCTCACTCTGCCACAAAAGCATACTGCCTGCTCAGGATCAACTCGTTGTGCCCCACGTCCTTTTCTGGAAAGCTCCTTTACACCTGGGCGGCCTCCAGCTCATACTGGTGCTTGTTCCTACCCGGGTGCAGGACTCTGAACTTCCCTTTACTGATCCTCACGAGGTTCCCATCAGCGCCTTTCTCCAGCCTGTGCCCCTGGATGGCAGAAAACCCTGTGCTTTATCAGCCCCTCTGCCTCCAATCTCCTCCAGTTGCCATGGCACTTCCAAGCCAGCAGGGAACAGCCCGGCAGTGCCATCAGCCAGCTCCCTCGGCTCTCCTGGGCACATCCCAAGTCAAAGGGATCCTTTTGCTGCTCCCTGACCTGGCCCTGCTCCACCGACACTCGGGGCACCGCACGGAGGGCAGGACCCTGTGCCCTGCCCTGGGCAGCTGCAGACAGCTGTGCCACTGGACAGGTTGCCGGGGCAGCAGGACAGGCTGCCAAGGCACGTGGCTCGTGTCCCAGCAGCAGCCTGGTCTCGGGAACAGCCCGGTGTGCGTCGCCCGTGGAGAGACGATGGCCCCTGTCCCTTAGCCACTCGGGCTGCCAGCCGCTGCCCCAGCCCTGCCGCCGAATCTGCTCCTCCACACTGAGGCAGAGGCTCCGCAGGGCTTCTGCTGGAGCACAGAAATCCCACTGCAGCGCCCTGCAGTGTAAGGTGAGCCTCCCTCGGCAGAAAAATCCCATCTGGCAGGTAAGGAACACAACCTGTCCTGGCAAAGCTGAGTCCTGTGCTCCCCCCCGCCTGGCTCAGGCACATGTTGGGGATCAGCGGTGCCTGTGCAGCTCCGCGATCCGTCCCCAGCTGGTTTTGGGGACACACTGGGGTGTTTGTGCAGCTCGGGGTACATCACTCAGGAGCTGGGCACGCTCCCGTCACAAGCTGCACACGTGCAGGAGCTCCGCTCTTTGCGCAGCAATGGACACTTGTCACACTCAGTACGGATGAGCTCCGGCCATGCCCTGCCCTGTCCGCGTCCCACTGTCCCGCCCTGCTGCGGGACACCCGCTCGGGGTGGCAGCAACTCCTGCTCGGGCAGGCACACGTCTTGCTGGCAGGAATGCCAAAGTTCTCATTTGCAGGGCAGAAAGGTGGAGCTGACGTGACCAGGACAATCCCTCTGGAGGGAGGAGTTCTCCCTGACTTCTGAGCAAATAATGAGCCAGTGAAAAAAGCAATATATACCAAACCGATTTTCCTGGCAGATGTGGTCCCCATGACAGGTTGATGGAAATTTATTAACCATTATTTTTAAACTTCTATAACTGGGAGAGACTGTCTGGCCCCGTTCCTCACTCCCATCCGCAGGGCCAGGGCTGGCAGCCGGGGGCAGACCTGCCTCTGCCTCTGCTGAGGAGCTCAGTGCCGGCCCCACGGCCACTCCCGAGGGCTGGGTGGCTCCTGGGTGACAACTGAGTGGGAGCTGCCAAGAGCTGCTGATGCCCCACGGGGGACAGCCGGGCATGAACAGCTCCAGTTTCACTGGGGTGGTCTCCCAGATGGGTTAAGCAGCTCCCAGTTATTGCAAGAGAGAAGATTCACAGACACACACAGCTCCTAGAGCATGTGACAAGGCATATCCACACACACTGGGAACACAAACACCTGAACTTCTCAACAATGTTGAGGGGTGATGGCAGTGCTTCCACTGGGCGCAAATGGCTTAATAAAGCAACAGAGATTGGGGTTATTTTGGGGTAAAAAACCACCCAAACCTGTTTTGTTCGTAGCTAAAAAAAATCTAAGCACCCAAAGGTCATAGTCAGGAATTTATCCCCTTACTGCAGGCTTGTTTGCTGAAAGATAAAGATCTTTGATGCAGGTGTACAAAGTGCCAAGGATCAGGAATGCAGCACAGAGCAAACCCATGGCCAAGTGACGTGTTTGTGGCAGGAATCACAAGAGCTGTCAGAGGTGTCCTGCGATGTATCCTGTTCTTCCAGGCAGAGCTCAGCTGACAGAGGGTTTCCTGCCCCGTTAATGAGGCTGGCAAGGATGCTGCCCTGTTGGAGCCAGCCTTGCCCATGGCAGGGGATGGCCTCAGCATTGCACTGGTGTAAATATTGACTCATGGCTTGGTAGAACCCTGACTCAGGAGTGTCTGGGGACTGTCCCACAGACTGCAGTACCTCACCGCGGGTCATAACAGTAATGTTACGTGTAATGGCCCCACCACTGGGGACTTGACCACCTTAAGATGGTCTTTTCCAGCCTCAATGAATCTATGTGATTCTCTTGCATCTTGTTTCATGAACAAACTAGTCAGGGACTTCTTATGACCCACTTTCAAGAAGACAAAACCTACAGGAATCCAGGCAGGAGGTTTCCTGCTGTACTGGGAAACCAGCTGCTGCACAGGCCCCTGTTTAATGGCCACTCTCCCCCTCCCTCACGTCCCTCCTCGGCCACACTGCACAATGTGGGGCAGCCCTGTGCCACACATTGCCTGTGCCCTGAACACAGGGTGTCCTGGTTTAGGGAAAAGTTGAGAGAAAACCTCTGAATGGGATCCCTCTGAAAAGCAAACCCAAACGGTCCCTCCCCCAACTGGTCCAGGAAAGAATTTCCTTGGAGAAAAGTGGAAAAGACTATTTATTTAACAAACAAAGTACCCACAAAAAGAATGAATAATATGAAACAATAAAACCTCCTGGTCCTCTGAAGAGAGATGGCAAAATTGAGAGAGTCCTTGCCATGGGTTAGCTCAGCTTGCTCAGTCTCTTATCAGTCCCTCTGGTGCTGGAAGATGCCGAGGTCCAGGCCCCAGTGGCCATAGGTGTGAGATCTGGGTGTCTCTGGGTTTTCAGTCCAGAACAGGTTTAAGCAGTTCCAAGAAAAACAGAAGAAAAACCTATCCAGGGAACTTCTCTGCCTCAGCTAGCTAAAAACTAACTAAAAGCACAGGAGATCTCTGTCCTGCTGTCTGTCCATGCTGCAGACAACACAGTCCAGGAGCAGAATGTGGAGCAGTGAGTGCAGTTTCTGAAAACAAACCCCATGCTTCTTCTTTCCTCCACTTCGCTCTCAGAACCTGAAAGGTACTCAGTCTGAAAGGTACAGAACACAATATCCAACATAAACAGAACTGAAAACTAGGGATAGTCACCCCAGGACACAGGGCCTGGTCAGGAACGAGGGGTGCTGGGCCCAGCAGGATACCGGGCACGGTGCAGCCAACACCTGCCACAGCAACAGGATGGCTTTGCCAGATGTCAGCTGCCTTTTTTTTTTTTATTTCAGGCCTACAGCAGTGGGTCTTTTAAGGAGCAGCTTGAAAGAAAACAATGAAGTGGCTTTGCCAGTGTTTACAGAAAATCCCTTTCATGTTGGTGCTGGAAAGTACAGCAGGTTGTGTGCGCTCTTCCCTGCCTCCTGGGCACCTCTGCTTTTCCTGCTGGGCTGGAAACAGCTTCTGAAAGTTGGAAGGTTTCAGGTTACTTCCACAATGAAATGTTCCATTGCTCCAAACCTGCTTTTGACCATTCTAAAAAATAAAGTTCCGTTTGGAAATAGAAATTTGGGGGTGGGCAGGATAGGGAATGGGCTTTCTAGAATGGTAAGGAAGTTCTCCACAGAAATTATACTGTGTTTCAAGTTGAAAAAACCTGGAGGTTTTAAATAAAATGTAGTTGTAATTGATGTAGTTGTAGTTGTAATTTTTAAATAAAATGGCTAGATGTAATTGTTTCCTGGTAATTGAATTTAAACCCATTTTTCCTCCTATTTCAGTTCAGATATCTGAAGGTGTTGGCTAAGAGACCAATATTGTGCCTCAGCCAGTCTTCACCTTTGAGTTTTTGTTATTTGCACTCAATTAAGAATAGAGCTTCAAGTGTCTAGTACAAAATTAGAGACGTTTGAATGTATTAGGAAAAAAGAAATCTGAGTATGAAGCAACCAGCTCCTCTAAAACAGAGACCACCAGCAGATAAAGGCAGCTGCTGTTACTGAGCAGTTTGTAACCAGCCTCCTGTGGGCTCTGGAGGGATTGGAAGGTGCAGCACATGAGGTCATGCCAGAGATGTTGACCCCAGGGCAAAAAAAATTAGTTTTCTGCAGACTTTGTTCTCTGCTCTGTTCTTCCTTTCACACAGGTAAGAGCTTACCTACAAATGAAACCTTCGTCTTCTTTGCTCATGAGAAAACAATTGCCTATTTATTGTTTTACAGTTCAAACAGACTCTGATAACGCCGAATTCTTTTGTTGTGAGTCTAAGTGGTAAAAGGGAGTAAGTTACCATACGCACATTCCTGATTACATTTATAAATTCATATGGTTCAATGACAGGTTGGGGTTTTTCTGAGTTAATAAATAAAGAGGAGTGGACAAATAAAATCTTTTGACTTGAGTCAGAACTACCTGCAAATATTTTCTGAGCTATTTATTTCAAAAGCAACTGCGTTAAAAAAAATTACACAATTACTTTCTTCCTAAACAGAGTTGATGACATCTAGAAAAGAAAGGGTATTTGGTCAGGTTGTTTACATACAGCCCATGCTGTATGCTCTACATATGCTCTGAAAATTTGAAAAAAAAAAAAAAAGATTTTAAATAAACATGCCTCTTGGAAGTATCTCTGTGCTGGAACATAAGACCAAAAATACAGGACCATGAAAATACACAATAATTTGTTATCACTTCGCCGTTTACTTCTTCTCTTGTAACATTTAAAAACATTGGTCGGTGCTGATTCTTTTTTCCTATTGCCACATTTCCCCTTTTGAAAAGTCTTGATCACTTTGCTGAGCGTTTTACAAAGAGAGAAACGCCATTATCCACGGAATTACAAGCAGAGAAGAGAAAATAGCAGGCACAGCGAGTAGCCCAGTGCCCACAGAAACGCAGTGCCCTCCCAGGGCTCCCGGCGCTGCCGCTGTCTGCTGGCTGGAACGGCACTGCTCCCAGGGCTCCCTGCCGAAAGAAACCACAAACCCCGCTTAGAGCTGTGCACAGAAACAGTGTTTGTTCTTTAATTCTTCGTTTATTATTAATTTGAAAGCCTTGTGTATAGTGGTGTTCTTAAAAGCAAGTTATTTAGTAGCCCACACCAAGTGTGGCTTCAGATAAAACGGGGTTAAACCAGGCTGTTTTCCAAATGCCTCACTTTCAGTTTTACTTGTCTTCATTTTCTTCCCTGCTCAACCACTTCATCAGCCAACTGCTACCACATTCTGCTTTGGCCTCCAGAGAATTAGCAGTTCTGACTCCCAGCAGGCTGACAGAAAGCCTGAGACAAAAAATCCCACAAAATCTGGCACAAAAGTGAGATGTTATCTCTAATTGTCTTTTTCACTTTTACTTTTCCTCTCCAGCCCTTCGAGGCTCCCCTCTTCCCATCCTCCAGTTTCCTTTTCCACCCCTGTGCTTGGCAGGGATCCCTGCTCCATTCTGCTGTTTCAATAGCTGCAGCTCGACAAAACTTCTTGCTTCCCCCCCGCCCTCGACAGTAGGAAACCGGCGTTGGCCGGTGCTCACCAGGGAAAAGTGCCGCCTCACACAAAACTCCCGCAAAACTCCCCTCATGCCACGCCGGGCACGTCACCCGCCTCAGCCACGGCCCCATCGCGTGCCACCGCACGAGCTCTTGCTGTGACACTTTGTCATGGGCTGTCTGCTCAAGCCGAAATGACTGAAATGTGGGCAGAGGAGGCTGTGGAGGGCACGTCCTCATAGCTGCTCCCACACGGCACGGCAGCTGCGCCAGAGCCGCGTTCGGTTACCAGCAGCGGCTGCTCAGGAAGGGTCCGTGACCTCATGGTGGGCACCATCACCCTCCCTGCGGCGTGGGACTGTGCAGGGGGCTGTCTGTGCCACCCTAACTACTTTTATAACCCGGCTTCCCCATGGTCCGAAGTGTATCCACTGGCACGAGCTTTCCCTCTGGATCCCACAGAAAGTCACCCCTGTCACCTCCGTGGGCTGCTCCGATGGGTCCTGGCTCCTCGCCAGCCCCTCTGGGGAGCCCACCAAGGCTCAGCCGGGCCACCCGAGGGCAGTGCACCCGGGGCAGGGCCACCTCCGGGCCCAGGGGACCCGAGCTGCTGCGCTCGTCCTTGCGATGCCAGCACAGGCACGCCACGGCCGTGTCCTCCAGGGCATTGAGGAGCCCCGATCCGCTCCCTGCCACCCGCGCTGTGCCCTCGGGCGCTTCCCCTCGAAGGGGCCGAGCAGGGCAGAGCTTCCGGCGGCTGTCCCCGGCTCTGGCCCGGTGATGCGGCCCCGCGGGGCCCCCGAGCCCCAGCGCTGGCACCTTGGCGGGCCCCGCGGCCCCACAGCCGGCCCCGCCGCCACGGGGCGCTGGGGGGCGCGCAGCCCGTGGGACCCGCCCGGGGCCGGGGGCGTGGCCGTGGGTGTGACCGAGGAGGCGTAACCATGGGGTGTGACCAATAGGCGTGGCCGAGGGTGTGGGCGGGCGGTGGGTGTGACTGGGGCGTGGCGGGGGCGTGGCCGGGTCGGGGGCGTGGCCGCCGCGGGACTGGCGGTGCGGCCGCCGGCGGAGCAGGAAATGGAGGCGTGAGCGGGCGGAGTGGTCGGGGCTCCGCGCCCAGCGCTGACCGCGGGCTCGCCGCCGCCCTCCCGCACCGCCCCGGCCCGCCCCCGTCGCGGGGCAGGCATGTGAGGCTGCCCGGCGGCGGCGCCTCCCTGCGCGGCTGGGCCGGCGCGGCCCCCGCACCGCTGCGCGCCGCCCGCGGGAGGGGAGCCCCGGCGCGGCCCCCGGAGCGCAGCGCGGCGGTGCATGGGGCGGCGCGGCCGGCGGTGCGGACCATGCCGCGGAAAGAGCTGCCGCTGCCCGAGGGCTGGGAGGAGGCGCGGGACTACGACGGCAAGGTGTATTACATCGATCACGGCAGCCGCACCACCAGCTGGGTCGACCCCCGCGACAGGTGGGCGGCGGCGGCGGCGGGCGGGGACCCCGCGGTGGCGGTGTGCGTGCAGAGCCCGGCGCGGCTCCCCGTGAGCCCGGCCAGTACCTGCCGCCGTCCCCCGGCTCCGCTCGGGCCCCGCGGCGCGGCTGGGCGGGACGGTGGTGGCGTTACCTGCGGGCCTGGCCGGGTCGTGGCGCCTGCCCGCTGCACGGGAGGGGACGGATGGAGGGGGCCCAGCGAGTTGTGTTGCTGCCCTTCTGGGCTCTCTCCTTGGCCGGCCCCAGCCGTGCTGCGGACCCGCAGCGCTCGCTGCTCCGCGGCTGCGATCGGCGCGGCCATGCGGCCCTTGCGGGGCTGGGAGCCCGGCCCGGGCACGCCAGGGGAGCAGCGGGGGCTCGGTGCGGTGGGGAGGGACAAGGCGGGGTCGCAGAGGTGTCGGCGGGCCCTGTCCCGCATCGTGGCCCACCTCTGCGAGCAGCTACGTGGCCTTAATCGAATTTGGCCATCGCGGAGGTCACTGACTTCAGGGCGTGTCTGGTCGCCTCTCTTTGCCGCCTTCTTCCCTGCGGTATCCCCTTGCTCCTGCTTGCTCTGAGTAGTTCTTTTCCTGCATCACTCACTTAGAAAAGTAAGATAAACAGAAAACAGGGTCCTGCTCAAGACCGAGGTCATTTCCAAGCAACACTCTGTCCTAGCATGTTGTAGTTCCATGCTTGAGGCAGTCATGGTGAGCCAGAGCACGGGAGCTTGAACGTGCAGGAAAGCTCAACTACTGGATCACCATTGAAACTAGAAGTTTTTAAATTTCTCGTTTAATGCTTTGTTTGCTGAAGTTTCCAGAAACAGGAACTCAAAAATCCATCCTAACGAGTTGGAAATTCCAAGAAACTGAACTGTGCAGTTTGTCATTGATAAATTTCACATACTTCGCCATCTGACAGCGAGCGTTTTCCTTGTTGTGGGGCAGAAAGTGCAGTTTCTGGATTTGTGTTCCTTTCTTCCCCTTGCTCCAGTGATCAGTTCGTTGAAGGGGCTTCCGTTCTTGGTGGGATGTCAGGACTTTGCCTTTGCTCTGTTTACTTAGATGGGTTTTTTTGTTAAGCATGGAAGTGAATGATTGTCCAGTTTTACAAGATTTCAAGGCGTGTTCTGCATTCCAGGAATAATCCTTGTGTGTACTGTACACAAATGTAACCTGCTGCCAGCCAGGGCTTTGGAACCTATCTGGGGGTTCAGTTTTAGGAATGTGGCTGAGAAGGGCCAGTAACAGAGTTGTTCCAAGGTGTTTCTTTAACCTTCATAAAAGTTGATGGAAGCTTAAATTAGGAATGCTTTCCTGGCATCCTTAGTTTGTCCAGAGAATGAAGACAAGAGAGAAATCTAATAGGCCTAATGCAGGCTTATAAAAATTCCTGTGTGTCCTTGGTTAGTGATTCAGGAATGACAGAAATGACTAAATGGGTGCCTCATTTAGCTGTGTGTACTGAGCTGTCGCAGAATCATTACTTGCTCACCACTGCTGGAGGAGAATAATCAGACACATTCTGATAACTCTTATCACATGACACTTGTGCACATAGAAATACACCTGAATACACGTGGCCCTGAGAGCTTTGTATCTGAGTCATCTTCCAATAGTGCTACTAAGGGAACAACCTGCCTTGGACACTGCCCCTGAAAACCTGCAAGGTTCTGGAGAGTCTATTGGTCCACAGTAGAACAACTGTGTGACACAGCACTCACCCATCAACTGGTGGACCATGTGCTTTTATGAGCTGAAATTCTCCTCTGCCATACAGGAAAGAAGTTTCTCTCCCAGGTAATTACCACTGCCTGTGAAAACCAGTTGATGGGGGATTTCTCATCAGTTCAGGTCAGAAGGTGCCTGTTCCCTGCACAGGAGTGAACTTGGATTTACACACTGAGCATTGAACATTATCACTGTATTTTAAGGTTTCAATGTTTGAAAGGTTAGCCTTTTACAAGTCCTATTTAAAATTGCTGCAACTGAGACGTTGGTTTATGATTTTGTTACAGTGCTCTGTGTGCTTACACATTCTGTCTGTAACCCAGCAAAAAGCGATAGATATTGGGTAACGTGGCTGTAGAAATGCAAGATTGAGGAACATGGAGAAAGATGCGTTTGTTAGGGCTCACTCTGAACCCAGTGTCAGTGGGGACCTTTGTAAACCTGATCAGCGAGTAGCAACTGGTAGTGGAAGATAGAACACAGAAGATAAACCTTCCCTAAATCTTTCATTCTGGCTTAATTTAGTGGAAATAAACATGAGCAGGGATACCATCTAGCTGCAGGGCATAGGCCATCCCACTGTTTTGAGACAGCAGGTTTGCAGTCCTGCTGAGCTTGGTTTAACAGGCTGCCAGGGAAGCAGACCTGGCTGTGGGCACACGGGGGGGTCTGCAGCAGGGAAGGGGAGGCAGGGGGTGAAAGGTGGGACTCCAGCTGGCCTTGGGCTGTGAAATCAGAAGCTGGGCTGGTGCTTTTCCAGTTCTTGTGTAACACATGATTCCAGTCCTGCTGATGGGCTGTTGGTGAGAGGCTGTTAGACTTTGCCAGGAAGAGGTCTCTGGAACCTGGTGGCATCTCACTGTCCTGTAGAGTGACCTGGGTGATGCTCAGGTGCCTGGAGCCTTGGTTGAAGCAGCTGCATGTCAGAGCACTTTTACCTGGTACCTTTTAAGACTCGGGGTAGTCCTGAGCAACCTGTGAATGTTGGAGCACTTTGGGAAATCGCCTAAGATTAATAATCTGAAGAATTTTGTGATTTAACTGTTGCTGTCCCTGTGGTATGGTGTAGCAGAAAAGAATCAAAGTACTTTGCGTTACAGGAATTTCAGGTTAAAAAGCTCTAAGGCAATTCTTCTGAACAGGTGGGGGGAAAAAAACCAAAACCCTGCTGTATTTTCCCTTTTGTAAGAGGAAGCTCACATAGCTGACTTTTTTGGTTAGATCTGTTGGAAATCAGATAATTCAGGAATTGAATACAACGTGACAGGAGATCAAACCTTATTGAGCTTGGTGAGAAAATCTGTCATTCCTGGTTTTAAAACTAAGCCTTTAAAACAGATCTTTCAGGTCTGCACTAGTACATACCAGTTGGGAAACCACGCCAGAGAGCTGTCTCAGTTGCTTTCTTAACACAGAGGGTGCATCTGCTGTGGAAGCTGCTGTGCTGGTGGCCAAACAGAAAATACCAGTGGTGTCTCAGAACTTTAGCACCAGCTGCTGCCTGTTCAGAAGCATCAGCATGAGCAGCACTTGAACAGCAGAGTGCCCTGAGTGAGATTTCAGCTTTCATCAGGAGTGAGGATTAGAGATGGGAATCTCTGCTCCAATGCTGTGTTGTCCTTGGGCTCTTTACACTGGGTTTAGGGGAACTTCTACTCTCCTTCAGACTGTCTTGTAAGAGGATAAATTTTTTTCACTACTCCTTACCTTTCAACACAGAAACTTCAGGATGCACTGAAAATTTTGGCCATGCCTGGTAATCCGTCCCACTCTTGAATACTTGTGTTGTACTCTCCTACTGGCCTGGTGGTGTAAGCAGGTTTTTCTGGGTTATTTTAGATGGAGCTGACTGAACTTCTCATTTCACTTCTATCACTGGACTCCTGCTGAGAAGGAAGGCTATTGAAATAGGAGCAATTGTAGCTTAAATTGGTGAAATTACTAAACAGCATCAGATGTTTTCAGTCTTGGGAGGCAACTAAAGCAACTAGTGCCTTAGTTGATGGCCCTTCATTTCTTGAAGGCTCTTGTTGCTGTAAAGGGTTGGGAGATGTTCATTAAGCAAAAGGCCAGATTCTGCATTTCCTACCTAAATTCCCTTCCTACTCCACATGGAGGTTTTTCCAGTATGAACCTCCAAAGCAGAGCTTTGGTGAAGAGATTTGCTAAGGTTGAGGGCGAGTGCATGTGGTGTCACGTGTAAGATCTTGTGTATTTAAAGTGGTTACGGTCACCTATTTACTCAGGAAGATTCAGCTTTGCTGAGCCGGAGGATTTTAGTGGAGAAAAGCCAGGCTTATAATATGGAGAGCACCATCATCTAGCCATGCCCTTCTAGGCTTTATGAGAAATGCTTCAGAGTATTGTCTCCTCTGCATTATTCTGATCTTTAAGCTTTTCATCCCCAGTCTGCTCTGCACACTTGGTCTACAAACTGCCCTTTATTAAAGATTTAGAAATGTGAGCGTTGTGCTGAAAATTCGTATGTAACTCTCTACTCCTTGGATTACTTGCTTAAATGTAAAATAACTTTAATGACTGGAATAAAGCTGCTATAGCTAACTTAAATGTGAGAATTCTTAAAAATAAAAGGGCTGGAAGAAGGGAGGGCAGTGAAAGGCAGCAGGAACAAAAGGCGCTGTGCTCTTCTGTAGATGAATATCAGTAAGCATAAGGAGAAGAGAGAAAAATTCTCCAAGATAGAAAAGCCAGGGGAGAGAAATGCTCTTTCATCTGTGCCAACAGCATAGGTCATGCAGCTGAAGGCTGCTAGTTTGATGCTTGTTGCCTTTCTTTGCTGATATCTAGCTAAGCACCCTGTCATATACATGTGAATCTGCTGCTTTCTCCTGTTTGCATTGCCCAAAATAGCTGACAGCTTTATAAGGAACAGGCAGCTCAGTGTGTGCCCATAGAAACTGCTGATGACCATTTTCCATGAGTACAGAAGGGACTGACAAAAATGCAGTTTTCAAAGTCATCCAAATGCCACCTCTCAGAACAGGTGTCTTAATGTGTAGGATTTGTGCTGTTCTCACTTTTTTCCCGTAGTAATTGGTTTATGTAGGTGCTAATGCATAAGGAGACAAGGATAGCAAGTAAGATTATTATGATACTTGAAATTATTTTAATTTGTTAATATCAAGTGTCTTCCAAGATGAGTTAGCTCAGGGTGCACCTGTAGATTGGAAAAGTGACTTGGAGCAGAAATCCATCACACCACTTCAGTTATAAAAGATGAGTCTTTATTATTTTTGGGGTGGGGGGGGATGGGGGTTAGCTTGATTTTTTTTTTTTAAATTTTTTTTTTTTTGCCCCTGGACTCCACAGACGAGCCTGGATGTTTTGAAGGCTGCAGGGACTGCCTTCAGAGCCAGCGTGCATCCTCAGTTGTGTAAGCTCACCTCACACTGGAGAGGGAACTGCAAACAACAGGTGTGATGCTTTTTAACAAGGTGCTAATCACTGCTAGAGGTGTGGTATGCACATGTGTGTAGAGACAGAGGATGTTGGCAGTGACTTTAGAATGACAAAAAGCATTATTTTATCTTGCTTCTCTATGGAACGTGGAAAAAAAAAAAAGAAAAATGTGAGGCTTTGTTCAGCTCAGCAGCTTTTTAATGCATCTTGGGGAATTCTGAGTCTTAAAGGATCAGAAGTGCTTTTGAAGAAATCTCTGTAAATCACATTGTTTAGAAATATGTAGGTTGAGCTTCATCTCCTGCTCTGGCAAGGTCGTCTTGCTCACAAGTTCACTCCTTTAATTTTGCCTCAAAAACTGACAGCATGTGAAGTTAGAAGTTGCCACTGACTGCAAAGTTACTTGGCAGTGGAATCAACAGTTCCATCCCTATGTAGGTCATATATTTTCATATCAGCATAGTTATCTTAATCTCCATCCAGTGGAATGGCAAGAAGTTGGCTAGTAAATTCCAGCAGATGTGTGTATGACGGGGAGAGGTGGCTGCAGTGTTGGGCATCTGGGGCAGGTGTTTGGTGTTATTGTGTTTGGGGCACCCTAAGGTGCTGCTTCTGCCAGGGTAAAATTCTGTACCAGTGCAGGGAGTGTCTGGAGCTGGTCTGGCCATTTTGCTGTCTGGGTTCATTTTCAGAAACAGTTGATCCAGGTTGTGTATCCTTGTGCAGAAACTCGCGGTGGCACAGCTGGGGCTGAGCTGGGAGCCTTGGAGGAATGGGAGTGGGGCTGGCTCTGGTGGCAACCCAGGAATGCTGCTGAGGGTGCACTTGTGAAACTGTCCCCAGGCACTTGACCTGGTAAGGCTCTCTGCCAGCCCAGCTGAGGAGGTGTTCCCAGGTGCTTAGCTCTGCCCCACGATTTCTGATCAAGTTTTACAGGAAGGATGGATTTTCACTTGTTGGAGCCCATGTGAAACCGGCAATGAGGCAGACTACCTCCTAAAGATAGTCTTCACAGGGCAGCTTCATAGCTAGCACAGTTACAGGAAGATGAGTTTGCAGCAAAATTTTCCATGTCTGAATCTGATTTAAATTCCTCTAGATTGTGCCAGAAAATTTATTGGAAGACATGGGAAGATTTGTCCTAAGGAGGTTAATGAAATCACTTGTACGTGAAGAAATGATGTTTGCTAGGTGGTTTAGGGGGGGTCCTGTCACTGACCCACCACTCCACCTTTTGGGATTGACTCTAATCTCAGTTGCTGGAGGAGTCTATTAGGAAATGATTGCTGTTGTGTGGTCCTGGAGGTGGCTGCAGGCTGACAAGGCTGTCCTCGCTGCGAGCTCAGCATTCCGAGCAGCGTCACTGCCCCACGGTGCGTTCCTGCCCGCGTCACGGACACTGCTGAGCTCACCTCTGGCACCAGGGAAGTGTCCTGAGCTGGGCTTGGCACTCGTTGTGTCCTGTGGGACACCTTCAAGCCTTTTTCGAGACAGGGAGAGACCGTACAGCTGGCTTGGGAAAGCCTTGCTGGTCTCCCTGTGCCAGGGCTGGCTGAACCTGGAAGCCTTGAGTGCTGCACCAGCAGGGCAAGTGTTAGCTGGAATAATTAATCAATGAAGAGAGGTGGCAGCAGCTTGGCAGAATCAGGTGGAGGTATGTAGATGAATGCTAATGCATGCACCTGTAGGAGAGCTATGCAGATTGACCACTTCCTTGGAGAGGAATACTTTCCGTGCTGGCTGCTTGCCATTTGTGAGACCTGTTTAGTAAGGTTACAGGCTTTGCTTGTGGTAAAGAGGACTTGGCTTTATTTGAGCAGTTTAAGCTCAGTTCTTGTTCACAGAGCCTAAGGTAACTGTTCCCTCCTCCCTTTAAAGCTACATGCATAGATAATTGGCTGAACAAACAGTGGGCAAAACTGCTCCCCGCAGAAAAATAACTGCCTTTCAGTGCCACTCATTCAGTGAAGTGGCATCTGGAAGACTCTCCAGATAGTCACAGGAGGTTTGGTGTGTAACAGGAAGATGCAAAGAAGCCAAATCCTACAGCTGTCAGTGTTCTCTGTGTTTTTCATGCTCTTGGATGGGTTCTCCTGGCTTGGTTTGTTCTCAGTTTATGCTGATACTTACGGATTCCACCCCAGCCACGATGTTCTGCAGCATAAGTACCCAACACATTTAAAAAACAGATGAATTGCTTTCTCAATCTCATGGAGGTGCTGTAGGGATTAATTAGTTCTGACAAAGTGCTTTCTGGCTGAGATGTCAAACTGATGTTTCAGGACTAATGGTATTGTTTAGTGAAACTGTTTGGTTCTCCTCAAATGCCTAATTACTATTTTAGAAGAATGTACTCTATGGAGGGAAGCTTTATTGATTTAAAGCACGCAATAAACAGTATTGATTTGCAAGAGGCAGTCATTCATATCTGCTCTGTGCAGAGTTGAGATGTAAGGTGGCCACACAGCTACTTTGAACCGAAGTGTAAGTGAAACTATTGCTTAAATGACCCTGCAACAGCTTGCAGATTTCTCATATGTGACTTTCAACTGCTTTAATAGCCTTGTACTCAGAACAAGGGCAGTCCCCTGCCAGGGAGAGGTCTCTGTGCTATTTCATCCTCTACAACCCTACCCCACAGGGAGGATGGCCTGCAGAGGACCAGCAGTGGGTAAAATAACCTTCTGGACCCCTCAAGCAGCACAGGAAAATGTAGGTAACCCCAGAACTAGTCTGTGAAAACATGCTGTGGATAATTTAGTGGTTAATTTTGCTTGTGCTAGGCACAGCTTTGGTTGTCATGAGCCAGCTGAGGCTCTGCAGCTGCTGGTGGCACAGCTGCACAGGCTGTCCCCTTGGCCATGCAGCCTCCAGGCCATGAATCCCATGGGACACCTTCCCTCAGGCAGGTTAGCACCATGGCTTGGCAGCAGAAACCTGTCACAGCATGGCACCTGGCCCCTGAGTGAAGAGGAGGAGTCATCTCCTGACATCTTCATCCTGAACACTGGCTCCATTGTTGGACTGTTTGAAACGTTGAGTATATATTTGAGCTGCTTATCCAAATTATTTCAAAGGGGATTTGGGTGGGGATGATAATGGAAAGTATTTGGCTGCCTCATGTGATGCAGCTCTCTGAATTATCCAGCTTGTTTCCTGTGAGGTATCTCAGGCTGGTGGCCTGTCTTGAGTGGTGCTGGGTTTTTTTAGAAAAAATAGTAAGAATTATCTAAATTCTGTTGACCTGTACCGTATCTAATTCCAGGTGAGCTTTTCATATTGAGTTGTGGTTTTTTAAAAAGTAAATATTCTTAGCATGAATAACATTTGGTATTGTAGAGTTTTGGCATGGTTAAATGTGAAATTAAATCATCACTTTGAACAGGCTTTTTGTTGGAGCATGGATGTGGTGATGCCCAGGTGTATTTGATTAGTGGTGTGTTAACTCTGCAGAGAATAAAGAAGTTAAACTCTCCTATTCAGTATACTGTTCAACATTCCTCAACATCTGGTGTCTCTCCACTTCAGCTGTCAGTTGACCCACTTGTTTAGATTTTTCTGAAATTCCTTGAAGTCATCTCCACGTCCAGCTAACCTAAACAGCTTGTGAGCCAGCAAGGCACTAAGCCAGGTTTGCTATTTGTCTTTTCTTATGTCACACCACAAGGTCTAATCATCAGAGTTAACACAAGTTATTGCCTTGATGGGACTGTTTAATTCTTGTATGGACACATACAAGGCTTTAGGCTATTTAACAGCTAGTTCTCAAAAAGTTTTCCAGTATTCTAGACATGGGCAGATTTGTCTGGCAAAGGGATCTCTTTGCAGTCCTCAGTGAGTGTTATTCTGTCTTGTTTTAATCTGTATGTGGAGGGAAGTGAAATGTCATGGCTTCTGCCATGCCCCGTGGTTTTCTGTGGCACTGTAAAGTTTTGTAAGATATCTTAGGCTTCTTAACTTTTCTATGTTTGGCTTTTTAAATTTGAAAGTGAAAACTCAGCTGAGATGGTCTGTAATTCTGAGTAAAGGCAGATACATTGTCATCTGTTAATTACTTATTGACTGCAGTGTGGAGGCCATGGTGAGTTTCTCATACAACTGGCTTACTAATAATTCAGTTTAGAAGTTATGTGCCATGATCTGCCTGATGCTAATGAAAGCATAACCTGAATGTGAATACTTTCTTAAAGCACATCTCATTTGTTTCTCTTCTATTCCTCGGGCAGTACTCCTCACTTCCGTTTAAGCTTTCTTTTCAGGAGAAGGTTGCGTGGATGGAAGGTGAGAGAGGCATGGCAGGAGCCTGGCCTGGTCATTTGCAAAAGGGTTGCATGGGTAAAAATCTTAGTTTGCAGGAACAAGTTTGCAACTGAACTGGTCACACAGAGTCTTCCTCTCAGGCTTGTTTTCACATCTTTTGTAAATGCCACTCTTATCCCTAAAGCAAATGTTCTGTGTTGAATTTTCTCATCTTTATTCTCTATTTGTTAGTCTGTAGATAATACCCCAGAGTGCTTCCTGGTTTCTGTTCTATTGCTTCCCAGATGCAGGCTCCTGCAGTTTTGGATGGCAGCTCTGACAAGTTGTATTGCATCTTCAGTAGCTTGGCTGGGGGTCCTTTCCAGTCCCTCACTGTGGGGTTTGAGTCAGGTGCTGTGTGGTTCTTCCTTCCTGTCAGGAAAGGATCCCTTGAGGAGTGGAGGAACACATGCCTGCAGCTGAGCATGCTGCAGTTCACAGAGCAGCCTCTTTGGGGTGGGAGGGTTTCCTCTTGTGTGAGACCACGTCCTATCGGGTCTCCCAGGTAGCAACATGGGCCTGGAGCCTGCTCTGGCTTTGTGACCAGAGCCAAGTGGCACCAGGTCCTTGAAAGAAGGTGGCATTTGGTGCAGTTAGTTCCTGGGTGTTGGGTTTTGCTGTGTGTAATAACAAAAATGAGAACAGCCCAAGTGGTGTTCACACCTGTAAACTTTATGCTTGGAAATCTGCTTGTGGCACTCGCTTCTGATGGAGTGTGGCTGGTAAGTGTTCCTTTGCAGTCAGATTTAATACTGAACAGATTTGCTGGGAAATAACCGAAGTTTAATGATTTTAACAACGCCTTTTAAAGGCTTTATTGTTTGAATTACTTGTCTGGAGTAGTTGGGCAGTTGTGTGGCAACAGCTCTGAATGACAGTGCTGCCTCTTACCTCTTTTTGTTGAAGACAAGCTGAAATGCTGCTTTGGTCCAGCTGCTTTGTGACCAGCCTAGATGCCTGTTCAGAGGTGTAGGGAATAATGAGGTTATGTCAGAATTAGGGGTTTCACAACACCAGTTGTATTATTTATATTGCATTCTCCATATTTATGGAGGGTTTACTCCCCCCTAGCTAGTGGCTTTGCAGTCAAAGGCAAGCTGCTGACCTGTCATTTTATACCTTTGTGTTCCCAACTCTGGTGCACTCCTTTTTCCAGTGATTGTTGCTTCAACTTTTTCTCCCCCAAGCCGTATAACACTGTTGCTTATTTCCCTTATGGCCATGTTTATAGGGTCTTTAAAGCCTTTCACGAGTAAGCCCTTTGCCTGATGGGAGAAGGAGGTTTACAGAGTTTGAAAAAAAAAAAAAAAAGGCAAGGAATACTCTGTAGGTAATAGATTCCAAAAATGCAAATTTGTTTAAGCAACTTCTTAAAAAGAAGGGAGGGAGGAAGGAATTGAAGATTAAAACCTGTGTTTATATACATGTAGAAGCTAGAGGCAAAGCAATCCATTCATAAATATACAATAGGATTTATGTCATGGTGAGAAGTGCTACATGCATATTCATGTGTAATTTGCAAATCCTTTGGCGATTAAATGCTTTACTCCAAACTCGAGAACTAAATAACCTTCTTATTGAAATGAGATGTCCAAAGGCTCTAATGCTTCTCCAGTGGAGGGGAAAGGCTGGGTGGTGTAATAGATCCGATACTTTAATTTTGACTCTATTAAAAGATTTTTTGTGTGCTTTGGGCATTATTTTATTAGTATAATCAGGAAGTTTTGAACAAAGCATGAAGCAGAGAATTGCAGGAAATATTGTAAAGCCTGTCATGCTAAGAAAAGCAAATAGGCTTAGGAACTTGTTAGGATGTTTTTCTCAACTGATTTTAATGTCAAATACCTTTATCTAAACTTCCATATCCCACAGGTAAGCAAAGAGTCGAACTAGTAACAGCTTGGAGTGCCACTGTCTTAAATAAGTAGCTTTGTGCAAGTGGAAGGGAATTGCCATTAAAGAATGTAGCCTCAGTTCTTCACTGAGATGGATATGAATACACTGTTGCCAATGCTTTAGCTTTTCAAAAGTCTTTAAGTATTGTAGACAAAGTACATCCTTTCTTATGTCATGAGCAGGGAGAAATCCTGCTCTGGAGTAACTGTTGCCTGCACCTGGTGTTGTTGCATGCCGCCGGTGAGAGCTCAGTGACAGTGCCACGTTCCCGGGCAGGGTGTGGTGATGCAACTGGTTTATCTTGCCCTCAGTCATCTCACTAAATGATGCTCTGAAATGGGACAGCAACTGCCAGGCATCCTGCTGGGAAAACAGCTCAGCCTGTGCCTCTAACACCGCCGTGATAAGACAAAGTTGGGATTTGTCCTGCAATTCTGTGCTCTGTGCCTGCCCTCACCTTCCTCGGGATCCTGTCACAGCTGGAAGTGGCAGTTCCGTGTCCCTCTACAGCCACCAGCTGCTGTGCTTGTGCAGCAGAGTGGTGGCCACGTGGCACTGGACTCCGTGGTGGCTGGTGTTTGAGTATTGCTATGGGCAATCACTAATGAACCAGAGCTCTTCTTAAAACTGGGCCTAAGCCTGGGTAGTTCCATCCAGGTAAATTCCCTGTATACCCTTTGGGAAAGCTGTGGGTTATTCTTGTATCTGGGCCATCACAAAGTGTTTCTTACTGCACTCTCTTGGTGTTCCTAATGGCTTAGTTTGGAATTGCTCCTTTTTGTAGCTTTATGAGCTTGTTATCCTTTGTGCATAGTTTTGTGTTGGGAGAATATAAAGGACATCGATGCTGGATGGGAGAAGCCAGCAGAGTTCTCATGTTCTTTCTTCACCACTGAGGTTAGTCCCTCTTTGAAGGTTGTGTGGTCTGATTTAGTTTTCCTGCTGCTGTAACAACCCACCTGTGGGATGCTTTGATTGAGCTGAACAAGAAGACGGAGCAGTGCACTCAACTCACTAAGGACTATATGTGCATTCTTCTGGCTGGCACAGGTGTAGCAAATTGTCCTTTTGGTCCTGTTTACTTGTTTTTCTCATTCAGTCACAGGTAGTTGCTGCTCCTTGATGATCAGAGAAGGGCCCTGGATCCCCTGCTGCTGTCTTGTGCTGTGATCAGGGGGCATGTGGCAGAGACACTGTCCCTTCCGTGCCTGGGGGCTCTGCTGTACAAAGCTGTGCTTCAGCTGGTTTGAAATAATGTTTCCAGGTAACTGTGAAAAGCTGTTGCTTCTACAATGAGCACTGAGGATTTGTATCATCTGCCCTGTCAGGGCAGCAGTGTGTCTAAGCTGGTGGCTGGTCACATAAGGGCGTGAAGATACAGCACTGAGTGCTTGAAGAATATGAATTGATGTAGTTCTGTAAGAGGCACAAAACTGAGCTGAACAAACCTAGTTCTCCTTAAGCTGAGTGCTGAGTTGGTGACTTCTTGGCTTTATAGGGTGGGCACTTCACCCATCAAGCAGTTCAGATGCACACAATGAAATGGCTGGTGTGTGAGGTGTGGTATTTCTGATTACTGTAACCAGATGTATGAGCTGGTTTTATGCCAGTATTTTTTATTATGTGTTGATGAGGAAAGCTATAAGAGGTAAAGTTATTAACAAATCCCATGTTTTAAAAGAGTGTTATACAGGTAGAGGCTGGATGGGAGGTGAATTTGATTTCTCCCGTTTTAGTAACTATAAGTGGTTGCTTCTGGATTGATCTCAGAAAGGGTGCAGTGAACCATTGCTTACAGTATTGTAACCACTTGCAATTTTGCTGTTGGAAGAAGTAAAAATCTTTGCCCTAGAGGTTGGTTCTGGCTGTGGGCTGAGCACAAGCCCCACTGGTCGGGCTGGAGCAGGCTGAGGAGTGACTGAGCCATTCTGCTGTGGGAGGTGGCCATTCCTTCAGCCTGGGTGCCCATCTGACTCCTCACTGATTTTGCTGGCATGCAGAAAACTGCTCCGTCTCTTTTTGGGCACAATTTCTGCTGCTGCAGTCAGTTGGAACAGCCCGAGGACTGTCTGGCAGCAGTGACAAGTTGAGGTGGGAGTGACCTTCCTGCCAAGCATGGCTCCCCTGGAAGTCACGGCTCACTCCTGAGCTGCTGTCAGTGCAGTTGTGCTGTGCTTGCCTGGCACCACGGGTGGTGAGTGTGGGTTCAGCCAGGCAGCTGTGTCACTTGTAGTTTGTCTTTCAAAGCAGACAGCTTAAATATCAGATTGATGCTTTCTCAGTGCTGCGCTGTGGGCTGTAATTCCATCTGCTGCGACACGGTGAAGGTGACACCTGAAAAGGTATGTGCTGCGTTCTGGATGTCCTCCCTGTACTTTCTGCATGCAGAACTGGAGGCATCATTTTACCTGCTTGTTGGCCTTGCTCAGCTTGTGGTTGCTTGGGAGCCCAGCAAAATACTCAGTATTTCTCTGAAGTGCTGCTAGAATTTCAATGTTCATATTTCTTTCATCCTGACCACTGCAGTTTCTGCAGTATCACCACCCTTTGTCTTCACTGCTTTGGAGCAGTAGAAGCATCTGTTTATGCCATTGATTTGGCAATTATTAGAAGGACATCAAATGAAGGACATTATTAGTGGAAAGCAGGCGTGTACAAACAGCTCTGCCCGTAAGGTCTGTGTTTTTAACAGTTCTGCAGATTCATCACTGATTTTGGAACTTGATAGCAAGTTGGCTCTCTGGATCAGTCTGTAGATTAAAGTTACTAGACAAGGGCAGCAGGAGTACTTTGTCAGAGAATTTCAGCTTGATCTTTGCAGGTGAGCTGAACTGTGGATAATGATTTATTTAGCTGAGCTGGTGGGAGTAAGTTAATATGCATGTTGTGAATTCTGCATCGGTGCCGTAGATCAGCATTTGGGTAAAAATGAATAAAAAGGGTAACACAGTGAAACTGCTGAAAAAAATTACTGGCATGCGAGTTGCATTTCATTCAGGTGCTGATGGTGAAGTAGTAGTGAGCTAAGCAGCAAATTTCAAACCTGTAAGCTCTCATGATGGCTTGCTTAATAGTAGGTGTACGGTACTGTAAGGCACAGTGTCAGATCCATTAAACACAGCTTTGACGTAAGGATGAAAATGAATAGCTGAGATATTTTAGGTAATTGCCTTGAGCAATAGTGATGGTTGTATTCCAGCAGCTTCAGCGAGTTATAAACAAGCTTCAGCTGAGGCCAGATCAAGCAACTGATGATTTGCACAGTGCCTGGTGTGGTTTGCCTGGAGAGCAGCACACATGGTGTGTGCAGGCTGTACTCCTGAATTCCTCGTTTTCTGTACCCACAGAGGAGTGGGTGTTCAGATAACACTTTCCACCTCCCCAGCTGCTTTAGTTTTACCTCAAGTGTCTTGCAACAAACACTGGTTTTGACTGAGAGAGACTGACTCATTCAGCTGCTTCTTATCCCTTGGCATACATAAAGGCTACAGAACCTGATAGTGATGGAGAAAAAGTGTTACTGAGGGATCTTGGCAAGAAATACTACTTTATACTGTAGGGAAAAAAAAACAACCCAGCTTTCTCCTTTTTTTATTTGGATGGAAGAAAGGAAAGCACAACTGAGGTAAGCTGGACAGGAATGTCTTTCTAACAATGTCAGCTATAAAAAATTTGGTTTATGCATAGAGAAGACTGGCTTTGAAGTAGCTTGTTTTTCAGAACCTTGCTTTCTGGGAATTTCAGGGGAAGGTACTAGCAACCTGGGGTATTCCAGGCCTTGCAGGAAAATCTCAGGAGTGAAATGTCTTGTGCCTTAAAGCACCTGCAGATCCTGCAACTTGTTTGCTAGGTTGCATTACAAAGACGGCTTATTTTTGTGAGGAGAGCATAGGTGTAGCTCACCATCTTCTTTTCCTGACTACATCCCCTGCATTGAAAACTGAGAGAAAGAAAATACCTTGTTACAGTTGAACAGGAACTGAGGCTTGATATTGCACAACACAAAAAAATGTGATTTCCTACTGTGCTAGGTTTGTGTGGCCTCTGCTAGATTTTAAGAGCTTATTTTGACCAACTTGTATTTTCCAAGATAAAGCTGAAATTCTTACAGATTTGTGCCTTCTGCTGCTTCCCTCAACTTGTGGGGAAGAAAACCATGCGAAAACAGAGATGGTTTGGCTTGACTTGTTACAAAGCCCCAAAATAATACTCTGTGTGTTATGCGCCAAATGCTTAAAATCCTATTTTGGAGTTCACATTAAATAATAGGCAATATGGCAATACATAGATGGTAGAAATGGAAAATCCAGTGCCAAAAAACATACTTTTGAAAGTATAGCATAAGCTGTAGGTATGTGATTGCTTAGGACTGTCCATAGGATGTACCCATGCTATGTGGATGAAGCCAGTTGGGGGTGGTTAGCGTTCATCGGCATGTTATGTTGGATATTTAGAGTTTTGGGAAGCTGAATTGAAATCCTCAGCAGAAGAAATTCAAGAATTGCCAGAAAAATCATATGATCCATGAAATACATAGCTATTGCTCTCAGTTTTTGCATGAAAAGCACCTGGATGAATTGGCCATGTGCTGTGTGGAAGGCAGCCCTGATCACCTCACCTGGGCTGCTCTGGGGAGAGCTGCTGCCTTGCAGAGCAGAACTGGGCACCAGTAAATGAGCTGGTGATGGCTGAAGGGGAGAGACTTTTCTGGTGTGCTGCAGCATTCTCTGTGTGGCCAACACCTAGGACAGGGATCTCCATCTGGTGTGGGCTCAGCCCTCAGGAGTGGCTGCTGCCATAGGAGCTGCGATCCCTCCGACCCTTCTGCCGGGATTAAACCCGGGACAGCTCGGATATCAAGCTCTTTGTCCTCACAGCCCATCACCTGCACTGCTGCCGTGTCCTCCCTAACACATCCCTCTTACAGCCTCAGAATACAGCTTAAACATTATGCTGCAGTCTGCTTCCAGACGCTCAGTGATAAAAAAGGGAGTAAGGATTTTAACTATCTTTGCGGTATGTGCAACTGAGGGTCACAGCAGCCAGTCTGAGCCTCGCAGAGCTCAGCTTTGTATTCAGATGCGCTGGCCTGCGAGCTGCAGACATTCCAGATACTTGTGTTCGTTTTGGCTGTATCCAGGCACGCACTGACAAAGAGCAAGATGCGTGCAGTGAAGTATAAATCCCGTCCTCTAATGACTCAAAGCACTGTTGTGTGCGCATACATGCTTAACAGATTGTATAATTAGCTGGCTTTGTAAGCTGGCAGCATGTATGATTCTCCAGTAGCTCCCTAAAAATCTTGTGTGGTGTGGGGAGTGTATGCAGATCCTTAAGCTGCTTGTATCCACGCAGTGATGACTGCTGGGCACAAGAGAGAGGGCTGCATCCTCTGAGCCCGGACGAGAAGGGCTTCCCAGGCCCAGTGCCACCACCTCTGCCTGTTCCTGAGCCCTGAGCAGGCAGCGGCTCTTCTTTTCCCCTTGGCTGCTGATGCTGGGCTGGTTTGGCTGGCTGCTCTGGGGACAGAGGCTGTCCCCAGGGCAGTCCCCACGCAGTGCCCTTCAAGACAGGCTCAGCAGATGTACGTGTAGCCAAGTGCTGCAGTGTGCACAGCCTGAGCTACACTAGAGCCCGTGAGCTCGATTAGGCACTGGCCCAGCCTGGAAGCCGGTTTTATTTGCGGTATTCAATTCAGGAGCGTTAGTCGCGGAGGTGACAAGGCTCAGGGCAGAGCTCTGTGCAGCACAGGCACAGAGGTGTTGCAGGCCCGGCAGCCGAGCGGTGCCGGCAGGGGGAAGGCCGGGCCGCGCTGCCCGAAGGAATGCGACAGGTTGTGTCGGTGTCCGGGAGACGGCGAGGGTGGGAGCAGCACCGGGGCCCAGGGCTGCGTGCTTGGGATTTCATTGGAGCCGGGGAGGAGCCGGCAGGGCAGCGAACATGACCTTGAAAATCCTTATCGAGATGAAAAGGTGCAGTGAGGGAGCGCATTCCTCCGCGCACAGCGCCCGGCTGACAGCGGGGCTCCGGCCGCGGCTCCGGGACGTGCCTTCCCGCAGCCCGGCTGGCCCGGGGCCGCGGTGGGCTCAGGCTGCGTGGATCCAAGGGATCGGCTTCTGGAGTTGGCTGTTTCTGTGCATTTATAAGTAATAATGAGCCTGAAGGCAGTAGCAAGGCGAGCTCTGGCAGCTGCAGAAGATGGGCCACTTGAGGGGACCGGGTTTAATTATGATTCTGCAGCAGGTGAAGCTCACCTGTGAGTTTGGTGCCCAGAGATCTGGTGAGCAGCCAGACAGCTCATCCCAGCCAGCAAGGGGGGTTGTGGTTTTCCCCAGTGCTGCTTCTGTTCCTGACACTGCTCTGTCCCTGGCACGCTGTGGGCTGCTGAGTGCCCCTAACCCAGCTGGGAATGCCCTGGTCAGAAGGGTCTGGCTGCTGTTCTGCTCTGTTGCTGAACAGAAGCAGTTTGTGGGAAGGCTCAGAGGGTGCAGAGCTGCAGGTCTGGGAAGAGGAGCAAGGAAAAGCTCTGTAGGGAGAGGTGGGAGAGAGATGCTTTCTACAGGAGCAACAAATCCTTAGCCTGGCTCAGTTGTCAATGTTTTTGTGCTGTGGATCCAACACAGTTCTCCCTCTCTCCCCTGTGCTAGCACATGTACTTGTACAGTCACATTCTAATTCAGGTTAAATAACTGCATCTCCTAGAAACTGATAGTTTTCTGAGATGCTTTTTGGGTGCTTCTAATCCTGAAGCGTGTCCCAGGAAAGTGATACTGTACAGATAAAGCAAACCTTGTGCAAAAATGTAATCAACACGTACTCCTATGAATATGTGCTGTAAAATGAAAAATGCTGCATTCCTGAAGAAATGTAAGTATTGTTACAGCTTGACTGTGGCACTTCTGTTGCTGAGGCTGTGCTGCAGCTTTGGAAGCAGATACTTAAAATTCATTGGTTTGTGGTATTTTTTTTCTCTTGACAAGGATAGAATAAAACCTGTCTTTCTCCATGGCTATAGGAACATACCCTTGTGTACTGTGTGTTTTTTGTTGGAGGAATTCAGGCACTTACTGATGTCTTTGATAATTCTTTTCTAAATGCTTAACTTAGAGCATTTGCATAAAACCTTATTGCACTTAAGTTCAGATTTTTTTTTTCAGTTTTAGAGGATCCAGGAATTTGGATGTGTACTAATGACCTTGGGACATCTGTTTTTAGGTCCTGTGGAATGGCGTGGCCTCAGCCCAAGGGAGGTGGAACTTGCCCCTGCTGATGGGGGCAGTCCTGTTACTGTAGTACATGAGGACTTATTTCCCTGAGCTCCGTTGAATGAGCTGAGTGAGCTTGCTGAGGACTGATATGGCTAGTCATGCCACCACCTCTGATGCTCCCATGGAAATAGTATTTGGTTGTGTTGAGTGGCAGTGTTGTCAGGGTTGGTATAGACTGGCATGTGCTGTATCTGGTGAGATTAGAGAGAATGTGCTGCATGTCCAGAGCCTGCTCCTGAACAAAGCACAGGGTGCTGTGAACACACCTTTTCTGTCAAAGCTGGTGCCCTTGCTGGCCAGCTTCTTCATTGCTCTGAGCTTCATGCCATGGCTTCACCTTTTGTTTGCCACGATACATAAGACAAATCTGGCATCTCTGGCCTTTTCCTTTGGGGTTATCTGGCTTGTAAAGCTGGGATGAAATGCACTCTGTTGGGATTTACCTCCTTCATTTTTTAATGTGGAACAGCTAGGCTGGTGGTAGTGACTCTGGTGTCTGTGCTGTCAGACAAGCCAGGAGCTTGACTGAGTTACATAACTACTGCATATGAATGGGAAAAGTGGGAATACAGAGATGGCAAAAGGACACAAACAATCAGTGGATTTAGCCACCTTCACCAGGGTATACTGGAAGATTGTTCCTTTTGAAGGAAGGAAGTTCCTGTGCTCTTGGTCATAAACTAAAGTGAAATATAGCTAAATATTAATAATGAGACTATGTAAGGTGTGTCTCTGACACATACCTGGAGCATGAAGGGTAAGCAGCAGTGATAAAGTGATATGTGTGCTGAGTCTCTGCTTAGTGGAAAGAAATGCTGTCTGTTTTGAACTGAGAAATAACTGAAAAACAGAATCCTCAGCTGGCTTTTGCCATTTCTGAGCTGGCAGAAGGACTGTGGAGTGGGCTTTAAACTACCTAAGGTAGATGGGAATGGGGAATGCAAGAGAGCAAGTGGCATTATAACTTCCATGTTAACACAAATTTGATCTGTTGGCAAAATATATTCATAGTGGATCATTAAAAATAAACTGTGTTTGTGAGAGTAAATCAATCAAACTCACTTGGTGATGCAAATCTCACTTTTGCTGTCCTCAGATGCGTGAGCAGCCTTCAATAGTTGTTGATTTGTATCGACTCCCTTGCAATGTGTGAAGTACTGAGCTATGTTTAGTGCTTTGTACAGTTCTGCCTATAAACACAGTTTGGCATGAATTTTTTTTGTGTGTGTGCGTGGCTTAACTATATGGTAAATCAAGGGTTTGTTACTTTGGATGAAAAAGATGCGAAACCTATTAATTTTATAGTCTTACCTTCTAACTCTACATCTCCTAAAGCTTTACTCTCACAAGGTTGTTCTGGAAATTTGTTCTTATTCTGACATTCCTGTTCATTTTTATACAGTATGGCTTTTCAGGATCTGAGAACACATTGCCTCAACACTTACAGCAACAGTAGTAGATAGTAAAGCTCATATGGTGAATTAATTCCAAGTGCTTCTGTGCTTAGCAGTGCTGCATTCATGAGCTGAGGGCTGTGCAACCTGGGCTTTCTCCTTTTTGGATCAGAAGTGAGTTGCCATGCTTTCATTTCCAAAGGCTGTCCTCAGTGCTAACTCACAAGGCTGAGTCTGTTGAAATAGTTCTGGATTGCCACTCTTGAAGGAATGGCATGGATTGCAGTCTGCAGGGCTATGCTTATGCTCAGGTGAGTATTCTCTATCTTCAATTCACAGGTGCTTTGCAAGCAGAAGGATTTTTGTTCTCCTGTGTTCTCTCCACTGCTCTGACATCATCTTGACCAGGCATTTGCTCTGATTCTTGTGGGCAGCCAGAAATACTCCTATACCTATACCTGGTACTGCTGAGTTTATGAAGGCATTGAAGGGGCCCCGTGAGTGCCCTGAGCCCCTTGGGGGTTCTTGTGGCTTGGTAGTTTCCTCTGTAGCAGGGTTCTGCTCTGTCTGGCCAGATTTCCACAGTGACAGGCTGACACCAGATCAGAGCCATGCAATAATGTTTTTAGAACTAGGCACTGCATAGGAGCTGAGTGGCTGCGGCTGATCTGACTTAGGGCAAGGAGCAGAAGATGCTCTTGTGATGCCCTGCTGCTTGCCTGCACTGTGTTCTGCAAGGGGGGCAGACCAGAGAGCCTGCTAGTGTCGCTGTTGGGGGTTGGGACCATCAGATAGCTCTGTAACTCAGTCAGAACATTTATAATGCAAAGACAGCAAGGAGGCAGCCCTAAAAAGCTGCTGTATGGGTGAGCAATTAGCCCAGTGCTAGCAGGAGGTGAACCAGGGAGCAGCATGCAAACCATGTGCATGTAAAACAAACTCCTGTGCTTCCCTTGTCCTTTCCAAAGAGGTTTTCATACTGGCAGTGCTTGTTTTTTATATTGGGGAGATTAGATGAGTCCAGTGATTCCACCCTAGGGTTGTCTATTTTCCCACTTCAAATGTCATGTGAATAAAGGGCACAGGAGCTGGCAGGAGGCAGGTGGCAGGAGGCATTTGCTGTTCACAGACAGAACATGCTGGTGAGAAGTACAGCAGCATGCTTTTCTTCTGAAAGAATTCAGGTTTGTAATCACTGTACATGAAGTGTAAATTCAGTGTCTGATGAAGCCCATTTGTGGAGTGAATCCCAAACCTCTTTCCCATCATTCCTGCCTGGATGGTCAGCCCAGTGCTCACTGCACTGCTCGTGTTCCTAAATGCTGAGGTAGGGCAATTGTTCCATACTGTGCCTCCTTGCTGAGATCTCAAATATTTATCTTTTTCTGACAGTAGCTATTGGTTCCCTGCTCTAGGAGCTGTATTGTGGGGGGAGTTTGTCCTATACACCTCCTTATCTTGAGGCATCTTGCCAATATAAACTGCTGCCACCCACACTAGGCAGCCTTTCAGAGAAGCAGGAATGCAGGCTGTAAGAGCAGAGACAGAGCCTTCCAGTTCATAATTTCCCAAATATGTCAGGGAACTAGTCTGACTACTCTGGGTGCTTGGTAGGCAATTTGCCCCATACTCTGAAGTGACCAGTCCCCTCATTCAAGAACAGTTGACCTTCCAAGTGAAGAGAAAGCTGACTTATTTTTAGTTGATCTACTCAGGCTGTGCTTGTGGCAAGGCTGCTTTTCATCCTAGAAGAACTGAAAGCAAACTTAAAAACCAATTTCAGCTATTTAAAATTAAAGATGTTTGAATTACTTGCATGGTTAAATTCCAATTGTTGCTTGCTTTTAATTCAGTAACGTCGTACTATTCTCATCAAGTTGTACCTTACACTTTTATGTCTTTTCTGCTTAATTGGTTCAGGAAAGCATGCAGGATATAGAGGCTGGCAGGCAAGTTAATGTTGTGAGAAACCTCTTCTCCCATTTCCTGACTTTTTAACCTTGAACTATCCCAGGAATTTTTGCATTTGAGTGATTAAGAAGGTATGACTGACCTCCTGCTTGCAGAACCGGTTTGTTAATCACTGGGAATGATCTAAAATCTGCAAGTGTTTTTTGATAGCCTTCTTGCAAATAGCTTCGTTGTTCTTTGCTTCCAGAGGTAAATGATCTGCCCTGAAAAGACATACACAGGCAAACAGACTGTCAGTGTGTGCAAAGCAGAGCTTGTAAACATGCACACCTTTTCAGAAGTGGAAAGAAGAACAAGCAGCTGACTGTACTGGTGTTCTAGGCATACTTTTTGTGCCTGGTGGGGTCATAAAACATGTATTATATATATTAATGCTTCTGTGAATCTCTTTGACTAATAGAAATGTATAAATGCATTTGTGTTCAGAATACCTGAAATACAAACTGGTGCCTGACTTTCAGGTGTCTTTGGTGTCTCCTGATCTCTTTTGTGGAGAATCTACTTGGGCAGTAGGTGACTGCTTTCTGTGTAAAAGAAGAATTTAGATGTTACCTGCTCATGTGAAAGCAGTAGAGGGTCTAATTGGCAAATTACACACAACTCAAGATCACTTTAATGAGGTTGCCCTCATGGCCTGGCCAGGAAACATCACTTGAGTTCTCATGTGTCAGTAAAAATGTGCAAAATTATGATAGCTTGGAAAATAAGCTTTGAGGATAGATGTTGGACTTGCTTATCCTAGAGGTGGCCCAATGCATGAAGCACTGGGGGCCAGGAGGAAATACAAGGTGAAAGAGATCTTCAGGAGGCTGAGAAGATGCTCAATAATCATGGCAATGAAGGCAACCACTTCTGAAAAGCAAACAGCTCTGCAGTTTGAGTTGCTTGAGGAGATGTGTTGTTTATTTTAAGCCATTTCTCTTGGCAGTATTTATGCTGGAGTTTAAGCAAATTTGTTTGGTTTACATTAACAGCTTCAAGTATGCTTTTTTTTTCCTCAGAGTTGACCCCATTTTACTGTAAGCATGTAATTCTGTTCCCTGTTACCCTTTATCACAGCCAGACCAGAACCACACACTGGCAGTCTCTGAAATAACATATGTTTGAGGTAACTAGAAGTTTAAGGTGACTGGGCCTTTTTGTGGGTTTTGGCATAAATGTCTGCCTTCCAAAACTTTGAAATGTATTTCACCTCTCGTTAGATTCCTTGGAGTATAGTTAAGAAGCTTCTCAAATCTGTGATCACTACTTAAAGGCTTCTCCTTGTTACCTGGCAAGCACATTCCTGTTCATGGTTCCTCTCTGCTAATGATGATCCTGAATTGGGCCTTTCTGCTCCTCTGGGTGTAGAGGTCTCCCTGTCCAACTTCTCTGCAGTTGGTGAGGTTTTGGTGCCACTGAGGTGTCACTTGGCCTGGAGCTGCCTGCTGTGTCACTCCTGAGGGTGCTGGCTGTTGGGGATGAGCTGTTCCCATCACTTGTTCTCTAAATTCCTGTTGGAGTGGGAATCCAAGGGAGCATTTCATCGTGCACACGTGTGTGGAGATGGGCTGATCTCGCCAGCAAGATCATAAAACATTCACTGCCACACCTGCAGCCTCCAATGCAATCCTCCCTGCAGTGAGAGAAGATGCTCCCAGGGAAAACAGTTACTATAGTGACGAATGGCCCTGGTGTGTTTGAGGGCTGGATCACCAAGTTGAGTAATAAATGTGTAGGTGTCTATTTTTAAAAGCTTTTGTGAGGAGGAGATTGCAGACAAATTTTCTAGGACTACAGCAAAGTGACAGTTTTTTCTGTGCTGAAGTTTAAAAATAATCATCGTCTGTCTTGAGAATGAGATGACCTCATTAGAAACAAAGAAGCTTGTATGTCATCGTGTGGAGCCTCCTGGCAGTGATTCTTGCAGCAGCCTTCTGAGTTCCTGTAGCAGCTCTGCTGGAAGTTTGAGTTCCTCAAAACTCTGTGTGCACAGTAGCTCCACTGTCACAGCTGGAATTGAGGTGCCTTTAGCTCATTCTCTGTCCTGGTACATAATGAGCAATATTGAGTTTTATGCAAACAAGAAATGAAGAAATGCTGTGGGAAAAAAAAAAGCCATTGAAAATAAAACCTGACTCCAAGCTTCTCCTGCACAATGCTGGGTTGAAAAGCTGTTTGGTTTTGTAAGAGAAATGGTATGAGTGGAAGTATCTGCCACAACTCATGATTGTGTCATCTGGTTTGACTTCTTGCCCATGAGGCTTGTCTGCCTCACACACTCGCTGTGCACCTGTGAGTGCAGGAGGGAAGGGGAGAGCTCAACAGGGCTGGTAGGGTGGTTGTCAGGGTTTGGGGGCTCATGCTGTAGCTGTAAGAGGAGCTGACATGATGGTCCTGAGTGATCCAGGTGCTGCCTTTGTTCCTGGTGCAGTGAGCTGCCGCTATGGGTACAGCAAACTGCAGGAAATCCCCTGGGCTGTTCATACCAGGCTATGTGATCTGGCCTGAACTGATGAAAGCCAGGCTCTCCTGTTTAAATGGCTTTACTTTGTTGCAGGGTCTGAGGAGCCCTGCAAACACAGGGATTAAGTGGATTGATGCACGGTGCAGAAGCTTGGCACTGTGCTGTTGCTTTATAAACCTCCTTGTCTCGGTGACCCAGGCATGGTGTTTGCTGAGTGCACATCCACCTGTGTGCACTTACATCCTCATGGCTCTGAGTCTCACCAGGAGCTGCTCGTGGTTTGCTGCTGCAGGGCCCCAATGGATACAGAGATGCAGCAATTACAAAAATAGCTTTTCCTGGTTTAGGAAGTTCAGGATTGATTTCTGTTACCATTGTAGTATTAACTCCAGATTTGTAAGTGGTACAGGTCACCCATCTTCAGCTGCCGCCAGGAACCTCTGTACAGCCGTGTTTAACAAACCTTCTGTCAATCAAAAACTGGTTATACAAGGATTATTTGCCTTCAGTTTCCCATGTAATGAGCTTTTTGATTGACAACACTGGAGTTCAAGAATATAGAAATGCTTTCTGAATCTAAGATGAGCAAGTTTCCATTTAATACTGTTTGCACGTGATAACATTGGCTTCCAGTTTTATCTGTGATAGAAACTGAAGGTGACCAAAAATAAGAAATATAGAAACCTTTCTCATTTTAAAATAATGTGACTTAGAAAATAGAGGTAGGAAGATAACTTTCTATTTCCTGCAGTGGGAGTGGGATTTGGACATAATTTGCTGTACAAATAGTTGAGCTACTGTGGGTAAACATTTTGCAGACATGGAAGTGACTTGGAATGTTCACCATGGCTGGTGGTGAGTAGTGCCTTTACTCTAATCCTGCCTCTGCCTGAAGACTGCCAGGTGCTCCTCAGATTAGGAAGTCGGGTGATGCTGTTCCCTTTTACCTCTGTTACCAGGATTAGTTTCTGAAACAGCGACCTTGCTCTGCTGTGTGTGGTGGTTGCTGTGGGTACCTGTCTTCCAGGTGTCCTAATGAGCAACTGCACTTGTTCAAGTAAATTTCAATTTCTTGAATGAAACGAAATTTTAAAATTACGTACTAGATGCTAAGAAAATATGATGGAAATGGAAAAATGTAAGTTGATACAATTTTTTCAAAATACTAAATATTGCTAATAATGACCCCAATTAAAACATCCCTATGAGGGAATGACAGTCATGGGTATGATGAATGTGAGATATGGGTGAGTTCCTATGAGGGGAACATATGGGTTATTGTGGGTGAGCTAGAAGGCCAGAGGTAGGCTATGATTTACAAATATCTTCTCTAGCCCAGGCTAGTCTCTCTAGTAGAGCTCCTACACCAAGCTCAGCCTCCAGCTTAGAAGCCAGTGAAGCACTTGAGGTGTAGTTCAGGTGTGATGTCTGATGGGTGTCAGAGCAAAGGGAGCATGGCTGGAAGATGCAAACAAACTCTTGTCCCAAAGGGTCATTCATCTCTTTTAACTGGGCCAGTTTGGGTCTCATAGAAAGTGCTGTATGTACAGAGCTTAAGGTTTAGCTCCTTGGTTCCCTCTTTGTGACTGGAGATCACAAGTCAGAGTCAGGATTTTCTGAGCTTTTGGGTGCATTGCTTTTGTGTGAAAACTGGGTGAATGCATCTGAAGGTTTCCCTAAGGAAGGAGGGTAATGCACAAACCATTTTGCAGGTTTCCTTCTTTAGTTACAGGCACGGTGGTGAAAGGGCTCCATTTTTGTGCATTACTGCTTTGAGCCCAGCTGCAGGGAGGGCCTATTGTGTGGTAATGTGGTTTGACTGAGCTGATGAGATTTTTTTGAAGGCTGCTAGGAAGCTTTGTGAATTGAAAAGGAGATGTTTCAAAGGAATAGTCCTGCAGATGTGTCCTAGCTTTAACTTCCCACCTGCCGAGGAACAGTCCTGGTTTATGCAGCAGTAATGCACTAACTAAATCATGTCCTGCTGTGAGAAAGAAGCTTCTCCTTTTGCTCTTTAATCCATCATTGTGAGTATGCTTGGGGAAACACTGCATTTTTGGATCCCTTCTGGAAAATTGGTTTATTTTTGTCTTCATAACAACCCCTAAAATCATATCTTAAAACAAGGAAATAATCTCTTTTTTTCTTTTCATGCTGTATTAAAACTCTTGCTGCACAATATATTACATATCTTTCATCTAACTGAACCATTGCTACTTTGATTTGTGCCTGTTTTTCCCACAGCAGCTAGGGAAAGGAGCTTAGAAAAGTAAGTAATATGGTTATGAAGCTGCAGTTACTTGGGGAAATAACTATTTTGTCTATGACAAGTGGAATTACACTCTTAGTTATAAAAGTAATTATTACTTTGTTTGCTAGTTGAATGACAGATTTCTCCTCTTTAAAAATGGGATAGTTGGAAGCTTTGGGCATCCAAGGAGGGCATTAGTCTGTGCTTGGTGATGGGTGCTCCTTGTCAGATACGCTGAAAATATCAGTCTCAAAAGTGAAATAATTGTCTGTTTCTGAGCCCTAGTAACTGGCAAGTCTCCAGTTGGCTTGTGTCATTGCTATAGCAGACTGATCCTGCCTTGCTTTTTTTCTTCCTTTTTCCAAAACTCCAAGTGAAAGAACTGGCTGGATGTAGTTCATGCATTGCATTTCATATGGAAAATAGGAATAAGCATCCTTCAGTTGCTTGGTCCTGGCTTCCTATTGAGTCTGACAGTTTCTGAGCACTTTTATAAGGAATTCAGCTGCTTCTAGCAAAATAGGAGTGGACAAAAGCTGAACAGAAGCTTTATAAGTTTGGTGTTACACTTTGGATCACCGAAGTTGGCACTACAGTGCCATTCCCTGATGAAAGTATTCCAGAGACCTAGGGCTGATAGTGCAGCTCCACACTGATTTTGGTTTTTACCCAGACAGTGTTTAATATTAATGTTAGGCGTGATTCTTGAGCAGAATTCTGCAAGAAACTCCAGTGTGTAACACAGTTTACCAAGGTGTGTTTTATGTCTGCAGCACACCCTCACCTAATGTACTTTAAGTGTGGGTTTAATTACTGCTCCGTGTTGAAGAACTCTTGTGTGGATCACTCACCAAAAATGTTGAGCACTGTAGCTGGGACATGGGAGATGCATGGCTCCTGGTTTGGTCACCCTGCAGGGCTGGATGGAGCTGGTGTGCAGTGCCAGGGACTGCAAACCCAGGATGGAATTGCACCTCTTCTTACAAAGCTCTACAGCCGTGGCAGAACAGCGCTCATGTCACCAACTCACAGCAGTATTTAGGGTGTTACTAACCAAATGATGCACTTGGGAAAGACCCCTTGGACTTCCTGTGGCCTTGCAGCCCCACCTTGATTCCTGGGGGAGTTGTGGGCACCACAATATGAACAAAAACATTAAACCATTGGAGAGCATCCAGAGGACAGCCAGGAGGATGGTGAAGGGAGGGGAAGCTATATGAGGAGTGGCTGAGGGCACTTGGTTTGCTCAGCCTGGGGAAGAGGAGACTGAGAGGAGACTTAACTGTGTTCTGCAGCTTCCTCTTGAGGGGAACAGAGGGGCAGGTACTGATCTGTACCGTGGCCACTGACAGGATACAGGAAACTGCATGAGGCTGAGCCTGCAGGTTTAGGTTGGATAGAGGAACACATTTTTTCAGCCAGAGGGTGGTGGGACACTGCCCAGGCTCCCCAGGGAATGGTTATGGTCCCAAGGCTGACAGAGCTCCAGGAGGGCTTGGACAACACTCTCAGGGATGCACGGAGTGGGATTGTCTGTGTGGGATTGTCTGGACTCAGTGATCCCTGTGGGTCCCTTCCAGCTCAGCATATTTCATAGTTCTATGATCCCAGCATGACTGTGCCCCTCTCGGGAATGGGAGCAGGTCCATCTAGTTCAGCATTTAGCACCCTCTTCCCAACCTGTGCTGCTTCCTCATCATTTTCAGAGAGGGTGAAAGTGTTAACCCTGGTGTTTAATTTAACATTGCCAACACGTTTGCTACAGCGCTTTCATCTCTGTTATCTCCAGAGAGTGGCTTTTATCTGACCTTTCTCTGCATTTTTACCCTTGTGCATCTTTGATTTGATCAACTCAGAGCAGCACATATTGGGTTCTCGGGCTGGGGAAGCAGCTTGATCCACAGGGAAGAACATGGGATAAGGGATAGCAATCACAAGCATTAAGATTCTATTTTATTTTCAGGTAATCTCTATGTTCTATACAAACACACTTTTGGTACACAGTCTAGATTAAAAACTGTAAAAATGAACCCTTCAGTAAAACTTTACTGAGAAAGTTTCACAGTTCTGTGTTGTGAAGCTCTGAGTTCTTTTGCAGTGCAGAGCTTTAAATTAAATTGAAATTTTCTGAGAAAATAGTGATTGAAACTCTGCTTTATATGGCCAAGGCAATGTGTTGAAAGGGAAATGCAACATCAGGTAAATTAGAGGTGTTAGTGGCTTACATGGCTTTTACAAAAATGTTCCCACCCTCATTCTTACTGCATACCAGACTTATAGGTCATATTTAGGGGGAATTACGTTAGTTGTTAAATGTTGATTTTATGTCGAACCTCTTCTGGTTGAAGGCTTTTTTTTTAAAATTGCTCTTAACAATGAGTGACTGTAAGATGTTAATATGGGAGTACCAGCTGGTTCTCAGTGCCTCCAGATGACGTGCTCAGAGCTCAGTAAAACTCTTTGTCTGTCAGCCCTCCTCAATTACCTTCGGCCAGGGAAGACTTGCTGGAAGCTGTTCAGTCCCTTGCAGTGGGTTGCAGCCGTGCTCTGTGTCCCCCTTTGCCTCCCTGTGATGTGCTGCTCGTGTGTGGCAGGGTTGGCTTCAGCTCTGTAGGTGCTTGCCCAGCCCTTTGCTCTCAGTGTGTGCCTGCCCAGGGGGACCGTGGTGCTGCACAGTGTGTCCTGTGCTCTCTGCCACAAGGGATTCTCTGGGAAGTCAGGCTCAGCCCTTTCCACGTACACCACACAGAGCACTGGGCTTGTGTGGTGGATCTCTGGGCCTCTGGCATATTGTGCTTTTGGCAGCTGGGGGTGTGAGGCACCTGCAAGATTAATTCCTCCTGCCTTGTGCCTCCCTGCAGTGCTGTTTGGTTTGTAGTTTTGTTGGTGCAAGCTGAACCTCATTAACTCCGAGTCAAAGGGAGGAAAGGGACATGGTTTCGGTGATTAAAATCTGGGGTCACTCAAGGAGTGGGTACTCTAAGCTTTGTGTTTAGCCATACAAGCCTTCAGAGTGTTGCTGGTTTTTGTTTTCTGTTGCTGGATGTGGTCTGTAATAGAAAAACTCATCAGAGCAGTGCTGTGGAAATACTTCCTTGTTCGGACAGAGCGGGTTTTCTGATACTGAGAAACTAATCTTGTTTGTCATTAATGAAACAGAGCATATTGCAATGCAAATGAGAGAAGTTGCATGACAAGTGGTCCCACAGTCCTCAGCACTTGCTATTGATTGTTCAGTCTTACTTATTCATGCTATGCAAATTGCATTTCTCATCTTGGTCCTTCTTGTCCACATATTTTTGGTACAGGACTTGCCTGCAAACAGTCTTTTTCTTTCACTGGAGAGACAGGAATTGTTTCTGGCAAAGTTCTTAATGTTCCTTTGTCGAGCGAGCACTGGCTGAGCCCGGCAAGCCTCCGGAGCTCTGTCAGGATGAATTCATCTTGCTCTAACTTCAGATGGAGAAAGGGAAGAGTTGGTGGTGTATTATTTGATAAGAACAAAAGGTTTAAAATAGTTTTCAACTCTCTTTGTTTTTAATACTGAAGCCCTTGTGGCATTTGTTTTCTGGTCACTTGTTTGGAACGGGCATGTGAGAGTGTTCTTTTATTCCTGCTAAATATTATTTTGCATTTCAGGTATACTAAACCACTGACCTTTGCTGACTGCATCAGTGATGAGTTGCCCTTAGGATGGGAAGAAGCTTATGACCCTCAGGTTGGAGTCTATTACATAGACCACAACACCAGTAAGTGACATGCTACTGTGTTTTTGCAGAGTGATTTGTGCCTATATTAAAATGCACTGAACACAAAACCACAGAGTTGCTACAGCATGTTTTAGAGTAGATGAGGTCTGCAGCTCATGCAATCAAATCTTGTCCTTTTCCGTCATACAAAGTACATCCCTCTCTAAGCAGAAATTTGAGACCTTTTGGGTTGCAGTCTTCGAATTGACAGCCACGTTCCAGCCAATACTGTGGACACACCTCTGTCAGATTTGGTTCTACTGAGGAGTCCAACTGGGTAGCAGTGATCTGGAGTTTGTTCTTAGCCTGGAATTTGTCCCTGTGGCAAGACCATCAGAAACAGTGCAAAGGTCTTGTGTTGATTCCCCTGGCAAGGGTGGACTGAGTGAGCATGAGCTCCCTTGGCTGCGGGAGCTCACACTGCCTTTGCTGGAAACAAAACCCTCAAGTAAGCTTGGGATGTCCTGTTCAGGGTTCAGGCTTGTGGTGTCTTTCTCCTGCATCCTCAAACTAAGCCACTGCTTACCCCCTTTGCTAGATTGCTTGATAGACCAAAAGAGTTAATTTTGTAAGCTCATCTGAATTATAAAAAAATACACCATTTGATATATCAGACACTACTAGAATAACTGTAATGGGTTATGCTGGAACAAATCCCCTGAAAAAGTAATAAGCAAAACAAATCAGTGACTTTGATTCTCTTTGCAGAACAGCTCCAGCTGCAGCCCAGAAATTCACAGCAGAACCATGCCCAGGCCCTTTTAGGGGAGCTTGCAACTCCTGCTAAGAGAGAAACTTATAAAGGACAGAAGTGCCTTAAAGTGCCTTGAGGTTGTGGGTTTTTTTAAAATGTACTCCTAGGACTTCAACTGAGATTTTTTAATTACAAGATTTTTTGAAAATAAAAAATGTGGAAGTCTGGTGCATTTTTTTCCTAGGTGGATTTCTTTTCCCCCTTGGGTATCTTCATCTTCACACCCTTGCCTTTTTTGAAACTGCCACAACTTCACTTGGCCTGGGACTGCACCCTCCAAGTTTTAGCAACTTATCTGGGATATTAAAAATGCAGACTGAAAAAAGCCTATTCCCAAAAAGCCTAACTGACCCCTGCAATACAAAGACTGTAAGTTTCCAGATGTAAAGGTGACACAATTTTTTTTATTTAGAACTCATGTAGAGCTTGTGATTTAAGAGGACATATCTTTAAATGGCTTCATCCTAAGTATTTTTCTTGGAGGTAGGGGACGTTGATTTTTCTTTTTATTGGAAAGTTGGAAAGGGTTAGGCAAGTCTACAGGATCACACAAAGGAGATCTGCAGGGGAGAGGAGTGGACAAACTTTGCTTTAGAAGGTGCTAAGTTGCAAGGCACAAATTTGGATCTCCTACAGATCTGTGAGACCAGGTCTGGTGTCCATTTCACAGTATAGGAATGGGAAAATAGCCTTGACTTAAAGCTGTGGGACGTGGAAGCCTGTTGGACCCCTGGAATTTTTCAGTTAGCAGAAACTCCAGCATTGTTGTGTTTGTGGTTGGACTCAATGGTCCTAAAGGCTTTTTCTAACCTAAAGGGTTGAATGCAGCTGCAGCAAACCAAACATGGTTTTATTTATACATTTGAGTTGGTGCAGGTGACCATGCAAAGGTCTGGTTGCAGGTCTGGGGCAGGTACCCCTGATCTGTGCCACTCACAGGCCCCACAGGATTCAGGGGAATGCAGAGAACCCTTCCAACTGACACCTGCTTAATAACAGTGCCTTTTAAAAGGTACCACTTCTATGGGATGCCAGAGGCCACAATATTTAAATGAGAATTTCAACTAAAAAGTTAAAAAGATGAGGAACAAACTCATGACATATTTCTTATGCCAGCTCTAATCCAGATTACCATAGATCAGAATGTATCCATTTACCTTAACCTGATCAAGCAGCTCATCTTTGTGGTTTATGTTGAAGTATCCTCTGGAGAGTGTCCAAAGCCTTCTTCCTCTCCAAGGTCTCTGGCAGATTCCCTGCCAGGAAGGAACTGCTGAGGGTGGGAAGGGCATGGAGCCATGTTGGGTCTTGCTCATACTGCTCAAGTATTTGAGAGTAATTATCAGAAGGGAGCCCAAGGATAGACTTAAATTAAATCGAAAGCCAGGAGCCATTAAAAGAAGCAAGATGGAGAACAATTGTAACCACCTCTCTGAGGGAAAATAAATACAATTAAATTGAATTGAGTACCCAGAATATTCCTAATACAGTATTAATGCATAGCCTTGAGTGTGTCTCTCTGGGAGAACTTTGGAATGTGATTTGCACAAAGAAATGATGCTGATGCAAGCAGTGTAAGCCTACATTCCTCCAACATGAAGCAAGCAGATTTATTTATGACAAGCTCAACATTAAATTAGGAATTCACAAGACAACAAATGATGTAATAGCCTGCATTTCTATAGTGCTTCCATCTCACTTATGAATGTATTTTGCATTTCTCAGTAGCTAGGGCCCAATGAGAGCCCTTGGCCAACATTTTCCTTGATTGGTTTTACATGTTTGAAAACCAAAGCTCAAAGCTGCAATCAAAGGGTTACAGTTAGTGCCTTGGTTACTGAAAAGGTTGAGGTGAATATTGAGAATAAATCTGGACACAAAGCATTTCAGTACCTCAGTGTGTTGTCCATCCTCTCTGGAGCTGTCTGCTGAGCATTCCCTGGGTCAGATTGTGTATGAGCTTGGAGCTCTGGCAGTGCTTCACCATCTCACAGAGATGTCCAGGATTGGAGGCTTTTGCAGTCTTCTTCCTCATTGCTTATAATGGAGGAATTTTCCTGCAGCAGCCTCCACCACCCTTCTTGGAATTGTAAGAAGAATGGGCTGCTAGTCTAAGGAAAAACTGGAAATACCCAGGCTTGAAGACTTATGTTGAGGTAGAGTTATGACCCAGTGTCCTGCAGCAGACTTCAAGAGCCACGGGTACTTTGCCAACATACTTTTTATGCTGGAAATTAGAGAGCCCCAAGTCACAGTTGCTTGTGACTGTGCAGTCGTGTCCAGGGAAGCTGCATGTCTGGGAATGTGGGGCAGCTCCCTGGGTAACAGCAGACTTTCCCCTTCTGGTTCACCTGTGGAGAAAAGGCAGTTGCTTCATCTGAGTGTGGGTAATGGTTATCTGGAAAATGGGATTTGGGGGCATGAATTGAGGCAGGCACATAGGGATTGCAGAGTCTTACACATTCTGTGCCCTCACGATCTTTCTTTTGCTCCCTCTAAGACCACAGTGCTATCCGTGAGGGCACCAGCACCTACAGCTGGCACAAGCAGCTGCTTTTCCCTCATATTATTTTGGGGCAGTTTTTCAGGTCCAGGCCTAGCTTTAATATTATATCAAGTGAAATACTGCTTCTGCTTGCAGGACCAGCAAAGGACACTGTGTTGAAATGCTTCTACAAACTATACTGGGGTTTTTTGATTGCATTTTTTGGCTTCTCCAAGTTTTGCCATGTAATCTGAAGTGCCATGTGTTCTTTTGGGTCTTGAGATATTGTTAAAAACAACTTACTGCTGCTGTAGCCAATTAATTTTCTCCTCAGCATGATCATGGCCAGCTTGTGAAAGGGATTGAGTGTCCATCCCTTGGGTAAACCCCTTTATTTCTAGTTCTGCTGCCAAGAATATTGTCTAACTTCTCTTCCCCACATCCTGTGTACTGCAGTGTTAGTCTTATGCCTGACTCGCTTAAGAGCTGCTCATACCTTCCACTCTGGCAGCTTTTACTAAATATTTAAAGAGGCTCTTAAGATATGCAGATTAGATTCCCACTGATAGTTTCAAGCAAGTCCTTTCTATTAATTATTCATTATGTGGTAACTAGGCATCCTTATTCAAGCATGTTAGTTTAGACAGTTCAGAGCACTTGGTCAACTAATTATTGGAACCTGCTCCAAACAAGAACATGTAAAAGCCTTGAAATAGAAATGAAAAATGTTTTGGGCACTTCTTCACAAAGCAGAGGCAAACACTGACAATAAATTTACCTTGTTAGTATCAGGACTAGCTGCATATCTGTGACCTTGCAGGTTTTTCATGATTAGAAACCTGGAAAGCAATGTATTGGTTGTGTTGGGGTAATGGAGATGGAGGTGCTCTAACTGCTGCATTCACTATGTTACCCTAAACTCCACCTCCCATATCCTTCTGTCATTTACTGCTGTGCCTGCTTTCCCTGAAGGAAAAAACTCGTCTCTGAGGTTCTGTTCATATAATGTCATTTAAGATGCTTTCACAAATTTCTGATTTAGTCAGACTTTTTTTTTTAGTTACCTCTGGAAACTGAGTGAGCAGGTTTTCTTTCCCCTCTGCAATAAAAGCCACTTGGCAGCCAAGGAGGACAAGCAGAGTTGTAATTGCTTTCATCTTGTCAGGTGCAGTACAATGCAGTCATGTGGCAATGATATTTTCTGACAGTTGTTTTATCGCTGAAATAGTGGAGGTATTTTATTAGTAATGTTATAAAGCAATTGCAATAAAGATAAGTCTAACAGTCAATGTCAGTATCTTAGAGCTGTGTATGCATATTCTTGGGTGGATGTTTTTGAGAGCCAGAACCAGGGCACTTTCAGCAGCAGAGGAGCTGGAGAGTTACATGACAGTTTTGTTGTGAATTGTTCTATTCAGTGTGGCAGAACTCATTGGAATTCATTGTGGATCAACAGTCACCTCCTTATCAAAAAAGGAAAATGTCTTTATTCAACTTTTTTATTGCAGGGATGGGGCAAGAGACTGTTTTAAAATGTCACAAAGAGTGGAGCTTTTCCAAGCAGCAGAACAAACCGGCATTCTGTTGATCTTGCCTTCTTCTGTTTTCTCTCCAAGAAACTACTCAGATAGAAGACCCTCGGGTGCAATGGCGCCGGGAGCAGGAGCACATGCTGAAGGATTACCTTGTCCTGGCCCAGGAGGCCATTGCTGCCCAGAAGGAGATCTATCAAGTGAAACAGCAGAGGCTTGAACTGGCCCAGCAGGAGTATCGGCAGCTGCACGATGTTTGGGAGCACAAACTGGGCTCTCAGACCAGCTGTGAGTAGTTAGTGAGCTCTTAACCAGTGACTTCCTCAGCTGTGGACCCAGGAGGACAGTAAAAGGCATGAAGCTGCTCCTTGGGTAGAGCACTGGGATGTTAAACCATGTCACTCTTCACGTTTGATCAGTTTGTTTCAGAAATGGTGGCTGCCCAGCACCTGTTTGGTAAAGGCTGATTGTTATGCAACACTTCTGTGTGTGGCTCAGTCACTGGAGCCAACCTGCAGATTTTCTGCATGGGCTTCAACAAATGCTAAAAAATGTGGTGGTTGGCTCAGTGTGAAAAAGTTAACTTACATGGTGTTTTCCTTGATTCCCCTGTTTAAAGTACAGAAATACGTCAAGAAGCTCCATCTTGGGTAGTATTCCCAGGCCCTTTTGTATTTTTATATCCCAGGTAGTTGAGTGAGATCTAGTGGAGCTGAGGGTCTGTGCTTTATGCCACGTTCCAAGTCACCACTGGTGGGTTGCCTCTCTGTGTGTGAAGAACAGCAGTTTGTGCTCCATATTCTGTGTCACACACACATCTATACCAATGTCGCTTCAAGATTTGGTGCAGAAATGTTTATTTCCTCCTTACTGGTACTAGTTAGGAGCTGGAAAATGTCCAGAACAGGATTTATTTCCTGCATGTATTCCAGAATTTTTGTTATAATCCTCAGTATTGCAGATTTTCTGTGTCTTGCCAGCCAAGAAACTCCCCCTGTTTCACTCTTGTGAGTTATGTGTGATGGTGGGGAAATGGAGAACTGGCTAATCCTGTGCCTGGTGTTAAAATTTTTTAAGCAGTTTTCTGTCAAGTGAAGGATTGTTGTTTGACAAGGGTGCTGTCCTTCATCTCTAAAGAACTGGATTTGCTCTTTTCTTAGGGGTACTCTACCCAAGCACTGGTGTTCCAGAGCAGTACGCTGAGAACATGGGCGAGATGGGATCTGTCTTGAAAAATACAACCAAACAGAACTAACTGGAAATTCTTTCCCATGTTTATAGGGTATAAACTGATGGCTGCAGGGATCAAAATATCTCCCTTGCCTACAGCTACCTCTAATAACATTGCACATTGGGGAGCTTCTGTACCTTCTGAGGCAGAAGGGTTTAACCGCTGCTGAGAAGAGAGTTCCGCTCTTAATGGGACATTGATTTAATCTGGTGTGACACTTTGTGTGGTTGGTCATGTCCTCAAGGCTGTGAAAAGGCTTGCATCACATTTTTCAGTTTCTTCTCATTCTTTGCTTTTCTTTGTTTCTAAACATTCAGTGGATTGTTTGCTCAATGAGGAAGTCTGAAAAAAATAATTAAGTAAACCTTCATGCAATGCCTGTCCCTTCAGTTCTGTTAAATGCCTTTGGAAATGCAGGAAGCCACACTTTTGAATGGAGTGAACGTGTTTGGGAGTGGAGTTAAGTGTGTTAACCTGGAACAAATCCAGACTTTGGAGGACATGCTTTGGCCCCTTCAGTCTGTACTTTTTGTGGAGTACTTGACTGCACTATTGCCTTTCGCTGTGTTTGAGCAGTGAGATGTGGAAATTGGGTAACAGACCAGCAATGTGTGGATGTCTGGGTGTGCAGGAGTGATGGGAAACCTCGAGGTGTGCTGGGGCTGGTAAAGGTGTGGGGAGGAAGGCAGAGCTGCTAAACTGGCTGCTCTATTTGTTCCAGTGCTTTCTGGCTCCTCGTCAAGTTCCAAGTATGACCCCGAGATCCTCAAAGCAGAGATTGCTACTACAAAATCCAGGGTGAGTAGTGCCAATGGGCCTTTGCTTGCCATGAGTAATGTTCAGATATTTCCAGCCTTCATGGCAAATACTGAAAGGAGATGCCAAAGCAGTTGGAAGAGCTCATGTTGCCATTTAAGAGGTCATTTATCAGAATTTTCTAACGTTGCAAATTCTTAGGAATTTGAAACAGGCTTCCCCCCCCCTTAGGCTTTAGCCTGGCTTGGCAGCTGGCAGTGCAGGATGGCTGTGGGATGTGGAGCTGCATGCTGGCTCCTCCAGTTCTGGAGAGCTGCGGGTCCTCCCCAGGGACTGGCAGCTGTTTTGTGCAGGGCTTAGTGCAGGCTGTCAGCAGGGGAGGGTGTGCTCTCATGCAGAGCTCACTTTGGGAGGAAGAAAGGACTAAAGTAAAGTAGGTCAGTGTGGCCTCTGTGGAGGAATATAAAACAGCAAGCTGTAGGGGCAGTGGATTTACAATATGGATTATCATCCTGCTGTGTTACTCGTGCAGTGGGGCCTTTTTGTTGGGGAGCTTGGAGGGTGACTTCAGTTGCTGCAGGGTAACTCCTGTCCTGATGCTTAGCAGTTTTTGAATAACTGGGAAGGTTTTAAACATTTCTGAGCAAGGTTTATATGTTTCATTGCTGTCTTTTTTGAATTTTTCTCAACTTTTCCACTTACATGGCTGAAACTTCCCTTGAGCCCCTTGTTAAGAGGTGTAATAGCAGCTGCTGGATAAAGGCCTGATGAGGAGGCAGTCAGGACTGTTTGCTGCTCTTGAGATGAGCTGATTGCCTGGAAACTTTGTTTGGAGTACTGTCTACACTGAATAAGTTTTGAATTGAATGGGTAATGCTGTACCTAAACACTCACATAAAATAGCATTCTAAAAATGTGCCACCTTGCTGCAGGTTAATAAACTCAAGAGAGAAGTAGCTCACATGAAGCAAGAGCTCCAGTATAAAGAGCATGGATTTCAAACACTAAAGAAGTAAGTGTGTTCTCAAGATTTTTTTTTTTTTTAGAACATCTCTGGCTTGCAATGCATCCCCCACTACATTTATAAATAGCTGCCTAAATAACACAAGTGGAAATGTGCTGCTGATGATATCCTTAGGCTTCAAGCAGTACACAGCCATGGGGGAGTTCTCTGCAATCAGTGCCTGTGTGGGATTGACCACATTAGAGCTGGCTTTGTGGCAAGAAGGTTTTGAAGCATGATCTCCTCAGTGACTGATACTCTGTTTTACTCAGTATTGCTCAGTGTGGAAGACACTACAGCCCATTGCCTTAATTATAAGAGCCACTGATTTAGGGCACACTAAGAGAAAACTGGAGGTGGAGTGGAAGGGGAGGAAAAGCTTTGGGTACCTGCATTTGTGTGACTAGACATCTGGCATCTCCTAGATAAATATTTATTATAAGGGTCAACATGGTAGAATTCCTTTGAGAAAAGGGAAGCATGAGGTGGCTTGTAATTAGGTTGTGCAAGCAAATACATCTGTGCATGTGAGTTTGTGCCTGGTTTTGAAATCTTGACTGAAAATAAGGTGATTCTCATAGATGGCTAAGCTGATCCTCTCTAGGTTAAGGAACCAGGCAGCTAGCAGCAGTCTGCCCTAACACACTGGTTTGGGGGACTTATGTGCACCTTTGTCCTCCCTAAGGAGTCGAAGAGATGATGATATTGCTGAAATCAGAGTTCTGAAGCTTAATGTACTGCTGAGTGGAGTAACTTAGGCAGTGGGGAGTGGGGTCCTTTGCTCCTTCTGTTGTCCTTGTTGTACTTTGGAGCGTGTTTTTGTTATAAATCCGTATCAAGATGCATACATCTAGGATGATTCCATTAACTGGATGTTATTAAGTGTTTGCTTATTGTTGTTTTTTTTTTAATTTCTATACAGAATTGACATGAAAATGTCCGATACTCAAGGTGGCTACAAACTTGATGAGGCACAAGCCATTTTAAGTGAAATGAAAGCTCTCAAGAAGGCCATCACATCAGGGGAGAAGGAAAAACAAGACCTCATACAGGTATTGAAACAAGATGACTTTATAGTATTCTGGGTCACCCTTGCTAGAAGATTGGAATTCTGAGAAGTAATTTAAGTATTTTGTATTTCACATACGTAATTGAGGTTTTTATTAGCATAAACTAGTTTTGTGTTGTGGCTGGACCACAGCCTCTGCAGTTCTTCAAATGCTGGAAATGGGAAATATAAAACACAGTCCAGCCATGCCTGACCTCGAGTTTGCAGAGTCTGAGTGGGCACAGCAAACATGGTCAGATCTGAGTCATGGGGTTAGGCTAAAGTTATGTAGCTGCTGAGGTACTTCGGGCAGAAGTGAGCTCACCTCATGATTTTTTGTGGTTTTAGAGCTTAGCCAGGTTAAAAGACAGCTTTGTGAATGACAGAGGATCCCAGTCAGACCTGTGGGCCAGCAGCGTGTCTGTGGAAAGCTCCAGCCCTCTGCTCCCCCGGCAGTACCTGGATGTCAGCTCCCAGACAGACGTTTCAGGAAATGTGAGTAATGTGTGACAAGCCTTGTGCACATGGAGACATTCCTCTGAGCTGTGTGTAGAACTACCTCACCGTGAGTTTCCAAGCATAGACAAGTTTCTGTGAAATCATAACTTCTCCTGGTTTAAACTGCAGTGTGACTTTGTCTTTGTGTGCAGTATTAATGTGTCTCTAAGGGCAACCTGAGGTTTCCCCACACTGTCTCTATCAGAGCAACCCAGGTAGGAATAAAAGGGGAAGAAGTTTGATTTTGCCTGTAGGTGTATCTTCTTGTGATACAAATACTCCCTTAGCTCTTTATAGCAATATTATGAGACAAGAAGCATTCAGCAGGTCTGTATGGGCTAAGCTCCAGTGAGGACTCTTCCCCTAAGAGTGTTTGGCTTTCAGTGGGTTACAGGTGAGAACAACAGCTTACGTGCAGCTATTTTGATGCCACCAAAGTTGTAGTTGCTCATAAACCTTCAGTCCCACACGTGCAAGGAGATCAGGAGTGTCAGGTTGGTCCCAGCCTTGGTAAGGACTCAGTCATTGCTGGGGATACATCTTATTTCTCACAGGACAGCACAGAGCCTCTCCTGTGAACCTTTACTTAAAGGTTTGCAGCCACTTTCAGTCAGAGCCACACATTAGTAAAGATCTGCAGATTTGGGCATGATGGGATGTCCCTTGTCTTTAAGACTTTACAGCCAAAGCAAAATGTCATCCAAACCAAAATGCAATGCAGCACTTAAGGATACAAAGATCGTTTAAGAAGAAGAATTGCAAAGGTATTTGTGTGTCCACAGAAATAAAAGCCCAAGATAAATATGGTGGATTTTCTCTTCTTTGCAGGCCAGAAGGGGCCTTTGAATCTTGTCGGGGTTTAAGTATTTGAAGAAATCATAAACAGTGTATTTAAATGCAGCATGTTCCTGTTCTGTGATTGGTTAAACTGGGAAATGACTGACAAGATCAAGTGTCACTTGTAACAGTGTGAAGGAAATATCAAAAGAGGAGTGGTTCCTAAGTTGCTGATTTGATGTTTTTGTCTCAGTTCATTGGCAGCAGCAGTAACCAGCTGGCCGAGAAGGTGCGACTACGGCTGCAGTATGAGGAGGCAAAGAGAAGGTAATTCTTTGGCCCATTGCCCTTTTTGATTGTCACACAGCTCATTCTGAGGACAAGTTTCACTAGAAGAGGTGCCACCAGACTGAAACCCAGCATTGCTGCTAAATAAATGTGGTCATTTCTGAGTCAGTGAGACAGTAGGATTTTTTCGCCAGTGTTATCTTTCAAGAAATAAACAACCATCCTAGAAATTACTAAGGCATGACTAAATACATAAAGAATTCAGTCTGGCCACACCTGTGGAGAATAAGTGGTTCTGCTACCTGTTGCCAGTGCTTCCCCATTCCTAATAAGGAGACTCTACTGCAAGGCATCTCCTTACCTTATTCAAAATGAAAGAATGCTTGCATGCCTAAGTGTGATAAGAAGAAATGTATATTGTGTTAACACCTTACATGGTTTTATATGGTCAATGGCTGCAATTCCAGAGCTTATCTGTAAGAATGTAAGTTTGCACCTTTGCCCTCTGAGCTCAGATGAATGAAGAACAGATTTTTTTAAAAAAATGTATCTACTTAACAGGCCAATTTAAGCAAAAGCTTTTCAGGATTTACTTTTTAATAGATAATAGCTAACACAACTGTGTAGTTAAATGAAAAACCACCAAGAATTATTTCTTAGACTTTGGCTGGCCTAGTCTTTGTTCAGTGATGTAACCATTGCTGGGGGTGACTCTCTTCACTTTTAACTGCTCTAGAGGGACTTTGCAACTCCAGAATAACAAAGTTCAGATGTGTGGTATAATTTCTGCTTGGGCAAGGAGAAGGCTTTTTCTGCAGCCTCTGGTTAGAAATAAGAGCCTTAAGGCTGAGGTTACTCATAATGCTCTCATTTTGGGGTACTGGCATGGCCACTAGGCCATGTTTCTCAGTGGCATAAAATTTGATCTGTGTCTGTGGCAGTTGTCAAAAACTGTGTGCCCAACTGCTTTTGGCACAAGTTTGTGTTTCTTTTCTCAGGTGGAGCAATTTTATCAAACTGTTTATTTTGCCAGTCCAAGATTTGCCAAGCTACCTTGACATTCAGATCAGTCAGTGACTTTTAAAAGCAACATTAAAAATACCATTCCTTCAGATGCAGTGGTTAATTTGGAAGTGTTAAAATTGTCTTGTACTTTGAAGATTTGCCGAAGGCTTCAATTTCATTCACACTGACTTTACACATTCAGATTGAAGAGAAATACTCTTCCTTTATCCTGTATCGTTTCCAAGGAGGGGCAAGTGAATAGTGACAAGCCTGAGAACATATTTAATATGCTCTTTATAAAGAGAGAGAACTTTATAAAGACACCACAGTAGTCCATTTGAAGTGATGATATGGGGCATACAACAGACCTTGCAGTTAAAGAATATTTGCTGCTCATACCCCATGTTTGTCTTATGTTATCTATAGGTTTTTCTCAAAGTTTAAAAAGCATTATCATGAAGAAAGATGGATCTAAATGGACTCGAATAGTTGATGCTAAAATGAAAAGATCTCCAGCTATCAAAGCACTGTGGTTTTGGCACAGTATTTAGAAGGAGCTGCAGAAACAAATACCTTGACTGGTTTAGAGCTGGAACAATACTATGGATATAGTGACTCACAAGGAACCCTCTGTTCCTGTGAAAATTCTTCCTTGTGATGTTAGAAGTGTTTCCTGTCCCCACAGTAGCATTAAAATGTTCCAAAAACACAATAGAAGACTAAGTACTTTGCCCACGCACGTACTGTGAAGGAATCAAGTGATGGAAATACACGTGTTATATTAGCTCTGCAGTATCTGCAGAGTGACATTTAAAGTTTGAAATCAAGATGGTCCCATATTAATTAGTTTAGAACTACTAGATCTGTAAGGGGCTGGTGCTTTAGAAAGCAGGCTCTGCAGACACTGCACCATCAGTGTGGATCAGACTAAAAGCTCAGATGTGGGTGAATATTTGACTGAACTTCACCACAGCAGAACTGCCAGGACCCAGTTCCCTTCCCCACCACTACATCCTTTCCTGTCACAGCTCGGGCAGACAACAGACCCCTAGAGCAGATAATATAAAACCCCAAAAAAGACAGAGGGCAGCTACAGTGACAAACCTTTGGCTTAATTATATTCCAAACTGATAATGCATATCATGTCAAAAAGATTTTCATTGTTACATGTCAGCAAGGAGATAGCTGCTGCAGCATAAATGTAATCAGAGATGCAACTAAATTATGTTGTACTATTCCAGACAGGTGGCAGTAACTCAGTTGTGTAGCACTTGCACCCTGCCCTGTTCTAATTTCTTCAGCAGTTAAACTTTCAGCTTGGGTTCTGTGCGACTGGTGGTAACTCAGGGATTTTAGAAGTATGGTTTTTTAATCTCCTAAAATGAAATATTTTAATGTCACATTAAGCAACATGACAACGATGGTGGGTATTTGACTGGTCACTTTTTAAACCACGCTTCCCACTTTGTGGTTTTTTTTCTCAAGAACAGAAGCTTATCTGATAGAGGATTGTTAATTACTGGTTGTAGATACACATCTTATGCTCCTGTGGAGATGCATGTGCTCTGAACAATCTCCAGAGAGACTGAAAATTTTACGTGCTATGCCTGTGTTGCATAATAATAGAAAGTACTAACTTTCCCTAATTAACAAAAAAGAGCCTTGTTATGACAATGAATAAATCATCTAACTGCCTTTTCTAGACAGAAAGAGAACAATTAAATAAAACTTGAGCTTCCTGTTGTGTATTTGTTCAGTCTGGTGGCCATTCTGAGAGGTGGTGTGACCTGAGGCCAGCGTTGCAAGCCCAGCCTGGCTCAGCAGTGGAGCAGTTCAGACTCAGTGAATGCTGAAGGGCTGGGCTGTTCAGCCAAGTGCAGACCTTGTGCAATGTGTTTCCTTTGTGATGGTGCTGTTTTATTGGAAAAATAGAATAATAAACCTCCTTTTGACTGAGAAGGGGGAAAATAACAATCGTGTACCAAAGGTAAAACTGGAGGTTAGTTTAACAAAGCTTTTAGACTCGGAAATGCATAGAGAACAAATTCCAGAGGAAAAGCCATATCCATGCAAATGTATGCCAAAAGTGATCAGATTTATGCCAGCCAATCCTCTTAGACTCATATCCCTTCAAAATGCACAGAGGAATTCTTGGATTATGAATTAATGCCACTGTTAATTCTTTGTTGGAGCAGAGTATTGCACTTAATCAGGCACTCAAAAACAAAACAGCTCCTAAGACGACCTAAAAATAGTTGAGCTGAATATCTATCAATTATGGAACTTCATTAGAGTAAGCAACTTGCTGTGGGAAATGGGTTTACAGAAAGTGATGCTTCTCTTCAGAAAGGTGATCTCACATCTGTCTGCTGTGATGGTGGAGGCAGGGCAGTGTGTGTGAGCCTAATCCTTCACAGGGTCTCTCGGGGCTCCAGTTGCTCTTGGCCTCTGGAGCTTGGAAGACAAAGCTTTATTCTTCAAGGCCTTTCAGGAGCCTTGTAGCTGCTGTGCCCAGATCTGCATCTTATTGCTTACTCCACACACTGATTTTGCTGGTTGGCACTGAGTTTGCTCTGTGCCTGCCTGTGTGCTGGTTTGCTGGAGGAAGCACACACCATCCTCTGCACTTCTGCACCATAAACCAAATCCTAGAGACATGAATCCAGATCAGTACCTGCAACTATTTGCTGTGCCCGATTTAAGTCCAGTCAGTCTGTCACCAGATCACAAAGCCCTTTTCAAAGAGAGAAGCATATTGGACATTCATTTTACGTGTCACTTCCATTTCTTCTGTATTTGCTAAACCCAAGTGAGGGATTAACCTGAGTCCATCATCATGTGAAGGGGCACATATGCCTTGCCTTGCCTCTCTGATGTTCAGTCAGGTGAATATTTTTCTTGGAAATATCTTGCAAAATACTTTTTCTCCTTGTTTGTCTTTTAAATTTTTCATTTTTTTTTCATCCCAGCCCATTCTGTCCTTCCCATCCCTTGCTTCCCACTTGATTTTTTGGATTGTGTGAGTTCAGAAACGCAGGTCCTTGGTAATTGTAATTCAGATTTATCTGTACTATTGTTTCTCATCAAACTACCATGATCAGCCTGTCAGGTGTTGAAGAGCTGTAGGTTAGTGAGTGCAAAGGAGGCGGCTTCCTTTGGGAAAACTGACATTATTGCCCTTGGTTCTGTATCTTGGCCTGCTGCTGGTTTTCTGCTTCTCTCTGCATGTTGCATTGCAAAGCTGACCATTTGTGGACCTAACTGAGCAGGTCAGATATTTGGGAATTGGGAACAGGCAGATATTTGGAGTGAGCAGACTCCTTACCTGCCACAAGCTGTGCTCACCTCCTCTGTCAATCAAAGCTCTTGCTAAGTTCTGCGTCTGTATTGCTGTTGTTTTTGGTCATTATCTTCCTCCCTGAGGTGATGCTGAAGGACTGATGATACAGGCTTGCAACTGAAATCTGGAATGATACCTCTAAGGAAAATAGGCTTTGATTCTGATGCAAATAGGCAGCTCTGGATTTTGATAGGATCACATTCCCTGTCCAGCTCCTCACATCCTCAAGTGCAGGTTGTACCAGAAGTAGTGTAGCTCCTTAATGTGTCCAGAATGCTTACTGTTGAATCAACAGGTGGATTCTTGCAGTAGCAGCATGGAGGGATGATTAACTTCCTGATTGTAAAGACAAAAAAAAGAGTTTCTAAGCTTTTGACTAACCACTAATCACTGATCTTTATATGAAGGGTATATGGGGAGTACACAGTCATTTGCATGAAAGTGATTAACGAGTAGGTAATTATCACATCATACCCTCCACATAAACTACTCTGAGGTCACAGCTGTGATGCATTTGAAACACCTGTAGCATATCTGATGGCCTTTTCTGACATCCAGAATTTTTGTTGTGTTATTCCCTGACTGGTGGGCACTGCATACTAATTAGAAACTTCATTTTCCATTGTGAACAAACCTGAGTTAAAATCCCATTCTGCATGTCCACATCCCAGCAGTGCTGTCACTTGGCACCATTCTGGCAAGGGGGACTGAGGGTGGTTGTCCTGGAGCTGAGAGCCTTCCTCAGGGCTCTGGAAGATGTTGTTGGTCGTGATGCACCTCTGTATGTCTGGAGCAGGTGATCAGGCACTCCCTGAGGGAATAACTGTGTTGTTTTTTTTTTCCTCTGCAGAATAGCAAACCTTAAAATCCAACTGGCTAAGCTTGACAGCGAGGCCTGGCCTGGCGTGCTGGACTCTGAGCGGGATCGCCTGATACTCATTAATGAGAAGGAGGAGCTCTTAAAAGAAATGCGATTTATTAGCCCCAGGAAATGGACTCGAGGAGAGGTGGAGAGGCTGGAGACAGAGAGGAGGCGCCTGGAGGAAGACCTTCAGGCTGCCAGAGACACTCAGAGCAAAGCTCTCACTGAGAGGTGGGTTCGTGGGCACAGGGCAGTGCCTTTTTGGACAAGAGGTAACTGGGAGCAAGCAGCAGCATCCCCTGGCTGACTGCCCACAGCAGTGCCCTCACATTCCCAGCACACTCCAGTCAAAAAGCTTCTGAACTCATCTCCCAAACAGCCCATCTGCAAATCTTACTGTGCTAGTGGGGAAAGGTGGCTGTTCCTACAATGGATCCTTCATGGGAATGGAAAGAATGCTCAAAATAGCCCAGTGTAGTGTTAGTGTAGGGTAACATTTCTGTATGCAGCCAGCACCTCACAGCAGCTTCTACACTTGCTGTGCAGCCTGGGCCTTGGTAAATGTCAGCAGATGGAATTTTAAATTTCTTAAATTTTCTGTTTGTTCTGAGCATCCTTGTATGTGATTCCTGTAGGATCTGGTATTTGACAGGGCTGTGGGGCTTGCAGGGAATATCCTGTGAATCTAAACTAGCTGAAAAAAATGCCAACTTTCTTCCCTAATTCTACCTGTGTTGCAGGGGGAGATCTCACGGGAATGTACAGTGAGGATGAATACTGCATTAGGCATTGCCTACAGGTGTTTTACAGTCTGGATGTATTAATGAGGGTGGCTCAGCAGTGTTTCTGGTAGCTGCAGTCTCTTGAACATATATGGAGAAGGCACACTGCATTCACTCTCTCTTTGGCTCTGTATTTTCATTTCTTCTACACAGTCAATGTCCAGATGACACCAATTTTCTACATAAGCTTTTTGTGGTTTTATCATGCTGGAAAAAATGTAAATGTCTTGGCCATGACACTTTCACCTGCCTGAGGTACCTGAGGTTTTACAAATGGTTCTGGTCTTGCCATAAGGTGAACACCTTCATTTGGGATTTTCAGGAATGTGATCAAATTCTAGAGTGCCAAAGGCATCACGCATTTATGGGGATGGATTTTGTGTCCAGAGGCCTGTTCAGTTAGGGAGTGAGCACTCACGTGCACATGTGTTTGTCTCAAACCAATTCAGGTGGGAAATAAAGCTGAGGTACTGCTAAAGCCACTAATGTAAAGCTGTAATGACATGGTTAATAACTAAATCAAGTAACCCTTAATCATCCATAGACTTTAGTGGAAGGAAATTAAAACATTTATACTTTTATTAGCACAGTAACTATAGGAATGCAATAGTGTACAGTGAATAAAATCTGCCCAGCTCTTTTGAGGCCTGATCCTAGAAACATGAACTTTCATGGTACCAGCTGTAATTATTTTCTTTTGTGAATGCTTTCAGGACTGACTTCTGCATTTTGAAAGTTTCTAAAGCTGGTAAACACCTACACACCTTGACCAAATTCTGTCCTGTGTATTTCTATCAACTTCTGTAGGATTTCACAGCAAAAAAAAAAGTAGATTTTTCCTTTACTCCTTATTTAAAATAGTAAATGCTTCTTTAGCTCATCTCTTTCTTTGATCTTCTCTTAGATTGAAGTTGAACAGCAAAAGAAATCAGCTTGTCCGAGAGCTGGAGGAAACCACACGGTTGGTTGCCGTGTTGCACACCCAGCTGAAGAGGTAGGTGACCCTTTCCAGAAGCTGTGGTTGCTTTTGCTGCACATCGTGCCACTGCCTTTCTCTGCCAACAATTCCAGCTCCCAGCTGAGGGCTGAAAGGCTTTTCAGTCCCAGCAGTGACCTAAGGCCCCTGTGTAGGCAGTGGAAGGAGAAGCTGTAGGATCATAGGTTGGTTTAGATGGGCACTTCTCAAAGGGCTGAACAACCTCCTGGTGGTGTCTCACAGCAGGAGTTTGCACAGTTCCTTCTATTTCAGTAATATTTAGGTGAGTAGGAATAGCTGAGATTTATTCACTAAAGTTTGAATTACTTTATTAATATACATTAATAAAGTATGTTAAAGACAGCTTAATGGACAGAAAGTGGAGTGAATCTTACAATGCAACTACACGTTAATGTATGAATGATCATATTTCTCTAATGCCAAGTGTGCTGTTGCTTGCAATGTGGACAATATATAGAGATTTCCCTGAATCTGTTGTGGTTCATATGGTGTAAAGAATGGCTTCTAGTTCAGGCTGTAGTTTTGCTATTTCCAGACTAATGCATGACTGCAGGCACTAAGGCCAAATCATTTTGCTAAAACTGTATTTTTATCATTCCTATAGCAAGAAGTTTTGGTGGGGTTTTTGTTTGGTTGAGGTTTTTTCCTACCAGTGTGTTCTGAATCTACTCTGTTTGTAGCTTCTGCTCCACTTGGATTCTGTTTCATTTTGTGAAGATGACACCGAAAAGACTGGAAAGAAATCATAGTGCAAGACTGACATGTAAATAAGCCAGCATGGAGAATAGCTATCTGTGAGGCTTTTATGCAGTGGAAATGCATCATATTTTCATTTCACCTAGCTGATTAGGGATCTTTTGAGGTGACCAAGAAGCATGTGAAACTAATTTCTTCCTAACCGTGTGCCCAGTGTTCTTGGCATGCTCCTTCATAAGAATAAGTGTTTGTTATTAACCCCGTAATGCAAAATGTCTGGCATTCAAAGGCATGCACAAAAAGAAGTGGAGCCCAGTTTTTTGATAGGGAAAGGATTGATTTAAAACCCCTCCCTTTTCATAGTACACTGAAAAGCTCTAAATTCATTAGGCTTCAACAGATGTGTATATACTGCCAATATGCAAAAACATCTATCAGAAGCTTTTTTGAACAAATGTGATGCAGTGCATATCTGTCAGAAGACATTTTCTGCCAAAATGATACTAAATACAGCATACTTGCTTTTTCTCATAAGGTCATGGACACAGTTATACAAATGTAGCTTCCAGCTTCTACCCTATAAATAATAAATAAGAGATTATTAGGCTTGTTAATATCTTGCTTTTTTTTCAGTGGGGCAAGTTAAGCCACTTATACATATTCAGAAGTTTTTCAATAGCTAATCCCTATTTGAAGTGAGGGTCAATGATGACCAAGGTCTTCAATATGCAGAGCAGGAGTGTTGGTTTAAATGAAACTTCTAGAGATGGTACATGTTGTAGTCACTGCTGGAATATTGGGTCTCCTGAGCAGAAAACTGTGCTGTTGTGTCTGGACTTTCTCATCGGAACAGATTTCTATGCAGCACCTGCTTAAAATTAATTTTGTTCTCAGTTCTATTCTGAACCTAGAACTCCAGGGATAAATAAGGCGTGTGAATTGATTTCACAGCCCTGCCCCAACTTTTTCCCTTGCTCTCTTGGCCCTGGATTCCATGTAGTAGTCTTTCACATGGATAAATCCTGCCAGCTTTCCGGGAGCTGCTGGCTGCTGTGATCTCTGAGGGCCAATTCCAGGCAGCTGTGATATTGCCTTTTGGCTGCAGCTCCAAGATTGAGGCAAATGCAAGAAAATTTCCACATGGTCAGACAGTTCATTGCAATAACTTCATCTTCTTGCATGGGCCTTGCTGGCTTTTGCGGTCTGCTTTGGAGATTAACAGGAGCCATAGGGACTTTCCAGAGAGATGGGGGAGGAGGGGGATGGCACTAATTTTAATTGGTTTGAAACTGTTCATTTGAGTTGTTTTGGCTAAACAAGGGCTCTCAGGAGTGATGTGGTGAGTAGAAAAAGCTGTATGATTGATGCTGTGTTACCAAGCAGTGAACCCACCGTTTCTGCTGTGTAGATTGTGGTTCTGGATTGCTCTGGGGACTAATGCGTGTGGCCTGAGCTAACAAAGCAACACCCTGTGGGCTTACAGATGTGGTGACATTGCAGTGTTCTCATGAGAAATCAGAAGATAACAGTGTCATGGTTTTCTGACTTGTTCCCTTCAGTCTCTCCACCAGCATGCTTTCCCTCTCCTCGAGCAGCAGCCCTGGTTCTCTTGCATCTAGCAGAGGATCTCTGGCCACCTCCAGCCAGGATTCATCCACCTCAGCCAGTTTCACTGATCTCTACTACGAGCACCTGGAGCAGTTGGAGCAGTTGGACTCGGAATATCAAAACAAGCTTGACTTGCTCTTGGAAGGAGCCACTGGGTTTAGGCCATCGGGCTGTATCACCACTATCCACGAGAATGAAGTAGCAAAAACTCAAAAAGCAGACACCACGAGTCGCATGCAGGCTCTGAGGTCCTTGTCTGGTACTCCCAAATCCATGACATCACTGTCCCCAAGGTCATCTCTCTCTTCCCCATCCCCACCTTGCTCTCCGTTGGTGATAGACCCACTCCTAACTGGTGATGCCTTTTCAAGCCATATGGATTTTGATGATGCAGAGATAAGTGCAAATCTGTCAGAACTCACCCTAAACACTGGGAATGGCAGCTGTAGACTGGAAGAGCCTCGAGCAGGAGATAAACATCTAGGTCAAGGTATGGTAAGAAAAGATTTGCATGCACTGCATGCATTTATATTTAATGTGATTCATAAAGCATTGAGGAGCAAGTGTTTCAGAAGCTGTCATCTTGTTAGCTTTATGTTGAAAAATGTTTTCAACTCTGTGTTCTGTCTTGTTTGGGAGGGAGGGTTGGTATTTTAATTTGTACACAAAAATACTGATCTAATGAGTCTTGCAGGAGACTGATTTAGATGTGTTTTTATTGTAGACATATACATGTGGACACAAAACACAGGGATTTCATGTGCAAATGCAAATAGTCGTGGTGGGATTCCTGGTTTGATTTGGCACTAAACTATTCAGAATGTCATCTATTGTTTTGGGTCTGGGAGACACACAGTGCCATATTGTTTTGACCAAGCTTTTGAGGAGGGCTGGAAAAGCCATTTTAGCTTAATAGTTAACAAATTATAGTAATAATAATAATAATCCTTCCCCACCACCTCCGTGTGCATAAGATCCTGCTCTGGTTCCCAGTAAATCAGTGGCAATGAATTTATTAATTTCAGCTGAGCAGACGTGTCAAGGCTGTGCTCAATTTCTGCTGTTTTGGTCTCTTAGCAACAAAAACGTGTTTAGATTGTAAGCATGATAAAATAAGACATTTAGACATAGTGGATGTTCTCATATATGCATATGGCTTGTTGGTGGGTGGGAAGGGTTCATCCTTTCTTGGAATGGATGGGCTGCAGTGAATGGAAAGCAGTTGGCACAGGCAGGGCACAGTGCTGGGGCCTGTCTGAAGCCCTTGTGACTATGGTTGGGTTAAATCCAACGAGTGAAAGGACTGGATTTGTGGCTGCAGTGAGGAAGGGCTTTAAAGGCAATATAAACTTGCAAGCTGTAGTCCTATGAACCAGCAGTACAGTTTGCTTCTGTTTTTCATGGGATTATTGAACAGCCTGTGTGAATAAAGGGAACTAGTACCATGTTATCACCGCCTTCTGCAAGAAGAAGGCTGACACTATTTAAAACACAATAAAAAACACAAGTGCAAATCTTCCCCTTTAAGCTACCATTTCCCTACAAGCAAGAGGTATTATGCAGTTGAGTAGGAAACACTAATTATTCTTATTAGAACTGGGCACTGATTAGTTTTAACCTTTTTAGCTCTTCAGGATTTGCCAAGGCTGTTAAAGTGAAAGCTCAGGTGTTAAGCAGATTAAGCGATTACTGCTGTTAGCCAGTCAGCAGACAAAATAATCACCATAAGTAGTTTATTTCAGGGCAATAACGAGATGAGATTCTACTCCTCAGGCATTTTGGGGGTGGGGGGTTCAGTGTAACACCCGAAATGCAGGGGCTGGCTCTGGGGTGGTCAGTCCTGGGCAAAGCACGCTCACGTGTCCTGGGAGCAGAGCTGAACAGTACATCTGAGGGCTTTGCTCCTGCCTTCTGGTAGAGCAGAACCTCCTCTAGCTTTGAAACTGAAATCAGGTTGCCTTTCTCACCTGAAGAACACCTGAGCAATTTAGGGGAAACTAATAGCAAAGCCTGGAATCTGGCAGAGTCCAGCATTCTCTGATTCAATGGTCTAGATGTGAGGACAGTGCATGACATGGCCCATCAAAGCCCATGGAAGGGCAAATGGCAGGAAGAGAAGAGCAAACTTCAAATTTCTGATGTGAGTGAAGGAAAAGGTAAAACAACACAGGTAGTGTTAGCCACCTGCTTGGAAAAATGCAGGAGAGTTGAGTCAGTTCTGAACTCTTCCATAAACTTCCTTATTACTGTGATATCTCTTCAGAGACTTGAGGCTAAAAACTGAAAGTTCAAATTTTTATGTTAATTAGTTGTATGAAAGGGTTGAGCTTTCCAAGTCTTCTGCAAAACCAGTAAGGAAAGGGGTGGCTGGAATTGTTGTCAGGGAACCATTCATCTTTATTCAGCTTTACACTGTAGCAGCATTCTGCTGTACAGAACTCACTTTACTTTTGTGCACTTTCTGTATTCACCCCCCTTGGCCCTGAGGTGCTCAGGGGAGGTGGTCAAGAATGAGCCTTTCTGGGTTGGAATGACTCCATGGCACTGGGAACCGAGGGAGGAAGAGGGGTTTGGTGTGTGCAGGCCAACCTGCAGTGTCTTTCCCACTGAGCCAGTCCCATGTAAAGGGATTCCCAGAACAGCATTTGGTGTGTAAAACTCAAAGAATCAGATTGAGGAAGTCAGCCAGTGGGGAAGAAGTTATTTTCCTATTAAAACCATGGACTAGGAGGTATGAAGGAGCATTGAGGAAAGAAGTTTTGACCCTGCCCACGTGCCTCTAGCACAGCCTGTGATCCACAGCACTGTGCCTGGCCCTGGCACCTGGCAGGAGGGGCAGGATGGATTAAACCAGGAATGCCAGTGTTAAATGGAACATTTGTTTTAGTTAATGACTGATACATTGTGTTACAGGTGCTAACTTCCATTCATGTGGATTGGCCTATGGGGAAAAGGTCTGGACGTTCTATTTCTGTCCAGTGCTTCCATGGGAGTACCAAGACGAGAAATGCCATTTGGTGGTAGTGAAAAAAACTTTGTAGATAAATAGGCCCAAAATGGCCCAGGTGTCTCAAAGGATTGGGGTTACCTGTAGCACCCTCTGCTGTTGGCTTACAAGTCCTTATGGTATTCCATAACCCTTGCACACTTTTCCACCAGTTTATTCAAAGCTGGATTTAATTCTTTAAGTGGCTTTGTGAGACTGTGAATAAAACAGCACACAAAAAAATCTGGAAAAACAAACCCAAACCCTAGAAAACCAACCAAAACCCAAACTTGCTTTGTAATAAAGAAAATATGCATTGGAAACCATATATTGGTTTGGGGGCATGTGCTTGTCTAAGCCTATGGGAAAGAAGGACCTCTTCTGAAGAACAAAAGGCTCCTGGAGAGGAGTGTACTGCTGTGCTGCTGTGGGGTGACACATGGCACCTCCTCACTCTTGGAGCAGGTCTCCCACATCCCTGAGGATGAGAGCCAAGAGCTGGGTACGGCCCAGCACTCGTTAGTCACATTGGCAGATGGAGTTCTCCAGACTCTTGGCTGCAACTCCTCTCCAATGAAATGTTCAAGTGGAAAGATGCAGAATATGCAGGTTTCCAGAGAGAACCTCTCCCTGTTTTGAAGCACAAGAAATTTATGTGAGCTAACACCTCTGTGCAAAATTTGCTTCACCTTCTTTGGTTTCTCTTCCCTATCTCGTCTTCCCTGTATTCCTGCATATGACTGCTCTTTTAAATCCTGTAACTCTCTTTCTCTCTGTGTTCAGCTAGTTAACCTGGTCTTTCTGGACCTGCCTTTTGTCCTGTGTACACAAACATTTTGGATTTAGGTGGTGGGTTTTTTGCTGTTTCCCTCTTGAAGCTAAACTTGGTATAATCTCTCTAGGTGGGATATGCAGCTCCACATGATCCATACCTGGCCAGAGCCTGGTCAGCAGTGCTTGCCCAGCCACTGCCCTCTGGGTGGCTGGGAGCAGAATGATTGCTGCCTGCCCAAGGGGGCCTTGGAGCAGGAGCTGGTTTATTGGTTCATATTTATATGTTCACTAGAGATTAGAAGTCCTGCTGCTTCTGAATGTTGTTCGTCATGTCATGGGTACTTCTCTGCCTGTCCAGGGCTTTGGAACCCATCTTTCTCTCCTGGCATCTCCTGCAAGAACCTGTGCCCAGTGAGGTGCCAGGGCAGGCAGCTGTAACACACTGGGTCCAACTCACGTGTAACCTCAGCCCTCACACTGCTGCAGGGCCCAGGGAATAAATGGGCACTCACTGTGCAATGAAACCCTCTCTCAACTCCACCACACACTCTATTCCTCCCATTTTCCTGGGATTTTTTGTTCTCCAGGGCAGTTTGGCACATTCCCTCACTTCAAGGCCACCTTTGAGCTCAACCTGCCCTACCTGTGTCCTCTCTGTCTTCAGAAATGTGCTGTTGCTTAACAATACCTGGCTGGGGAAAAAAAAAGGCAATTCAAGGGGAGGATAAGAAGAAAAGCTGCTGCCTATCCAGACAGTTTGTTTTTATTAACACCTGCTTTTGGTTTTCCCCTGTGCTTGTCTGATAGGTATAAACACAGCTGGAGGGACGGCGCTGAAGGTGGCAGGTGTGTCAGCTGCAGTGTCTGATGAATCTGTTGCTGGAGATAGCGGCGTGTACGAGGCCTCTGTACAAAGGTACACATCAGATCTCTCTCCAGGATGAAGCCAATGACTTGGCTTTGCACAAAAGTCAGCTGGAATACTGCTGGTTGTGACCTTTCTTTGTAATGTGGTGGCTAAAGTTCTCAATCTCAGGTTTCTTAATACTTCTGAAAAAAATATGAGTCGGTTGAATTTGATTATCAAAATGACCTGTGCTTCCCATAATAGAAGCAGCTGCAAGGAAGCTCACAGAGAGCTGTTTGAACAGCTGGCATGTTTGTGAAGGTGCTGCTAAGCTGTGCCTGCTGCCTTGGTGAGGGGAAGTGAAGCCATCTGGCAGGTGGAAAGCTCCCCTCCTCTCAGCCAGTAACAGCCCTCAGTCAGTGTGAGGGGACTTTGGGATGTTTAAGGAAGAGAGCAGAAGCACCTTGAACTGCCTGGTGGATGTGGATGTGCAGTGATGCAGTTCCCAGGTGCTTGGGGCAAGAGCAGGATGTGATGCCCACTAGATTTCTCCCACTAAGGGCACAGCTGGGAGTCACTGCTCTTGCTGGCTTTCTGGATAGTCTGTGGGGGCTTTGTCAAAAAGTTCACTGGAAGGTACTGATCTTACCTGTACCTGGTTGGGCTGCATCTAACCTGGGTTTTCCTACTGTTTTTATTAGCACTGAGGTGAATTACAGGGTCGTTAGTTGTGAAACACGACTGTAGAGGTGAAATATCACTCATCTCAGATCCCCCCCATTCATTAGTTTTCTTCATTAATTCTCTAGATAAATGAGTAATTTTTATGTTTGCAGCACAATTCACTTTGACAAGGGGAGTGCAATGCTTCTGTAAATTTGAGCTTCGGGGCTCAAGCAGTCAGTCAGTTGGGAGTCCCAGGCCCCTGTGTCCCTTCAGTGGGGTAGGGAGCTCTGTGCAGAGGGGAGTGGGGCAATCACAGGAGGCATCCCATGCACACTCACATGTGATGTAAGTGTTGTTTGGGTTATCAGCTTGTCAGCCCCTGTGGTGCCTACAGTGTCATTTTGGTGCCTGTCCAAGTGCTGAGGGTGGGATAAGCCACCCTCTGCAGCTGAAATGTAACGAAATGCAAGAGAGTGCTAAGCACTAACACTAATACTAACACTTAGAAGAGAAGAATGCTAATCCTGTTTTCATGTGCTACAACATAGCCTCTTGAGTCAATTAGACAATGAATGTAGTTTTGGGGACTTTCAGTGCATAAAAACTTGGGAGGAGGAATAGATTTAAAGGGAAATGATGCAGAATAGCTGTTTCCAGCAAGGCCAGTCAGTGTACTCTGTCACTTTTAATGTGCTTAAGAAAGTTTGATTTCTTAAAGAAACAAAGGAATTACTTAAATCTAATAAAAGTTGAGAATTTTTGCTGTCATGATGCAGGACAGGATTGCAGTTGTTAAGTCGTATTTCTCTTGCTGGGCAGTCAGCCGTTTTTACTAAAAACCAGTCAAGGGAACCCTTTAAAATCCCCCACTGCCTTATTTTTGCAGTCTTTTGTGTGGCTTTTTTTTTCTTTTGGCAGTGAAGAGGGAAGACATATGACTTTCTGCTGATAAGCACTGTAATACATACCTCTAAGGCTGATTGCACTTACTTCTTAAATGGGCTTTCTTTTAGCTGCTAATTTTACAAAATCCATATACCAAACCACTGAATGGAAGGGAAAAGATCTTGTATCACCTAAATGCAAACACTTCAATAAGAGGCAAATCAAATCCTTAATTGTCTTGATTCCTTTCAGACCGTGTGTGTCAGAAGTGATGGTGTTTGACAGTGACGATACAGAAGCAGTTGGAACAGCCAAAGTGCAAATTGCAATGAGGTATGTGCAACATATTTTACTGGATTTGCCTTGCAGTGGAAAGAATGATAAATGGGATTTAAAAGATGGTGCTTTCTGTGCTGTTTTCTTCTCCTGTCCTATTAGTATTAACTAACGAATGCCCTTTTTTAGTGTAATTAAAAATTACACTTGACTCCTGAAGGTTCTTGGCCCAGTTGCCCTCGTTCATGTCAGTGGAAATCAGCTGGTGATACTGTGGTATGAGGGTGCAAACCTCAAACCTCAGCAACAGGAGCACTGGCAGTGCTGGGCTGGAGAAAGCCTTTGGCTGGATTGCAGAATCTTTAAGGGTGCAGCTCGGGTGGGGAAAACTGCTGAGAATAAGTGGCAGTCACAATCCCTGACCTCATGTGGATCCCACAGTAGTGGGTAAGGTGTAGGAGGCAGGCACAGAGGCATCCTTCTTAAATGACTTTTTGGAAGTTATGTAGGATTTGAGAAAAAGAAGTCGTTACAAAACTCATTTGTCATGGCCATCCAAAGCAAAAGGTTACTTATGACATCCTTATTGTTGTACTTCAAGTATTTTTACTTGTAACTTTTCTATATTGCAGCCATTAAAGCCTCTCAAAAAAGTGTAGTTACAATGCAGAAATTTAACCAGACCCCAGGAAAAACAATGTGCACTAGGTCAAATCTACAGTCCCTTGTATCTGAATCCTTAAGATCTGGATGTTCTGGACTGTTCTATATTCTGGATGTTCTGGTAGCAAAACTTGATGTAACAGGAAACTTATTTGTTTTTGTTTTGTTTTAAACTATGGGCAAGTCATGGTCCCATTATAGTGTTGTCTTGTTTGTAATTTTTTTGTATTGTTTGTGTGGAATACTCAACCACAGAGTCCAAGGCAGACTTCTCTAATAGTAATGCTTTTCTGTGTCTTTCTGATTCAGATATGATGACAAAAATAAACAATTTGCAATATTGGTCATCCAGCTGAGTAATGTTCCAGCACTGCTGTTACAACAAGATCAAAAAGTGTAAGTGGGTGAAATAAACATACTTGATATATTTGTGTTGGATCCCAATGAGAATGAAAGTGAGATTGGCTCATGGTTTTTCACACTCTTAAAAATTTACCCTTCCTGAAATGTTTCCATACTTTGTGTGTAAGTATACTTTGTATACTTACAAACTAATAAACCTGTAAACTGAAATAAGGCAGTTTTTTCCTCAAAGGTCTGTGTTTGCTAGTGGAGGACTTGCCTGGAATTAGCACTGGCTGGTGAGGTTCTTAATTGTAGCGGTGCCTTGAGCACTTGCATCAAGTGAAGAGTGGGAGTTTGTCCTGCTGCAGAACTCCTTGGACACCTGCAGAGGGGTGGGAAAACGTGCAGCTACTGCTAGACTCATTCCAAGCACAGGGTCTTTGAATTCAGCTGTGTGCTGAATCAGCTGACAAAAATCGGATTCATTTTTGCCGTTCCTACCTACACAAGGAAGGTATGTGAGCAGAGTGACAGGTTGCACTGATGTAAACAACCACGTAAAACAGGATCCCGTGATGTCTGATTACAAGGTTCAGAAGGATGAAGTCTGTGGCACCTCGTGCCACTTCACATCTCTGATGCTGTGACGAGATGTTCCTTTTTTCTCGGCTGACTGCAGCTCCAAAGAGCAGGAAAGGACAGCGGTGCCCACAGTGCTTAGGCTGACTTTAACTGAGGGGTTTGTGGGGGAGCTGCAGACTGTAGGGCCGTGCTGAGGGCAGTGCTGTTCCCACAGGAACATCCGTGTGGCCGTGCTGCCCTGCTCGGAGAGCACCAGCTGCCTGTTCCGCACCCGGCCCGTGGAGGCTTCTGACAATCTCGTGTACAACGAAGTGTTTTGGGTTTCCATCTCCTACCCGGCTTTACGCCAGAAGACTTTAAGAGTCGATGTTTGCACTGTAGATAAATCTCACCTTGAAGAATGTTTGGTGAGTATCCAGCTCTATTTTAATAACTTTGTGTTTGTTTCCTCTTTTTAATTAGGCACGATGTTACACTCTTGAGGTATGGCAATTTCTGTGAAAGCCTTCCTGATTATCTTCAGCTATGTGGTCTCCCCCCCACAGCGTTCTTTGCAATGATAATTCTCATCAGGAAAAACAATTATGAGATAAATGTTTTGTTACAGAACTACCCGTCAGACCGCTAGATATTTCTCCTTCATGATTTGATGTCAAATTCTAACTAGTTTGCTTCCTTTTGGAAACATTTATTACCCAATTACTTTGGGTTTGGATACATCAGGTTGTGTACAAAATGTAATGTATTAAAAAATGACAAGGCAGGTGAAGAGAAATGAGATATACAGAGCTCAAACATCTGGCAGTGATTTTTGTCAGCCTTGCAAATTTCTTGAAAGGGAGTTATCCCCTCCTGTTCCCTTCTCTTTGTTCCCTTCTCTTTCACTCTGAAGCTCTGGCTGTAATTTCTCCCTGCTGCAGAAGCACTGTTGGTACGTCTGGATTCTTGTACAGTGGAGCTGTAGTGAAACACTTGCTACTTAGATTGGAAGTTCTTGACCATGCTAAAAATAATTAAACATAAAGCATTACTAATGGTGTTGAAATGGGATAAACAGGCAATTTTTCTTTTTGTTTAATATGCCAAAATCAAGCAGTCCTAGATTTTCACTCTGATTTCTTCTGACTGGTGTGGTAGTTGTTCATTTTAGTATTACACTAAAACTGTGTTCTTGCTCTCAACAGGGTGGAGCACAAATTAGCCTTGCTGAAATATGTAGATCTGGAGAGAAATCAACACGTTGGTATAACCTCCTTAGTTATAAATACCAGCAGAAGCAAAACAGGAAAAGTAAACAAGGAAACAGCCACTCTGAAGTATCCTGCACTGAAGAAACAGTAAGAATTGCTTAAATTGAACAAATCTCTTCTAAACAGGACTGTCAAGAGGGTTTGTGTCGCTGTCACTATGGAGAAGTTAAGGCTGGTGTGTTTATATTTACCACTTGAATGTGTCGTTAGGTGCAGCAAAATAATTAAGCTGTTGATTCCAGATATGCCCTTGTCCTGGGCTAAACACTTAGTGAAATCTACTGTTCAGGAAGCTGAGGGATGTGGTGTGTGGTGTAAGTGATGTGTGAGCTCCACCAGGCAGTTCACAGTGCTGCCATGATCTTGCTGGGCAAGTCAAGACAGAGTTTGCACATGCAGGCACAGACGGTGCTCAGGCTGGAGCTGCACATGCTGGGGCAGCTGGGCCAGCTGTGCTCACAGGGCTGCACTGAGCTCTGTGTGTGCAGGGGGGCTGGGGGCTGCTCTGGGGCTGTTCTCACCACAGAGGCCGGGCATGCTGCAGACTCTGAGAGTCATTTCTTCACAAGAAGCCTCTTTCTCCCCTCAGGACTCTGTCTCAGCACTCTTAGAGCAGACAGCTGTTGAACTGGAAGCTGTGGAGAAGAAACTGGAGGAAAGCAGAAGCACTTTAACTAGTGGAGAGAGCTGGTAGGTGGATCCCACCATCTTGTTGCTGTGAAGTGATCAGAGCATTTGGGTGCAGAGGAAAAAGCAGATGATAGTGAGCTGTGGGAGGCTTCTTTTTTCTCTGTTTTGGTGAAAAATCCTGTTTCTTCTGTTCTGGACATTGTGCTTAGAAAATGAGAAGAAAGCTGATAAATGTTGAAAATTGTCAGTAGCACTATGCTAATTTTGTTATTTGTACAGTCTTCTATGGATGCCCTGAAAATTCCACTCTGTGCTGCAAGGCTTTGCTTGAATTTTAATGTGGCTGTTCTTTATATGGTTCAGATTCAGATTTCCTTAAACAAGTCCAACATTTGAAATAGAAAGCAAGCCTGACCAATGGGATTGATGGAGAAGCCTGCTGTGAGTTTAAAGGAGCTGAAAAGAGTGTTTAAAAAATGCTTCAGTTTTGTCCACTAACACTTTTTATCTAAGATTAATGGCATCCTGAGAGCTTCCCTCAAGATGCACTTGCCTTAAACTCAGACCACATGGCTGAACCCTCATCTTGCTTCTTTTGAAGCCAAATCAGGATGAAGCTTTTGGCTGTAATGTGGTCTTCTGGTGCAGCTTCTCTCCTTTCTAAGCCTGTGTTTGTGTAATCTCAGTGGCTCCAGGGCCTGTCAGGTACACCTGGCTGCCTTGGGGACGTGTTTCTGTCCAGCAACTTACAGGAGGCACCTCCTGCTCCAGCACCAGAGTATCGTTCACAAGAGGCCAGTTCCATAACAAAGCTGTTCCTTTCAGGCAAGATGAAGAGGTTCCTGACCTGGAAGAACAGGATGAGATCAGTGAAAATGAAGCAGAGGAGGAGGAAGAATTCTGTGCTGGAAAATCACTGTGGGAAACAGAAGAAAGTCTGAATTCCCAGCTGCACACAGAGATAGCAGTGAAGGTACAGTCAGGGGCCTTTTGAACAGAAAGATGATTTAAACTTCCCATTTCTCAGCTGACTGGGCTGTTGCTGAGCTGAGCAAGGCTACAGCAGTTTCTTGAAAGTTCATAATTGATGATTAAATGTTTTATCTACCTGAAATCTTTGTAAATAACTGTGTGACCATTTTGTCCCACAGTTAGTACAGCACCATTTCATGCCTTTGTTTTGCTGCTCATGAAAACTGTTTTCATTAATGTGACAGTGGTTTTGATCTTGTTTGATTCAGTATGTAGCTGTAGTCAAACAGGGGTGTGCTGTACACAGCTCTCTCTGTGCATCAGTTTGGATCTTTGCTGCAGATGCACAATAAGTAAGGTCTTTAAAATCATACCTGCTCTCTGTGGGATTGCCAGGTCACTGTGATGTGTTGGATCCACAGGCAAATTCCCTTGGAATCCATTGTGTTGTACAGCAATCAGTGGATGCAGAGCCCTTAGGGAGCAATGCAGGTAATGCAGGAGAGCTCCAGGAGTGAAGTGTCAGGACATGCTGCATGAGAAGGGCTAAAAAATGTCTGGGTTTGAATGCCACAAGCTCAGAAGGGGCACAGGTGGCTGTCACACAGCCCTGGGGGTGTGTCTGGGCACATGGAAAGCTGGCATTTACCCTGCACTGTGTGTCTTTCAGGTGGATAAAGAGACCAACACAGAGAGCCTTGCACAGTCCTCGACTGTAGTTCGTCCAAAAGACAAAAGAGCAGCAAATCCACCCCAAACTCAGTTTGTCAGGGGTAGCACCATCATCCGCTCAAAAACGTTTTCCCCAGGACCACAGAGTCAGTACGTGTGTCGGGTAAGGAACATGAAACACTCAGCTTCTGAGGGCTTGTTTTCAATTGAATTTCTCACAGAAAACCAGTAGTGCTTTCTTCTCTTCCCCTCTGACTTCAGAAGTTGCTCTGTCCTCACCTCCTGGACAGTATCTTGCCTTGGAATTAACAGCATTAAGCACAAATTTATCAGATATATATGTGCATATACATTTGTGGCACATGCAGCTTGTTGAGATGCCCAAACTGACCTGGAAGGGCTGCTCTAACAGTGATGAATAAGCTGCCTATTAAACTGCTGCTTGAAGTGTTCTGTGCTAACTCAGTTAGCTCTGTCCACCTAACTTCAGATGAGGTGAACATAAAACCTTGATAGAAGTGGGAAGGTAAGTGCTTGATAATATCAGCAAAAAAACTGTGGAAACCTGAAAGTCACCAGTGTGCTTTGTGTGAAGGTAACTGAACAGGCCATGTACTGGGTCAGATGTCACTTCTCCTGCTTTGAAATGTTTGTTGACAATTATTTCCTGAATTGAGGGTCAGAATAAACTATAAATATCTTGTCTTTTAAGTGGAATTGGCAAACAAGCAAGCACTGTCTTTTACCACACGACCTGTCCCAAGTGGACAAGCCCTTAATACAGCTGAGCCAGATTTGCTGTGTAGGTTCTCCCTGGTTCAGAAGCAGGTGCTTCCAGAGGAACAAACCTTTCTCATTCTGCAGCAGTGACCTGTGCTTGAGTGCTACAGGTGCTGTGTCCCAGTACACACAGATCCCAGTGCCTGTTCCCCTCCTCCCCCAGCTTTGAGAAGAGACATGAGAAGGGAATTAAAATGAAACCCTGCTTGAGCTGAGCTCTTTGTAAGGGTCTACAGACAGCCACAAAACAAGGCAGGCTGTGTGTAACATGGCAACTCTTCAGCTGGTAAACCCAGGGGGAGAGCTTTCAGGTAAACTTGCCTTTTCCACCACTAGCTTAAGACACAGGTTATAGAAAAATACAGATTAGCAAAAACAGAAATCTCTAATAAAATAGTCCCCTGTTTTACATATGCTAGGAAAGAATATTATTGTTGCTATTATTAGTATTACTACTTACAGCTTATTTTTCTGGGCCGTTTTGTTCAGCCTAGTTACTTGTACAGGAGAAGAGCAGTGTGGCAGAGTCCCATATCATAGCCTTAGTGCCTCTCTTTGCTCACAGCCTATTCCCAAAAAGGGACAGAAGAGTTCAAGGCTTGTGGCAGGATGTGGCTGTGCCAGTGCATGTTGTCTCCCCAGACTGGGGTGACAGCTGCCTGCCTTTCACAAAACTTCATAGTTCTGCTGACAGCAGCCTCTGGTCTCGCTGATAGTGTGTGTATGCGCTGTTTGAATTTCTTTCATGAAAAAGTTGTGTTTTCCACCTTCCTTCTCAGCTGAACCGCAGTGACAGTGACAGTTCCACACTATCCAAGAAGCCCCCCTTCGTTCGGAATGCAATGGAGAGACGAAGTGTCAGAGTCAAACGGGTAAGAACATTACCACTTCATTTTTCCTCTAACACAGACACATGCAAAAACCAGAAAATTGTGTTAAAGGAAAAAATTGCAAACGTAAATCAGTTGCCACATGGTTTCATTCACAACCTTTCCTTTGTGTGCAAGAAGGCTCTCAAGGATTCTTTGAAATATCAGATTATGACAGGAACTCATATGAGTTGGAACTAATTTAAAACAATTAATTTAGGGAAATGGTTCCCAGTATTTTCCATCTTGTCAGAGAAATAACATAAACAGTTTTGCTGTGTTTATTGTTGTGAGATTCTTAAGTATTTATAATAAATTTGAGGAGCTGGAAAAGAAGATGAGAATGATGTCTCAGGTGACCCTGTTGTAGTGATGCCATGGCACACAATAAACCCTTGTGCCCATTGTGATTGTAATCACTAAAATTCCCCCAGGATACTGACACTGAACTCCTAAGGAGCTGGTTTTCTTGGGACAGCTTGTGTTTGAAATGAGCAGAAGGCAATATGTTACTGGAAAAAGCAACCACAGGTTTTTCTGCAGCACTGTGGATTCATCTGAAGATGAGACATTAAGCTTAGGAGGAAGGTGTGCAAGCAAGTCTTGTTCTATTTGGAGAAGCTGCCAAGGAAGAACTTGAGTGGAAGCACTGAAATCAAAACACTTATCTATAAGACTTCCTTGAGTTTGTGGTATCTGTGTCAAGACACACTGGAAAGCAGGCTCAATAGAGATGGTTTGTGTGAAGAGAAGCATTAGAAAGATGGGTCTCATGATGTGTTTGGCACTTTCTGGGTGGAGTGGTCGGGACAGTCCTCCTCACTGTGTTCACACACCCCTTCTCTTCCAGCCCTCAATCAAGTCCTTCGGTACAGAGCGCCTGATCCGCACCTCCCTGGACCTGGAGCTGGACCTGCAGGCTTCAAAAACCTGGCACGACCAGCTGGTTCAGGAGATCTCAGTGCTGAGGGAACTGAAGGAACAGCTGGAACAAGCTCAAAGTCAGGGTGAAAAAGAGTTGCCCCAGTGGGTGAAGGATGATGAGAGGTTTCGGCTGCTGCTGAGGCTTGTGGAGAAACGAGTGAGTCACACCTGCCTTGGAGTTTTGTTCCACTTGGTGGAGAAATGGAGAAATTTTGGAAAAAGGGGACTTAGGACAGTCAGTAAATGAAGCCTGAGCACTGTTAGTCACTCTTGTCTGCCACATATGGCTCTATCAAGCTGTTAGTCCTGAGCCCTTGCATTCACCAGCACAGAGATTTGCTGCCCTAGCAGAGGTGTGAATATGAGAAGTCACAAATGCCATCTGTTCTGCCAAGTGTGGCCCCCCAGCCTGCACGAGGTGTGGTGTGTGGTGGTTGGCACTTACCTTACTCTACATCACACCCTCCCCCATGCACAGGGCTCCTTCTCAGCTTCTGGGATTTCTCAGCACCTCTGCTGGCACCAGGCAGAGAGACCACGCTATGCTGGCACCAGGTGTAGGGGAAAGTTGGTGTGAGGTGCTCTTTGTGTTCTTGTGTGTGCTGATCTTCTGCCTTAAAAGATCTATCAAGAAGATACAAAGAGAGTGATGACAGAAGCCATTATTCTTATCACAGGCTGGAAGGACACCTTAAAAAAGCTCTCTCCCTTAGAATGGGTAGTTGACAAGCTTCAGTTTAGCTTCTGTGGCTTGTGACTTCCAGAGCCAACAGTTTCCAAACCCCTCAGACCTGCAGCTGAAATACTGCTGTGTTTGGAGATGAGTCAGGATAAGATAATTCCTCCTGGAAACACAAACAGCTCTTCTCCATTATTCATTTAGGTGCAAAATCCAGAACACAAGTGTGAGCTCAAGGCTGATAAAATGATGAGAGCTGCTGCCAAGGATGTCCACAGGCTGCGAGGGCAGAGTCGAAAGGAACCTCTGGAAGTGCAGTCATTCAGGTAATTATAGGTAAAGGGCAGAAAAAATTGACTACTACCATGATTTTTCTGTAGATGACTGAGATGCTGAGGAGTAAGACTGATCTCTGCAGAAGTAGTTAAGTGTTCTTCTTAAATAAGAATTTCTTCTGTATTTTCATATCAAAGTGTAAGGTCTGACTCAAGCAAACTAGTTGCAACCAGGATTCTCCAAGTCATTCCCCACTTGGCAACAAATTCTTTAACACAGAAACAGCCCTTTGCTTCCTTAACTAGCAGACCCAGAAAGGAAAAAGCCCTGAGCCTTTCTGAAAGGCCTTTTGATAAGGTCAGTGTTGTGGGTTTAACTCATGCCTGATAAGTAAATAAAACGTGTAGGTTGTGATAGGATGTACATCTGCTCCTTGTGGGGACAGCTGGTGGGATAAATTCTCATGTGGATGATGGACATTTCTGGCAGGATTTCTGTTGCATTAACAGCTGATCATCTTTTTGCAGAGAGAAAATGGCATTTTTCACACGGCCAAGAATAAACATCCCAACACTCTCTGCAGACGATGTGTGATCACCATAAAGTATTTGCTTTCTGGACAATTCTACAAATGCAGATTGGGTTTTGAAGTTATTTATGTGGAATTATGAAGGTACCAAGGCATTTGTATATTAGAGCTTTTGTCAGTATGTGGATGTTTTGAAGATTTTTAGGTTAAAGTTATATCATCACAGAAACCAGCATTAAAGTGACAAGATTGTATAGTTTGTATATTTAGGAATGTATTTTTGGGAAATAGAATTTTAAATAAGAACAAATGCAGCGTAAGGTGCTGTTATTCTTAAATAATGCTGTTTAGACTTTTTGTACAGCTCTACCTTTTAGAGGTTTTACTGCAATAAAATAAATTTGAAGGAACCTCACCCCTACCTTCTATGATGTTCTGCACCGGACTCTCCTTTCAGTGATGTATTTTGTACCCTGTGGGGAATGCTGGGAGCCAGCTGGGACTCCCAAGTGCTGTGAACGAATTCTCTGTGAGCTGTGAAGCATTTGTGTTTCCTGCCAGGTCATAAAAGTAGGTGTGAAGTTCAGAATACTTGCACTTTTAACATTTGTACTGCAGCTCATGTCTGTAATGGGTCTGTTAAGGTAATGTGGGGAGCCCATTGAAACCACTGCTGTGGGAGGAGGGCTGCAGGTTTAAAGTCCATTTTAGGTTTTTCAATAAAGTGACCTTTCTGGACAAACCTGCCTTCTTGCTTTTTGTCTTGAGTGAATCTTCTCATCTCCTGGCACCTAAACAGGTGTTTTGTGTCGCCAGCTGGAAGCATACAGCTTTTCACACTTCTCGTCACATGAGATGTTGTAATTGACACATTTCATGTAATCACGGAATATCCTGAGGTGGAAGGGACACACAAGGATCACCCACAAGGATCACCCAGTCCAGCCCGTCCCTGCGCAGACACCCCAACAATCCCACCCTGGGCATGCCTGGGAGCAGTGTCCAAACACTCCTGGAGCTCTGGCAGCCTTGGGGCCGTGCCCATTCCCTGGGGAGCCTGGGCAGTGCCTGAACCCTCTGGGGGAAGAACCTTTCCCTGATACCCAGTCTAAACCTCCCGTGACACAGCTCCAGCCATTCCCTCAGGTCCTGTCACTTGTTGTTTTCCTCTCTGCCTGAACATTCCCTGCACCAATTTTGTGCCCACCTGCTGGGGATGGGACACGTTTCAAAGTGCTGGGTGGTTTGGGAGGGTGTGGGGGTGTTTCCCTTCCCTTCCCTTCCCTTCCCTTCCCTTCCCTTCCCTTCCCTCCCCTTCCCTTCCCTTCCCTTCCCTTCCCTTCCCTTCCCTTCCCTTCCCTTCCCTTCTCTCTGCAGGTGTCGATGGCCGCCGCCAGCCCGTTCCCGGGGCACCGTTCCCGGCCCCGTTCCCAAGGCAGCATTCCCGTCCCCTTCCCGGGGCAACATTCATGGCCCCGTTCCCGGGCACCGTTCCAGGCCCCGCCGTGCCGCCCCGCCGGGGTCCTCCCCGCCGCCCGAGGGCGCTGTCGCGGCGGCCGCGCCGCTTCTGCCGCCTTCCGGTTCCCGCGGCGCCAGTCCCGGTTCCGGCCGCCCGAGGATGGAGGCGCGCGTGGCGCAGTCCGCGGCGAGGCTGGCGCGGCAGGTGCGGGGCCGGGCAGGGCGGGGCGGGACAGGACGGCCGAGCACGGCACCGCACGAACCGGGACAGCCCCGAGCGGGACAGCCTCGGGGCTCCGCGGGGTGCAGGTGGCGGGCGAGCCCCGGGAGCGCTTCCCCGGTACCGATGCCCGCGCAGTGTCCGGAGCCCCGGGCGGGTCGCTGGCCCCGCGGGAGCGGAGGGTCTGTCTGGGAAGGGAAGGCGGAGAGCAGGCAGGGCTGAAGCGCTTCCTGGGCAGCTCCCGTCTCTCCCGGGACTGAGGGCAGGGCTGCAGCTGCCCCAACAATCCCACCCTGGGCGTGAGGGCGGGATCGTGAGAGCCCGTTCCGAAAGAGGTCGTTCCGAAAAAACTTCCCAGAACAGTCAGCGGGAGCGGCCCCACACGGCCTGGTTCACCGCCCCGTTCCCGGTGCTGTGGCGTGCTCTGGCCGGGCAGGGATCACCCGGCGAGGGCAGGGGCGGCAGCAGCGCCGGGTCCGAGCGGGCCCTGGGCAGCCGGGGAGGGATGCGCCTCCTGTGCCGCTGGCACCTTGGCCTCCTCCAAAAGCTTTATTGCAGCTGTAAGGTGCTGAGGTTTAGGAAAAGATGGTGATAATCCTCTGCCTTTTCAGTGACGGTAATAAATAAAGCTGTCAGGTCTGTCCTAGTCAATGATCAGTATTGAGAGCAGAGTGCAGAGGAAGCCTCAGGAAAGCTTTGACTCCTCCGGGTTCAGTTCTCATACCTTGCCCATTGCCTCAGGAGCATCCAGCTGAGAGGTTCTGGACTTTGGCTTTTGGGTTTCTGCCTGCCATGCTTGTGTGCTCTTGAGCAACTCCTCAGTGTGTTTTCTGCTTACAACTTAAACATACAACAGGCACTGAGATAATAAATCTGGCTGTTGAATCTCTGCAACTCCTTGCTTTTGATTTTCCCGTTCTCCTTTGTAGCTGCTAGGAAAGGAAGGACAGCTCAGGTATTCTGGCAAGGTGGCTCTCCCTTTGCTGTCACTGCTGTGTTGCTGTTTGGTCTGTAGTCCATAGGCAGATTCCAGGCCCTGGAAGCGGAGCAGGAGGGGCAGTGTTCAGCTCTGACTCCAGGAGGCTGCACAAGGCCATGCAGAATTACTGAGCCTCACTCTGCCTGTCACTCCCAGCCACATGCTCCCTGTTTCCAGCTGCAGCATGCCCTGGAGCCTGTGGGGAGCCAGGCTGCAGGAAAATAACCCAACAAAGAGCAAGCAGTGTGTGCTCAGCTGGCTCAGCAGGGCTTGGCAGAGTAGAAGTAGAGATAAAACCAAGCAGGAGGCAAGGAGGGGAAGGAAAAGAGGTGTTCTCCTCCCATTGCCATGCTCTCTCAGGCCATTTTCTCTCCTTCGTGATTTTTTTGTTTTAAATGTGATGCAGAAAAGCTCTGTTATATTAAAGCCTAGAGACAGAAACCTGTGCAAGTTTCACATTACCCACCTGCCCAGGTAGGGTTCTTGGGAGACAGTCTGATGTGCTAAGGGAAGACATTATCATGATTTTGGTCCTGTTGAAAAAGCTGTAGTTTTTTTGTATTCACAGGTGAGGGGAAGATTTCTAGTACTCAGCTGAGCAAAAGAGCCCTTGGAGATGTCAGCATGGCCTCATGTAATTCCCACAGCTCCTTGTGAGGTGGTCATCAGGTATGACCCTTTACTGACAAGTTGTGCTAGACAGTGCAGGTAGAATAAACCAGGGCGTGACACTTCCTGAGCTCAGCAGCAGCTTTTGCCTTCCTTTTCTTTCACGTCTTAGATCAGAGGTGTTTTGGCATTGTCTCCCTTCCTCACTTGGATGATACCACGAGAGAGGAGTTAGCTTAGAGTAGTTTGTTTTTCAGAAAGAGTGTAGCATTCATAATATCCTTTCAATAACATCTAGCATTCACAGATCTTTGCTAGAGAATTAACTTTATCCCATAACTTTATCACAGGGTGCTGTGATAAGAGACATTTCTGATGTGAACATCTGAAGACCTTTCTTCCAGGCAAGCTCAGCATGGTTATGGGTGTGGGGGTCACAGAATCAATCATAGCATACCTCAAGTTGGAAGGGACCCAGGGATCATCAAGTCCACATCCCCACTCCTCACAGGACTACCTAAAACTAATCCAGATTGTTAAGAGCATGTCCAAGATGCTCCTTGAACCCTGAAGGTTTGGTGCCACAGCCACTTCCCAGGAGAGCCTGTTTCAGTGCAGCAGCGCCTTCCCAGTGAAGAACCTTTCTGAACCTGTCTGAACTTCCCCTGACACAGCTTCATTTCATTTCCCTGTCTCCTGTCACTCTCTGGTCACCAGAGAGTGGGGAGTTGTGTCCCCTGAACAGGGCTGCCCCCACTGCCAGTTTGGAGAGGAAAGCTGTGCTCAGCTGTGTGGCTGTCCCAGCCCCATCACTTCTGGAGCCCAGTGAAAGCATTGCTGACTTCAGGCTTTTCTGCGGGGTCGTTTTGAATGAAAACTTCATTTCATCATCTGTATAAGCTGTTGATGAGCACAATAAAAGGGAGACTGAAATGGCAGCAGCAGCAGTGGGGTAGGCAGCTGGGCCACCATGGTGAAACCTTTTGCTCTCAGTTCACACTCGAGTAACACATATGGACTGCTGCTGGTATTTTATGAAGAAGAGGAGCACTAAACAGGAGAGACAAATGTCACAGTCTGGGGTGACATGTTGAGCTTGGTCACATCTCAAATGAGACCATCTCGGATGCCTCCAGGTGCCAGTGCTGTGAATTTGCTTGTTTGATGCAGTCATGGGAAAAAAGTAGATGGGACTTGCTGAACTGTGGCATTATTTTAGAGTTTTTTATCTCCTGGCCAAATCCAAGTGATTGCAGTGCTAATTGTCACCCTGTAAAAGAGCTCTTTGGGCCAGATGTCTGCCCAGGGGTCGGTGATTCCTGGGCACTTTGGTTCTGGCTTCTGACCACGCACATGGATAAACCTCCTCTTTTGTTGTCCTCACTTGTAGTGTAACAGGATGGAAGGAAGCTGCAGTAGGTCACTGGTCTTCTCACCTCCTCTGAGTCCTCCCTTGAGTGGCCAGAGGTATTTGTGGTTATGTAGGAAAATCCAGCTCAGATTCCTCTTCTGTAAAGCTTGTCAGTGGTACTAAAATATCCCAATGATTATAGCTTTGGGGTAATCTTTTAATGCAGGAGGAATACTTATGAGCTGCTTGTTGTCTTGGACATGCAGAGATTTTAGTTTCAAAAGCAGAACATGATTTTCTGGTTCTGGAGAATGTTTCCCTTTGATGCAGAACTCTCCTTGGAGTCTTGGAGGCCTGTCCTGAAGCTGGTGACTTCACCAGAGGGAAGATAATATTGTGTGGACACAGAATTTATAGATTATGTGATATTAGGGGTAGAAGATACCTTTGCACTTATCTTTAAAGCACATTCTAGCCTTGGGGGGATGAGTTATGTGTGTCACTGCTCTGATGTTTGTAGCAATAATGGTCACTGAAACTTAGAGTGACACAGCTGTGAAAACACAGTGAAATCTCTTGTGCTATTTTTTAACTTGAAGTACAGAAGATTTTACAAGCGGGTCTATAAATTATGTGAAATGCTACCAGATGAGGCCAGGAGGAAAAGTTGGAAGTAAACAAGTCTATTTGCTGTTGCTTATATGGGGGAAGGTTTGTGTGTATATGTAAATGACAGAAAAACTCTGATTTTGGGGACACCTGCCTTGGGTTTTGAAAAGAAAAGCTGAAATGGGACTATCTGAAGTGAGTTGCTCATAAGCTACAGCTGTGCTGGTCAGTGATTCTGCTTGTGTTAATGCCAAACAAGAGCATTTCATACAGGTTTGGATTTTTTTCCTCAAAAGTCCTGTTTCTTCACATCCCAACTGCAGGAAGCAGCATTGTGTTCTCCTCTGCTGCAGAGGAGACCTTGAGGCTGTAACAGAAGCGTGCCATAAACTGAAGCACAGCTGAAGAATGACCTCAAAAGTACTGATTTTCAGCTTGGCCCACAAATAGGCCAATCTTAAGATTGTTTTGCCTCAGCCTAGGTTTTTGAGCATGTGCAGTTAGTTACAGCAGCATTCCTGGGAGCTGCTGTGCAGGGGGACATACAAGACCAAGAGAATCAATCGCCCAATTTTTTTTTTCCTAATTAAATAGTCTGATTGTTTCAAGAGCAACAAAGGAAATGAGCCCTTTTTGATAAGGTTTGGTGGCCTACAATAATAGCCTGAGCTGCATCCTGCTGTGGAAGTGCTGGCAGAGGAGAGCCTGGATGAGGGAGCCAAGGGGGTGACCAGCCAGGGTGGGCAGTGCTCACTGCCTCCCTCCATGGCAGCACCCTCAAACCTTCAGCAGCCTCCAGGATTCTGTTCAGTGCCAGCTTTGTGGCTCAGGGCACAAAACCTGTTACGAGGGAGAGCAAGAGATGGACACCAGAGATGAAACTTCAGCTATTTGGTTTCTTTAGGGTGTGGGGTGAGAAAGATTGCTGCTCCTTTGCAGCAGCTTCAAACCATTTTGCTGCTGACAAATTTGTCTGATTTGGGGCTGTGAAGTCTGGTGGGACATGGAGAAGTTTGTTTGGAACATAGAGGCTCTCCTGAAATTCCCAAGTGCTCCTGAATGCCTTGTGTCAGTTCTAAGGGAGAAGACATTGATTTCCTTCTGGGCCAGGGTAGGAAGGGTTTCATGGCCAGGTGGAAGTGAGTGCACCCTGCAGAGATGCCCCTGTGGAGCAGCACACTGCTTCTGGCATTCCTGTCTCTGGGTGGGGTTTGAGCTTGCTAGGTTGTGTGAGTGGTCGTGGTTTCCTCCTCTGAAACTGTGGCCTGTGAGATGGTGAAATAAGCTGAAGGAGGCTTGAGGGAATTTTGAATCAAATCATTTGATATCTTTGTTTAAAAAGCTGGAGAAAGTGCACATCTCATTAGCGTGTCCTGTTGTCTTTCTTGTACTTCTGTCTTGATATTAGTGAGACTCTTTTCTCACTGCCTTATTTAAAGAGTGTTTCAGAGTCCTTGTTTTTCACACAAGTAGAAACGATATTCAAATATTAATTGTTTGGAATTATTCAGCTTACTTGTCATTGTTACCTTTACAAAGCAAACTAGCACTGTGCCCGAGAACTTGCAGCTCCTCATCTCCTGTCCCCTCTCCAGGAGTTGCTGTGTGACAGCTCAGTTTGCTTGACAGCTCAATTTGCTTTTCAGGAAAACGAGATCAAGTTGTTAACTGCAGAAATTGAGCGTCTGAAGAACTTTGGGTGCTTGGGAGTCTCCCCGAGTTTGGAAGGGTTGCGAGACGAAAACGCGAAACTCAAGTACCGGTTAAACTTCCTTAAGAAGGTAAGGAAATAAAAAAGAAATACTGCTGTACCAGGTGGGTTTTGTTCTCATTAGGACAAGCTAAATAAATGGTGTGAGTTTGTTCCAGCTCTGATGTGTGACAGCATGCTTGCTCTGCATTCTGACACCTTGATTGGTGATACTTCAGATATTTTTCGGTTCCTTAAACAGAAACCTGTTGTAAGAACAATGTCAGTAGGTCAGTAAGCCCACATGGTCATGTCTTGGGCAGTCTTCAGCCAGGTGGCCCAGCTGAGGTCTGTCCCTCAGCAGCACAGGTGTGAGAAGCAGTGCAGCCCTGCAGTCAGGGGAGGGTTTGTGCTGGGAAGTTCAGCAGGAGAAGCATGTGATTTTTATGTTGTATATGTTGCTCCTGTGCCTGGAGGTGTCAGCCAAATCTGTCAGCTGTGCTTTACCAGGCAGCCAAGGAGAAAAGTGAGATGTAACAGCTCCTCAGATGTTGTGAATTTAGCCTTCTGGATTTTGGTGGTTTTCTTTTTCAGAGCCTTCAAGAGGAAAGAAGTAAATCAGTCAAAAGCATGATTAATATCAACAGCTGTCTCCAGGAGATCTTTGGAGCTGCCATTCAGGCTGCCTACCCAGACTTAGAAAACCCTCCTCTGGTGGTGACACCAAGTCAGCAGCCCAAATTTGGGGACTACCAGTGTAACAGTGCCATGGGCATATCACAGGTAAATGATGTAAACTATCTCAACAAAGAAACAAAAAGGGGGATGTTGTCTGTTGGAAGTTAAGGGGTAGACAGCACAGTGAGAGTTGCAATACAGGACTTATTCTGGGCTTGCTGCAGGCACCTGGGCTGAGAATTGAATGAGTATTTAATGGCATTTTAAGAGAAGCATTGGCCTTTACAGAGCTGGCCTTTAAACCTCTGTTCAGGTGCCTGGTATGAGAGAGTTAACGTGTGTGACATAGCAAAACTGCTTGGTTCGTGGGATCTAAATCAAATCAGGATTTAAGTGCTGCATCGATTTACTAATGATGTGCAATTAACTACCAATTAGTGAGTTGTATGTTTGGAACTGAAAACAGCAAAACAATAAATCACGATTCTGGAGAATTGCAGAATGTTCAGAAACACCTGCATATCTCTCTGAGTGCTCTTCTCTAGTGCCAGGAAAGTATAATATCCCACACATTTGTGTGCACCTACCCCCTTCTCACAGGGCAGGTGACAAAGGGGCATCTCCAGCTTCCCCTCTTGGCTCACACCTCCTGTTGCTGGGGTGGTGTGGTTTCCTCCTGCTCACAGACACACACAGCAGAGCAAAGGGGCCCAGGTGCTGCCCTGTCTGCTCTGTTGAGTTCGGATCCCTGTGTCTTACATCCCAAACTGCCCTCCCTGAGCTCCAGCCAGAAGAAACTGGGCATTGTCAGGCCTGGCCGTGCTCAGGAAGCACCTTCTCAGAGCCCAGCCAGGTGTGGATTGCTGCTCAGGCACTCCCTTTCATGGTCCTCTGGCTCAGTCCTTTGTTTAACATCTGTCAATTCCCTGAGTACAGGGAGTTTGACCAAAGAGGACCCAAATAGAATCAGAGACACTTCAGCAGTTGCTCAGCCTGCTCAGTGGGCTGGGACTGTGCTGAAGTAACTCCAGGAAGGGTGGAAGAAGGTGGTGTGTTCTACCTTAGGTGCTGAAGTGCCCAAACTTTCATTGATACCTTTGGGTGACTCAGCAGACACTCTGTAATTACAGATCTTTCATTTGGCAATCTAAATAGAAACAGCTCCCTTTTTTACACATCCTGTTGTCAATTCACCTTTATTAACCCTTTAGACTGGCAGTTGTGACACGGAACTGGCACTGCCACTTGTGGAACTCTGCTGTCCCAGGCTGTCGGTACAGTGAGTGTGACTGAGGCAGCAGGGATCCCATACGTGCCAGGCAGCAGGCTCTGGGCTGCAGTGCCCTCCCAGATCCCTCTGGGCCGCAGTGCCCTCCCAGATCCCGTGTCTCCCCTCGGTCTCATTAGCATAGTGTGACAGTGCTGCTGCCCTGGGTGACTGCACTGACACGGGATTCAGGGCACTGCCACTTCTCTGACCGCCGCGTTACCCCAATTAAATCGCGGTTGGGATTCTGGGGCAGTCCAGGCTTCCCAGTGCCCACGTGGTTCACATAACTCGGTGTCTGAACAGTCCCCTCCAGCCAGGGCTTCGAGTTCCATGTTGTCAGCTGTGGTGGTGAATAAGGGCTTGAGTGCTGGGCTTGGCTGTGGAGTTTGTTCCCTGGGCAGGCAGGCTGTGCACTGGGCTGGAGCTTGGCCATGCTCACACAGGCAGTGTGTCAGCACGGCAGAGCCAGGGGGTGAGAGCAGAAGGTTGGGGACTTTCTGTCAGCCTGTTTTAGGGGCTTGGCTGTGGTGCAGGTCTTCTCAGGGTGTCCCCTGGGCAGAGCTGGAACACAGGTCAGGGTCACTGGGACTGCAGCAGAGCAGGAAGTGCCCTGACTGGGGCAGCACTGGTACGTGCCAGGCAGCAGCCTCTCCCTCCCGGCTCACCGATGTGGAAAGGACCCTCACAAATGCCTGTTGTTTTCCTGGGAGTTCATTAGCATATTAATGCTTGGGGTTTCAGCCAGGAGCTCCACTTGCTCCTTAGAGTAACAGGAGCGTGGTAACTATTTCTGGAATGGTTCAGATAACACGCCTGTAATCTGGTGTAACGTGCCCATAATCTGGGTTTGCATTTATTTTTCCTGTAGTTTACACTTTGAGTAACACTAAAGCTACTGAGGTTTGCTTTTCTTGCCCTTTTTAAGCCTTTACCATCTTGTAACGATCCTGTGTATGACAGGTTAAACAGAATGACAGGTTAGACAGGTTATGACAGTTTCAGAAAACTGAAACTTTGGTAGAAATGTATTTTAGAGCAGCCTGTAAATTAGCAAATAGAAGCAGTGAGTGTAAATTCTGAGTTGACAAAGAGGTACATCATCTTCGTGGCCTCGCTGGGCTTGTTTTCAAACACATCACAGTCATAGTGGAAAATCATGTGCTCAGAGATGAATACTTGTGGTAATTTTATACAAGTGTGAATGCAGTGATTTGCAAGGGAGGGGTTGGGCTAGCTTACAGAATCCTTCTGAAGGGTGTTTTTTGTAAGATTTGCAAAAAGCTGTATGAGAAGATGCTTTGGGAATGGACAGGGAAGTTGTGTACTTGCACTAGATGATCTTCAAAGGTCCTTTCCAACTCAAACCACTCTGATGCTATCATTGTATGTAAACTGTTCTTTGAGTTCCTCATAGTGGGCCGCTCATGTCTCCAGGGAAATGGAGAGTTATTTAACAGCAGTTTTTCTGATGCTCTTTGAAGAAAATCAGGTAGTGCTGGGATTATCTTTGCTTGTTTGGGTTGTTGAATTTTATTTATTTATTCACTTATTAATCTATTCACTTATTTATTTATTAAGCTCGAGACTAAGACAGGACTGAAGGCAGTTTGCTTTGGTTGTGTTTAATCATAAATAAACAGACCTGCTCTGAAACCACACTCAGCATCTGCTGGAGGCACAGTTCAGAACTTCAAATGTGAATGCTGGCAGAGCTGAGGACACCCATGAGACTGATCAACAGGATTGTGAAGCACTGAAGGACTGTGCCAGCTATGTTCATTTTTAAAGGGTTTGTCCCTTTTACCAGCTTAGAAAAATACAAATTTTCCAAACAACTTAGCAGGTTTTGAAAAATAGCCTGGGAGATTTTCTTCTGACATAGAGACTGCTCTAAGCAGGAGCTGAACATGTTGGGTCCAGACAAGGCTTATGCTGTGGAGAACGGATCTAATCTGTAAAATTTGCTAGAGAAGTTTCTCTTTGTGTGTGTGTCTGTATTGTGAAGCTGAAGGACCATGAGGATATTTCAGTGCCTCAGTATCTGCGCTCTCTGTTTTGCTCTCTAGAATGTTTCAGAGGATTGAATTTTACTTGATCTTTGTTGTGTTCCAGATACTGCTCAAAACCAGGGAACAGAAGGTTATCCCACGAGAAATTGCAGAGAAAATAGTAAAAAATATTCCTGCCAATGAATGCATTGAGAAGGTTGAAATTGCTGGTCCTGGTAAGATAGTTTCATTTTATACACTTTGTATATCTTAAAGCAAAAAGGGCAGATTTATAGTGAGAGGAAAGCTGAGTTGAGTTCTACTGTTTTGTGGTTTAAAACTGCAGATTCACAATGAATTAGTTTCATCTGTCTTGGTGACCTTTGTAGCACTCAGACTTGTGCAGCAGCAGAAAATCTACTTCTGTATTCGAATTGGCAAGTATGATCATGAGCCCTTTAATGAGCAATTTTTCCACTGATCCTTAAGGGACCAGCTTTTCCTCTTTCAATATTGGTGATGGGAATCAAGCCACCGTCATGAAATCACAGCAAAAACCAACAGCCCTTCTCACTATTGCTTGCATGGTGAGGAGACCTTGCAAGTGAGAGGCTGGAGTAGCATGGAGGTTATTAACTGCTGCATTTGTTTCATCCCTGTGACCCAGGGAAAAATACAAGGGCTCATATTCCTTAGGGCTTCAGCATAAACACAAAAATCCCATGGCACATGGCCCTTCTAGGGCTAGGGCTTGTTCACTGGCTCTGTGAAGCAGGAGAAGTAAGACAGTGTCATACCATGAGCATAAATTATCTCAGATGAAATTATATGTTTTAGGATATTAATTTTTAAAAAAAGATAAAGCAGGATTTGGTTTTGCATTCTGGAAAGCAAATTATTTATTTTCTCACAAGAAATTGTTTCTGTAAATTCATTGTTGAGTGACAGTGTACAAAAAGGAGTCATGTCAGTGGTGTAGCTTGCAGCATCTGACTCCTGCAGTAAAGGCTACAGTGGTGTGAACAGACTCTACTAATCTGGGAACAGAAATTGTCTTCAAGTGACAGTTTTGTTGTCCTGTGACTGAAAAATGTTTTGTCAAGCTGACTTCATGTGCTCTTGTGCTTGATACGTGAAAACAGAAATCCAGGGGGGAAGGAAAAAAAATGGTTTGAGGCACTTCTGCAGCCCCAGCACTCACTGCTGGTTTCTTCCTGCAAAGGTTTTATCAATGTCCACTTGAGAAAGGATTTTGTGTCGAAGCAGCTGAGCAGTTTATTGATCAATGGAGTTCAACCACCAGCTGTTGGCAAAAGGAAAAAGGTACAGCAGTAAGCACACAGCCATCTTGCTACAGGGGAAATGTTCTGGACTGCAGGGAGCTTTGAAATTCCCCCCTGAAGGGATGTGCTGAGCAGATACCCATGTCAGCAAGTTGTTAGGGCACAGTATGTGGGATGTGGCATAGGAACTGGGCCATGGGATTGGTCACCTGTATTTGCTGTGGTCTCTGGTGGCTGGGGACAGGGTGCCCTGGGGGTGGGGGTTGTGCCCAGGTCAGTCTGGCAGTGATCCCTGACCCTCAGCTGGGCAGCAAAGCTTGCTCTGATGTTCCCTGTTGAGGGTCAGCAGAGGTGATTCTCATTCCCCCCTGCTCCCCCTAACAAAACCCAGATCAAACACATGAGGTGTGGTAATGGCCTTTTATTCACGTGCTCCTTTGGTTCTGTGCCCAAGGTGGTGGTGGATTTTTCCTCCCCCAACATTGCCAAGGAGATGCACGTTGGGCACCTGCGCTCCACCATCATCGGGGAGAGCATGTGCCGGCTCTTCGAGTTCGCGGGTTATGATGTCCTGAGGTGAGACTCCCTGCCTGGCTGTGGTGGGCTGGCTGGGCTGTTTGTGCAGTCCCTGTCTCTCTGTTCTGCTCCCTATTGCTCTGAGTTCATAAGCACATAGCAAATAACCCTTTACGGGTAGTAGATACTAGGCTGAGCAAGTGTAGCAGAGTTAGGAATCCAGGTGGGCAGCAGCTTCAGTGCAGTGAAATTGGGGAGCTTGCCTGGGCTGGGATTTCTGGTATTATGTGTGTTTCTTTTAGAATACATGTTTTTAAAATGTGTGTATCTTAAAGCATATGTTTAAGAGATGATTGCTATTGTCCTCTTCAATTGCTACAAGGTTGAACCATTTAGGAGATTGGGGCACACAGTTTGGAATGCTCATTGCTCACCTCCAGGACAAATTTCCGGATTACTTAACTGTTTCTCCTCCCATTGGGGATCTCCAAGCTTTTTACAAGGTATGTATAGCAGATAAGTGTGATTTTTATGTCAGCATCTGAAAAGCAGGTTGAGGAACTTTACAAATTGCAGCATAGTTTTGGAGAAATGAAAGAATGAAGTCGCTGTTAGTAGATGATTGCGATAATCAGCCACGGGGTGATGAATTGTGGTCTCTGGTATTGAACGGTCTATATGGGGCACAGTCAAGGGCCTTTGGAAGCACACAGCCTTTCTGTGTTGACATGAGCATACTTGGGAGCCTGTTAGGAGTGGTGGTTTATTTCAGAGGAGAAAACAGTGCTTTTCCACGTGTTTCCCTGCAGGAATCCAAGCGGAGGTTTGACACAGAGGAGGAGTTTAAGAAGCGAGCCTACCAATGTGTGGTGCTGCTGCAGAGCAAAAACCCTGACTTCATCAAAGCCTGGAATCTCATCTGTGATGTGTCACGCAGAGGTGACTGCCACATCTGGAATCATGTCTCAGCCATAGCACAGTGTGGCTTTCCTCACTTTATGTCTGAGCACACCCTTCTCTTTTGTCTTGAAAATCACTGCCACACTGCTAAGAGAAGCTGAAAGCAAAAAGCCAGTACAACCAAACTACTGGGCTGTCTTAAGTGGAAACTTTCAGCTAAATCTTTTTGTCTCCTGAGTCCTAGTCCCATGGCCTGACCAAGAGATGGATAATGCTTTTTGGCCCTTGCTGTGCCCACTGATAAACATGCCACTGGTTCCCATTGTGTGCCTTTAATGTAAGTATTTTGTTCTGTTTCCCACAAGAATTCCAGAAAATCTACAACTGTTTGGACATCACAATCATAGAGAGAGGGGAATCCTTCTACCATGAGATGATGAAAGACATTGTGAAAGAATTTGAAGATAAAGGTGAGGCTTTTGGTCTCGGGTCAGAAGTTGTGCAGCTGTGAGGATGAGCATGGTAACCTCAATCCTATTCAGCAGGGCTTAGGGCTGATGCTTTTCAAGTTGCATCTTCCCCACCTTTGCTTTTTTTTCTCAGCCACATTTCCTAAAAGGATATTTTGTGGCTTTTCCTCATTCCAGAAAGCCTGAATCTTTTCTTGCTGACATCAAAAACAGTTTGTCTGTGATATCTATAGGCAGTAGCACAGGGTACTACTGGAATTTATTGTATTCTGAGTAAACAGTCAAAGAGCAATATATGACAGACTTCCCACCCAGTCTTAGTGTTGTGACTGTGTGGGAACTTTGTCTGAGAAATCTCTGTGAAGACAGTGGGATTTTTGGATCATATTGACTTTGAAACTGGCAAGAAGCCAAATGCAGCATAAAACCTCTCTGGTTTTATGGGTTCCTGTCTGGATTTTGCAGTTCTTGAGTCTCATCATTTGAAGTGTTCTGACTGTCTCACCTCAGAAAGACTCTGTGCAGAGTCCTCATCATACCTCTGCAGAGTTTCTGTTGCCTTTAATGCTGTATTTTGTGATGGGTTTGTGGCTGTACAGGCAGATCTGGATGAAAGTGGTGGGAGTTTTTGAGTTAGGTCTTTCCTGGTACAGCCACATTTGTGCAAATCTGCTTCCTTGTGTGTAGTTCTGGAAGTGCTGTACAGAATGGGACTTGTGTTGACAAGGGAGTTCTCATGTAGGTCTTTTCATATTTTTTATGATGTGTGTGACCTTTTCCTCCTGGTAGCAGCAAGGAAGGGAAGTGTTGGTGCTGACCCAGAACCTCCCTGTTGTGGTTCAGCACAGAATGTTTCCCATTGCTTCGGCAGGGTTTGTCCAGGTTGATGACGGCCGGAAGATCGTGTTCGTGCCGGGTTTCCCTGTCCCGCTGACAATCATGAAATCAGACGGAGGTTACACCTATGACACATCAGACCTGGCTGCTCTGAAGCACAGGCTGTGTGAAGAGAAGGGTGACATCCTTATCTACGTTGTGGATAGTGGCCAGGTGAGTTCAGCACCCTCTGCTGTAACTGTTGGTGCTGGTCAAAGTGTGTGGAATGATGGATGCAACAGCAACACAGGTAGAACCCCACAGGCTCTTTAATGTGATTGGTATATTTACTCCTTATCTGAGCTGTGATGGGAATTTGCCAGTTGCTGCTTCTGCAAAGGTGGAAAACTCTTGGAAAGCTTGAACTTTTCAAAGCAGAATTTGTTTGTGAAGCTGGGAACACTTCAAGTCTTATTGTGAGAGCATTGTTGTGAATAGGATAAAGCTGTGAAGAAACTGCACCTGAAGGAGTGGTTTGAGAACCAGTTGTTGGTGTTTATTTCCTTGCAGTCTGTGCATTTACAAACAGTGTTTGCAGCTGGACAGATGATTGGCTGGTATGATCCCAAAGTCACCAGAGTGGCCCATGCTGCCTTTGGAGTGGTGCTGGGAGAAGACAAGTAAGTGTCTCGGTGTACTTTTTCCTCTTATCTGTGCTTTGGAGAGAAAGTTTGAGTGAATGCAGGAGACTTGCTCTCATTCATTGACAAGTACCTATGTGGCACACCAAAAACACCTCAAAAGAAAACACTGCATCCTGGTGCTGTTACCCATAACTGTGTCATTGTGTTCTGTGTCATTGTCCTTGATCCACAGTCACTGCTGCTGTGGTCACCTTCCCTCTGGAGCCTGGCTTCTGCTGCCTGGCACTTGATTGGCTGGTGGGAGCCAATGTGGGTACTGGGAGATGGCAGTGGTGAAGGCCAGGATTTTCATTACTTTCTACCTCCTTCATGGTAGATGAAAAAAAAAGTTGGGAAAAGTCTGGTACTGGTATTGTGTGCTGCTTAATGTCTGGAACTGGACAGTTCTGACTGTTGAATCCTTCCTGGCCATTCCTGCTGACCATGCTGCGAGTGCTCTCTCAGTTTTGGAGCTGTCCATATGATGGCAGTTTCTTCAATACAGAAGGATTTGCCATGTGCTTTTTCCCTAAGCTTGCTGGGCACTAGGCAGAGGGTGGTGGGGTTTTGCTTCTTGTCCAGATGGTCATTTTGGCTGTGTGTTTTCAGGAAGAAGTTCAAAACTCGTTCAGGGGACACAGTGCGTCTCATAGACCTGCTGGAGGAAGGGCTGAAACGAGCCATGGACAAGCTGAAAGACAAGGAACGGGACAAGGTAGTTTGCTTCTGTTTCCTGAGAACTTCCCAGATGTGTTCAGACTTAGTCTCTGCATTGCTTAGTGAGATTTCTGTCTGCCTTGCTTCTTGATGGCCTGCAGAGAACTGGGCGGTGTGGGACATGGAATGTAACAGAAGGACCAAGCTCTGTCCAAGCACAGTGTGAGGCAGTGGAATTGGGAAGTGTAGTGTAGGGTGAAAGTGAAAAATCCCTTTTTAAACAGGAACATGAGGAAACAAGGGAAAAAACCACCTTGAAAATCTCTAAAGGGCTCATAGTAGTCAGGCACAAAGTGGTTTGCCCTGCTGCCACTGTTCCAGCAGAGAGAGGTTTGCAAGTGTTTGGGTTGAAAATGCTCCATAAGGGTAGGAGGACCAACATTTGTTCCATGTACACACAGTTTGTAAGAACCAGGAGCAGGGCACATCACACCAGGCAGGCTGTGGGGCACAGAGGTCCTGTGGGCTGTCAGAAGAGGGAGTCAGCCCTAACCTGAGCAGGGCTATGGTGCCAGTGGATTGCAGAAGTGGGGGGTGGGTGTGGGGTTGTGTGGTGCCCCGAAGCAGAGGTGTGTGTGAACTGAGCACCAGGTGGGTAAATCCCCTCGGCAGCCTGGGCTTTTCCTCCTGAGCCCTGCTGAGAGGCCAGGCTGTGTTGTGCTTCATTCTTCCTCTTGACTGTTGGCTGTTTTGGAATTGCACCAGGTCCTGACACCAGAAGAGCTGAAAGCTGCCCAGACATCAGTGGCTTTTGGATGCATTAAATATGCAGATCTGTCCCACAACAGACTCAATGATTACGTGTTCTCCTTTGACAAGATGCTGGATGACCGAGGGAACACGGCTGCCTACCTGCTCTATGCCTTCACACGGATCAGGTGTGTGGGTGCAGGGAGCTGCAGGACTTGGTGCTGGTGCTCTCTACATCTGTGTCACAAAGGGACATGTGGGCTGAGGGGTGACAGTCACATCAGTGCTAGTGGGGGTGTTTGGTAAGAGAAGCCAGCTACACTGGTATGCACCACAGACAGGATTTTATTTGTCATTGCACATCATGTGTCCAGTGCCACTTGAAACGGCTCCTGTGTGTGACACACAGCCCAGGGGGGAACTGTGGGAGTTCCTGGTAAGCAGAGGATTTAGGTGGTTGCAAAAGGATGCATCTGTGTTCCAATAGCTGCTCAAGGTCAGGTATTGCCACACCCCAGTTTTCCTGGCACCCCGAGCCCTGGTTTGCTTGGCAATGTCAGCTGTCCTTGCTGATGCAGGTGCCTAGAGCCCGTCCCTCCCTGTTCCTCTGCAGTGCCCTCCTGGATCTCCCCAAGGGCTGCCTGTCCTCTTTGGCCTGGTCAGCCAGGACTGGGCAGGGGAGGCCATCAGCCCTGAGCCAGGCCAGAGGTGACCAGGCTGCCCTGGGCAGTGGGACCCTCACAAACAGACTCTGTCTGGGGCCATTCCAGGGCAATTGCTCGCCTGGCCAACATCGATGAGCAGATGCTGCGGAAGGCAGCCAGGGAGGAGGTGCTTGTCCTTGACCATGAGAAGGAGTGGAAACTGGGCAAGTGCATCCTGAGGTTTCCTGAGATCCTGCAGAAGATCCTGGAGGACTTGTTATTGCACACACTCTGTGACTACCTGTATGAGCTGGCCACCACCTTCACCGAGTTCTACGACAGCTGCTACTGCGTTGAGAAGGACAGACAGACTGGTGAGTGCTGACCATGGGGTGCTGCATGTCCCTGTGTCACATCCTGTGGTGGTACATCCATGGCCATGGGGTGCTGCATGTCCCTGTGTCACATCCTGTGGTGGTACATCCATCTCAGGGTGTTACCCTGTGTTGGAAAGGCTGTTGTCACAGTACTGTGTCCATGTGGGAGGATTGACAGAGACTGGCAGAGCCCGTGTTGTCACTGAGCAGAAAGGTTGAGTAGAGTTGGGAGCAGCCAGGCACCTGGGAACAGGAGGGGTGGTCAGTCTGTCTGGCTTAGGGAGGGCAGGAAGGGTTCCATGTCCCAGTCCAGGGCCTGGTTTTGGGTGGAGGGGCTTCCCCTGGGGAAGGTGCTGTTGTTCTGAGCAGCTCCTCCAGCTCCTCTGTGTTTTCCAGGCCAGATTGTGAAGGTGAATATGTGGAGGCTGCTGCTGTGCGAAGCCACTGCCACCGTCATGGCCAAAGGATTCGACATCCTGGGGATTAAGCCTGTGCAGAGGATGTAGCAGTTCTCTGTGGAATGACAATAAAGGGACTAAACAACTGCAGTTGTCTCTGTCTGTTGGCGTGGGGTTGTGGTAAAGGAAAAAGAAGTGGAGGAGGGAAAAGGAGAGAAAAGGAGTGTGGCTTCAACAGCTTCAGATACAGAGGCAGACAAGTGGCTGTGAGCAGATTTCAGAGCAATTCTCGGTGCAGGAACCAAAGCTCATGAACTCAGAACACCAAGGGTACCTCCAGAAAACCATCCAGCCACCCACACGCCCAGAGCCAATAATACTCTGATCCATCCACTTTACCTTAGGTGCCACATACGAGCAGGTCGCCCAGCCTTTGATGTCATCTGTGATGGTGTGGGGTGGCAGGCAGCAGTTTTACCTGGAGGAGCAGGAAGCCCAGGGGAGGAGCAGATCAGTTAAACTACATTCCCTCGGATTAAAACGCAAGAGAAATGCCTTTCCCCTCAGCAGCAATGTTTTGAATCCCTGTGGAGTTGCAAACCCCTTCATGCAGTGCATAACAATCTTGGGCAACTACAAGGAGCCACAGCTCCTGCCTTTGCCTTGGGGTTTGTTGGAGGCTCTGCTGTGAACCTCCTAAAAAAACTTCGAGAGCCCTAAAGCCAGACAGAAATGCAGCTGGGCTACCACTGGAGAGATTGTGTTGCATTCATGCGGGTGCTAACTGACATATGCATGTGTATATATATACATATATATCGATATATATATCTATATGTATATATAGATACAAGAGATCTGTATCAGGTTCTTCCGTGTCCAGAGAGCTGGGGAAGGCTCTCACAGCTGGTCAGTGTCCAGCACCTGACATGGTGGCCAGCAGCTGGCACGTCACCGAGTGCAGACCTGTGCAAGTGCACTCTCCCGGTGGCTGAGCACTGCCCACAAACCCCGCGGGCCTGGCGCTGGTGCCACGGTGACAGCAGGGTGACAGCCATGTCACATCTCCAGCTGCCCAGGCCGTGTGCTGTGCTCCTTGTGCCCCCCTGCACCCACAGCCGTGGCCGTGCTCCCCCTGCTCCCGGGGCTGGAGCAGGGCTGGGCAGAGCCCCCCATCCCACCCTACCTGTGCCCCGCCGGGCGTGGCAGTGCTGAGGGTCGGGTCCTGCTCCGGGGCCACACTCAGCTTCAGTGGCAGAAGCAGCGACAGCCGCAGTCCAGGGGTGGCCACAGTGACCAGGCCAGGTCTGGGTCCAGAGCAGCAGACCCGGGTGTTCCTCCAGGCACAGGCATGGCAGAGGCTGCCACACTGAGCTGTGGCCTCCAGCAGAAGGGGGACAGTCCTCTCCAGGCCGTCCCTGAGTCTCAGCAAGAGCTGCCTACCCTGGCAGGGTGGGGGTCACACCAGCAGGACCCCAGCACTCTGGGGTGAGGGGCAGCCCCACATCTCTGTGCTGGAGTCAGCAGTGGTGATAGCAGGGGTTTGTGGAATGTCCATGTGTGCAAGGGTAGCTCAGAGTTCCCATGGGACTATTCCATGGGGCTGTGCAGCCAGGAACAGGGCCAGAGCCAGCTCTGTGCTGCCAGGACTGACAGAGGGTACAGGGCAGGCAGTGGTGGCAGGGCACCCCAAGGGACCTTAGAGCTGGGCAGAGAGATTCAGGCCACTGCTGGGGGAACAGGGATCCATGGTTGGGCTGGGGGTAGAGGGGGAACTTAGGAGCCCTGTCTGGACTGGAGACTGATGCCATGCAGGGATCAGACCCCTGGGAACCCCAGCTGTCCTGCGGTGGGGTGTCACTCAGAAGCCAGGCACTGGTTGTGGAATCAGTGCTGGGGGAGCCCTGGGGCAGGGCCATGTGTCAGTGCAGGGGAGCCATGGGACTGTGTCCCCTGCCCAGATGAGGAGCTGGAGCAGAGCTTGAGAAGGTCTGAGCTGACTGTGGATTGTGGACAGCACCCCTGAGGGAAAGGGGCCCGGTGTCAAGTGGGACAACAGGGCTGGCAGGGCAGCTGCCCTGTCCCACACTGCCAAAGCTGAGCCAGAGGTGGCAGCCAGGGTCAGCCAAGAGCAAAGATCATCAGACACATCCACGGCGATGAGGTCCGAGGTAGAGCCAGGAACGTGAGTCAGCAAGCGAGGTCAGGATCAGGTCCAGGGACAGCAACCAGGGTTAGCCACAGTCTAAGGATCACTAGGCAAGTCCATGATGATGGGCCAAGGCCGTGGTCAAGCTGGGAAGTCAGTCTGTGGGCCAAGGTCCAGGTTCAGATTACTGGGGTCAATGGCCAGGCACAGCCATGGCTGTTGCTCTGGCCAGGCCCCAGCAGCAAAACTTCAACCCACTCTCCAGCAGGGATGGCCAGGGCCTCCCTGCCCAGGCACAAGGCAGCCACTGCCCCACAGGTGCTCTCTAAGCTGTCCCCAAGGCCCAAGCTGTCCCCAAGCCCCAAGCTGTCTCCAAGCCCCATCACGTTGGGGATGGAGGGGGCAATGGAAGAGTGCTCACAGTGACACTCATTTTCTCTTTGGTGGCAGCAGCAGGACTCCCATCTGTCACAGGCACAGAGCAGCAGCTGGGCTGGCAGGGACATTGCCCAGCTGCTGCTCCAAGCTAGCCACCCCCCCAGGATGCCCAGAGCTTTTGCCTGGTGACAATGAGTGTCATACCTGGAAGAGCCTGTTGCACTCCATTATCATGTGGGCCAAGCCCTGTGTTGCTGCCAGGTTTTCATTCAGCTCCCTCTGGTCTGGCTTCCCCAAGCTGCACTTCCTCTGACTGGATCTAGGAAGGTGAAAGGAAGGCTGAGTGAGCAATGTGCTGAGAACCACACACAAAACACGCTGCACTGAAGGAGCTGCATGTGCCACGCAGGGCTCATGCAATGTGACCACTGAAGGTCAGTTCCCTCCCAGCACATCCCAAAGGTGTCCAGGGCAAGGAATTGTTTTCCCCAAGCACATTACCACACACTTTGCCAAGAACAACAATGATCTCAAGTTTATTTGTGTATAATCTTCAGTATCAAGGTCTTTGATAGCTGCAAAGCCCACCTTAGAACCTTTTAAATCCTTTGGCCCAACACATTTCAAAAACAGCCCCCTCTTTTAATTCATGCTAGTGGAATTACATCATTAGTCCTGGCTTATGAAACTTTTATCCATGTGCATTCCTGCCAAATGGCTTGAAAATTGGGTGGAAGATAATAGTCCTCAGTGCTGCTCCTCAGAGTCAGACCTGTCAGCTTGAACCCTTTGAAGTGGGAACCCTGCACCAAGGCATTAATGCACAGTTACAGCAGAGCTAAAGCTTCAAAGCCTCCTGGCTTCTAAGCACTGACAACAAAGAGAAAACTCCATTGCTATCTTTGGTCCTAAACATTTCAGAGCAGTGTTGATGTAAAGCAAAGAGGAACAACTCCCAGAGTGTAGCTCCCAGGAGCTCAAACAGCACAGCAATCCAGCAGGACCTGCTGCCCATCATCACATGCCCAGGTGCCCTTGCAGTGGCCCCGTGGCTCCCTTGCCGTGTGCCAGCTCAGCACAGGGATGCCTGAGGCATTTTCTGATGTTTTGTGACATTCAAAAGAAAATCCCTGGTGTTTCCTTTCCCTTCCCCTGTGTTATCCTGAGCCTGAAAGATGCCAACAGCACATCTGACAGCTTCTGCTTTGGGATTAGTCCTCCCCTGTAGATCCCCAAGTGAGGTGTTCAGCTTGCTACACTGTTGGGAGCAGGATGCTTCCTGCACAGCCAGCTGTGCCCTCCTGCCTTGATCCATCTGTCCACAGCCCAGGAGCAGAGCAAACAGCCCTGCCTCAGGAGGCCAGATAAGGCATGAATGCTCCCTGAGATTATTTGTCTACTTTGGCCTAAGGGCACCTTCCTCCCTGCACGTACAAACAGGGGATGTTATGCAACCCAGATATTTTTACTTATTAAAATAAATATACAGAATCCTTGTGGCTCGGTTTGGCAGGAATGATCCCCTTGTCACCCAGCAGCAGCAGTGCCAGTAGCTGCCTCCATCTGCCAGGTATCTGCAGGTCTGCAGTTGGGCTCAGGTTGCCAGTGCAGGAGCACATTTCCAATGGGCAGCACCACTTTAATGCCAGCAGTGGGCCACATCCTGGGCTCCTGGGCAACCAGGGGAGTGCAGCAGTGGTGGGGGACACACACAGACTAGTCAGGAGCATGGCAATGGGGCCTTACCAGGGCCCTGGGACCAGGCAGTGAGCAGCAGCATCACTGTGCACTGCAGGCAGCTCCTGCTGCATCTGAGCAACTAGATTTAAGGCAAACCCCAAGGCACCCCAACCCCCTCAAAGTCAGACACTGAGTCTAGGCCAGCTACAGAATGCATTGCTCCAGCAAGAACACTGTGGACAGCAGCAGTGCCAGCATCAAGGTGCCAATACCTGGTTGAGGAGGAGGAGCTGTCCCGCCTCAGGGTGTTGAGGTGAAACAAAGAAGGTGCAAGACAGACAGCGATGTTGGTTGGGGTCATTTGGTTTTCTTCAACAAAAGCCACCACATCTCGCAGGAAGAACAGGAGGATTTTCAAAGCTTCTCGGTTTTCCTTTGGGAGAAGGAGAATAGCAGCCTGGACAGCCTGGAACTGCTGGTCCTTGGGCACGTCTGGAAACATAAACCATGATAAAAATCACACGTGACTTGCAGAAGGAGCATCCATCAGCAGGGTCCCAAGCAGGGCACTGAGCTTGTAGGTTCATCCATTTCCTTGTCCCAAACTCACAGCAGACCAGGAAAGGCCATTATCCCATCAAACATGAACCATTTCTCCTACTGCCTGCCAAGTGCATGTTCACACCCAGGGGTGCTGCTGCCTGACTTCAATTTATCTTGAACACCATGCTAAAGAACACATCCTGAACTGAGTTACATTCCAAGTAAGGGCCTGTCTCCCCATAAAATATTACCCTGCAGTGATGCTCTGGAGCAGGTAGCTGCTTTACTGTCTTTTCCTTTCAGCTTCACACACAAAGAGAACAGATGCTCTCAGATAATTCAGAGACCAGCTTTTTGCCAACAGATTTTAATTCACACTAACCCCCACTGAGACTATATGCCCAAACAGCTCCAGCAGGAGGGTGGGTCTGGTTCATCCTGCCACACAACCCCAGCACAAGGATTTCTCCAATTAACACCACTGCAAAGGGTGGAAGATCACTTCTCATTCCCTTCAGGTAGAAGCACATATATAGAACACACAAAACACTCTCCTTGGTGAAAGCAGCACAATTCTTATCTCCAAAAGAGTAATTTAATCTGTGCACTTGCTCCAGTCACATCTGGCAGAAGATGGGTGACTGGGGTAAATAGAATTTGGGCATTTGCTGTTTCTGTCCCAAAACTAAAGACAGGAGGTAAAGAGTGGCTGGATTACAATAATTGGAGGAAAACAGTTACACATCATTTGGATATGGGAATTGTAGACCTCCTTACAAAGGATGATTTGCGAATGGCAGAAGAAAACTTACTTCAAACAAATAAATCATTTTCAGACAAAATTTTATAAGCCTCACAGATGACAAAACAAAACCTAACAGAACCTTCATGAACCTACACTGTGTACAGAACAGCAGCTGCTCATTGACTTGTGTCAATAAAAGCCATATGGGTTAGGACTGCAAAGCCAGTCCTCTGAGAAAGCTCACACCTTGTCTTTCAAAGCCTTTTCTCAAAAGCAGAAGAAACTTGGCTGTCCCAATAACATTATTAGCCCTACTTCAAGTTCCTTCCCCAACCCACCTGCTGTTTGAAAGTGAATTCCTTGAGGGCAAAGTACTGGAAATAGAACCTGTTTAAACTGTATGAAATGCAGTATTTCAGCTTTGTGTTTCCTTTGGTTTTGGGTTGAGTCTCAAGTACAGTGACAGTGTGACACAGGCAGAAAGCTGCTGGCATTTCCCAGCTGTTTCACAGCAGCTGGGCTTGGGCACCTTAATAAAGAAATGTCATCAATATATCAGGTCTTCTCGCTCAAGGAGCTATGCCATGCCATGAACAAGGGGACCAGGTTATTTCTTAATTTTGCATAAGGAAATGACTGTTTAAAAGCACAGTTTAAGGGGGCTGCTGCAGCATTTCATTACACTCATCCTTCAGGGAAGAGAACACACTGGTTCACAGGATGCAAACAGGAAGCTCTCAAGTCCAGAGCCACAATGAACTCATCTTGTCAGAAATGTCCTGCCTGACCTGTCTCCCCTGACTACAGGAGGACTTGGCACCAGCCCTAGTCTGGCCACTTGTACAGCTGAATATTAAGATATCCAAGGCATTGGAAAATGACAGCTTTTGGTACCTACATTGGTAGATGTGGAGGAAGGATTCACAGAGCCTGCTGGTAAATATAGGCTCAGGGAGGTCTCGGAAATATTGCTTCACCATATCTGCCACGTCAAATGCTGACTGCCCCTCGTAACAGACATTGTTTGGGTTGGTTTCATTCATTTCTCTTAAAGACAGAATCCTGGATTTAACACCGGATTTTCGGAACAAGCCAACCTGTGAGTAAAAGAAATTATTAGAGACAAAGAGAGGAGTCATTGGGAATCAAGATTTTGACATATAAGTGATTCTTCACCTTCCTTGTAATAGCAAATATCCTATGGCAGTGGGATTGAACACCAAAGTACTTTTGTACCATTAAAAGCCGCATGGACATTTCTCTGAGGCAAACCACACCTGATGCCCACATAATCAGCTGTGACATACCATTTTTTATGTTTGTTTGGCTTTTATTTAATACAAAAGTACTCATTTTGCCCTTTAAAATCACAGCCATTGAGGTATGTGTGTTTTCTTGGGCAGGCTGTGTTTACACATGGCAACTCTAAGTTTCAAATGCACCAATGCGTGTCCACCAAACACAAACATCCATCAAGTGCTGGCTTACACAAACTGACTGTGAGAGCCACAAGGCTCCTTGTCACACCTGATACATCTGAAACATCTAATCCTTCCACAGGCTGGCAAAGGGCAGATGCCATTTTGAGGGAAATTCTGATTTTCTCTTTAATGTGTTTGTCAACTGAGTGAGATTTAGGAGTTTCCCATGAGCTTGACCCCACCAAAGGTGACAGTTCTACTCTGTGCCACTGAGACAATATTTACACTCTGGTTTATTTATATGAACTGAATGGATACCATAACCTCAAATTGAAAACCACTTGCATTGTCACTTCACAGAACTCACACACTTTTGCACTTTGGCGTGATATTACACACCTAGACAATGGCAAAGCACAGGAAGAAAAGTTCTCTCTTTAACTAACATGTCTCATGTCACAAGGTCTTCATTTCTGCAGCTGTGCTATGGCAATACCATACACAGCACACACTTCCTCTGCCATCTCCACTTAGGGGATAAATACAGAGCTGAGCTCCAGAAAAAATTGTTATAGGCACTGCTGTAATGTCGTCTCTCTGCTTAGTGGTACATTTCAGCTGAAACAAGATTAATTTTCACAACAACTCTGGCACTACCAGCAGCCCCAGAACAGAGGGAACAATGACATTGTCTCACAGATTTGCCTCCTTGGGGAGCAGAGATATGGCACCTCCCCAGGCAAAGACAGCCTGACTGCCTGCACCAAGAGACCCAACTGCAGAGGATTTCAGTGAGGGAAGGCACAAAACCACAGTACAGGGCTAAAGGTATTCCCAGAGGGAATCAGCACTGGTATTGGCTTGCAGGCCACCTGCTCAGATCTATACCTTTCTGCCTATTCAGAGCCTTAGGGGGCAAGAAAGTCCTTCACAAAAGTATGAAAGAGAGCCTGGTTCCCTGGGGCAGATCTGTCTATGGCCCAGAGCTCCTCTGGGCTGCCTCGAGTTCATACCTGGTCAAGAAAGTGGCTTCTCAGATACTCCAGGGCTTGCAGGATGCCATTGGGCAGGGGGTGGCTTGTTCGCTGCACATTCAGCAGTAAAGGAACCCCAAACACATTTTTATCCTTGTAGTCTGAGGCTTTTGGTTTTTTAATGAACTTTGGTATGGTCCTGGAAATGAAAACCAGCAGATGCAGCTTATTAGGTGTCCAGCACATTCCTCCTGCTGCTTTACACTCATCAGAAAGGGTTGAGCTGTACCTCGTCACAACCCCAAATTCTGCCACACACCTGTACACACAGCATCAGGAGGGAGAGAAAATCAGCAAAGGCAATCACAGGGATGACTTCCTCATTTCACTGCTGAAATTAACTTTATTAAAGCTTCCTCAAGGCAAATACATTCCATCTCTTTACAGGACTGCGGGGTTTTTCATTCTTTCTATATTCAAATACCAGCTCCCTACTACAAAATGCTGAATGAATATGTAAGTCCTCTGAGTGTCTGAATTTGTCACTGGTTTAGTTCAAACTCAGTGCTGAAGGGCTAGATTCTCAGTCCAGCCAACTCTCACCTCAGGTCTCACAGTCCCTGGGATGGTGTCTGACAAAGCCCTGCGACTGGGCAAATTTAAAGAGAAACTATGATGTGCCTTAAAATCAGTAACAGCACGACCAGCAGTGAGGGGCCAAAGTAGAGGAAATCCTGGAGCCATGGAAATAACCATGAAGCTGCTGGCAATCTAACAGGATGAAATTCTTCACCTTGAACATGTGCAATGTTCAGACAAGGAAATTCACACGCTTACATCAACTCCTCTCTTTCCAGCTCAGGTTGCTTTAATATCAGACAACTTACCAGTTCCAGCCCTGCTTACTGGAAGGGGAATATCTGTCCATTAAAGCTGTGAGTTTCAACAGTGCCAGCTTTTGTGTGCGGGCCAGCTGGGCAGCTGACTGCCCATCAGTCTGCAGGGAAAGGCTGTCCAGGTTCAGGCTCTCTTCTGCAGACCAGTGCTGCTCCCCGGGCCTATGGGATAAAATATTGTTTAAGCTTAGGACCATTTCCACCATCCCTGTTTTCTACCTGCATCTGTGAGGCACTAAATGACCTGCAGTTAAATGCACTTCAACAAGGTACTTCCCATCCAGGAAGGCCTCTGGCAATGCAAAGTGTTTCCCTGATTCCAATGCCTGAGTGCTAATGCAGATCATGAGTGTCCTACTTTCAGTAGAGGTCACATATTGGTACCTGTGGAGTGGTACCTGCCACCAGCAGTGCAGACCCTGCTACCTAGGATACTTTAGAATACTTTGTTCTTGCAAATCAATTGTATTTTGAGTGGAAAGAAACAAAGGCAAACCCAAGGATGGCTGACCTGTTGGTCTTTTTAGAGTCTGTGATGTATGTCAGGTCTGGAGAACCAATCTCCTTGCCCAGGCCACAGCTGCTCTCTCCCTCAGCCTCCCCTGCTGTCTTATCTTCTGAGCCCTCTGCTTCAAGAGAGCTTTCTTTAGGGGAAGGTGGACACAAACAGGTCAAGTCACTGGAAAAGTCGGAATCCCCATCATCTGAGAACTTCTCTGTCCACTGATCAACCAACTTTTTGAGACCATTGACATCTGCTATGACGCTGTTCAGTTCTGAAAAAACATCATCATCACCGACTTGTGGTGCCTCCAGACCCTCCAGGTCGAGGCTGGGCATGTTGTCATACACACTCAGCCTGTTGTCTCTGCCTGACAGGGGGCTCCTGGGGGCTCTGGGATCCTTGGAACCGCTTCTGCTCCGGCTCCTCCTGCACCCATGGAAACTCCCCGTTCTCCAGTTGACAGAAGAGCTGTCTGCAGGGGACAGGGAGCTATCTGTAAGTACTGTGGGGAAAGTGCCAGGTTTGTGGCCTTGTGGTATCTGAAACATCTGGTTCTTTTGTAATGTTGTGTCATTTTTTAGGTTTTGCTGGGATAGATCAATCCCCAGCAACAGCTTGCTGGAGTCCATGTGCTCTGCATACGTCCCCCTTCCTTCACAGGGGTTGCCTGGTTTTGTAACAGGGCTTGGAGTGCTGCCTGTGCTGCTATTTACAGACTGATTGCTGCTATTGCAGCTCTGGGGGGAAAAGGAAGAGTTGTTCTTTGTTCGGATGCCAGAGAGGTCAGAAATATTCACACAGTTCAGCATCTTCATCTTTTCTTCATTAAGTCCTTCCAGAAGAACAGGTTCACTTATTATGGGTTTGGCCTTTGACTGACCACTCCTTAAATTGCAGCTCCTTAAGTGCAGCTTCTCCATTTTCTTTAGAAGGCTCTTCCTCTTTTTCGATGGTGACTTATCCGAAAGCTTCTCCTCACTGGTGGTATTTAAAAATTCACTGGGAGGAGGAGAACAACTAAAAGCAGAGTCAAGTGAAGGTACCTTAACCGAGGAACACCTTGAGGAACTCGTGCTGGTTTCCACATCTTCAAAAGGCTTTTGGGAGGTAACAACGTCACTGTCAGCACTGCTGGTGCTGTGAATTGAGGACACATCGTGCTTCTCACCATGATCCACAAAGACACTGTCCTCGTTGTGGATGATCTTCAGTATTGGACTGCCTGGGGTGGAGGCCCCAGCACCTTCCCCTGCTGGAAAAGCTGCCAGGCTCCCGATGCGAGACCACCTCTGGCTGCACCTCTCATAAGCCCATCTGTCACTTATGGCACAAGGTTCATCATCTTCAGAGTCGTCACTCTGAGCAGGAGAGAAAAAAACAAAACCAGTTCAAGTTTTGCAGATTTTAAATTACAAAAAACGGTTTAACATAAAAAGGAGACTTAAATTTTCTGCCAACCCCCAAAACCCCCAAGACCAACATAGGGAGATGTAATCGTTCAGTCACTGAAGATCTGATTAGATGAAAAAAATGATACCCAAGTATGATGACAATCTGGGAAGTTTGCCACAGGAAAGGTTTCTTCTAAGGGTGAAAAATCCTGTTTTGTGGCAAATCCAAGGATTCTGAAAGATAACCTTATTGGGTTTACACTGCCTTTCCTTAAGTCAAGCAAACCAAACACTCTCACACTTCTGTGACCAAAACTCATCCATTTTCAGGTAAAGAAGTGTTGAGCTGTGGGACTGCAGCAGCATCAGTATCTGTGGCACCCTTTTGGAGCCCTCAGCCTCCCTTGCCACCTGCTCCAGGTGCTCCCTTTGCTGGATTGTCCCCATTCTGAGGGAACACTGGGACAGTGAAATGTTAGAGATGGGAGCCACTGGAGTCTTCTCTGTGGGCTCTCTTGACCCATTCTGCCCTAGAGACAGAGCAGAACTCTCCAAAACCCAGATACTTTCCCAGAAGATGGCATCATTTTCTCTCTAGTCCTGCAGTTAATCCCTGGTGGCTCAGAGGCTTCCCAGACCTGCTGCTGCCCAACCAAGCTGTGGCTGCCACTCTGATTCAGCTGCAGCAGCAGAGCACAAAGACAGCACAGCTAAAACCCACCCAGCTGGTATTGGCTGAACATTTGGATTGCTCTTTCAATTTCTCTGTTTAGTCAACAGGAGTGAATTTCCACTTTCAGCACTTAAATAAGGTGGGAATCTACTTAGGAAAGCAATGAGAGCCATGTTGAGATGGGGCTTTGGGGCAACTGTAGGACAGTAACACGTGTATTCAAATCAGATTTTAAAAGTGTTTCAAAAGTCACCCCTAACCTCCCTTGCAAACTTTCAAACATTATGTAGTTGCAATCTTCATCCCTGTGTTTTCTCAACATAAAATGCAAATAGCAGAGCTTTGTAGGATGGAATGGAATGGAATGGAATGGAATGGAATGGAATGGAATGGAATAGAATAGAATAGAATAGAATAGAATAGAATAGAATAGAATAGAATAGAATAGAATAGAAATTGCTAATCCTTCATTCACTTTTAAACCCAGGTGTTTGATACAACAGCTAAACACATCTTTAATGAGAACAGGAACTGTGTGTTACAGACATACCCGTTTCCTATCACGGCTTAGTTCCACTTTCATTGATGCATACTTGTTCAATGTGTTCAACCTTCTAGGGTTTGAGAAAAAACACAGGAGTTTTAAATTTCAACTATTTTATTTTTTGAAAACAAACATGCACCAAACTAGTTGTGATCTTCTACCACAGAGTCTTCATTATTGTCAGAGAGTGACATTCTGTTAGAGGCTCCCATACACTGGTCCCCCAAACCAGCACCAATAACAACACCATGATATTCACACTTCCAGTTCTGCCATCTTAAGACTAGAGAAGACAACCATAATCAATCATTTAATTAAAAAAATCATATTATTAGCTTTAATGATTGTGAAAAACTTCATATTAATTTAGGATTTTGAAAACAAATGAAACCCTGTGGGCTTCTTAAAAAAAAAGAAATCTAAAAATCAAGATGTTAACCTGTATCCCTGGAAGGATGGTATTATCTATCATTTTAATTAGAGCTTGTGGAATCAATAAGGTCCCAAACTAGTCAATCACCTGGTTGTCAAACAATAGGTGGCATCAACAGGAGGCACACTGAGAGTCTCCAAGGAGCACTCAGGACAGAAGTGATACCAAGAACCAAAATATACCCAGAGTTCTCTAATATCTGCCGTGCTTTAGAGATGTGTGTGAACAACTCCCCTTGGTGCTCTGGTACAGGCAGGGCTGGAATTCAGGTGACCTGACAGGACAGAAAAGGACCAGAACACTTCACCAGGAGAGGAACCTTCCAGTGCCCTAACAGTTAGAAATCATCATTTCTGCTAAAGAAACTCTGCTAAACAATCTCATAATAAGAAAGCTTCAGTAACTGCAGTACCAATTGAAGCAGAAGCCTCACACTACCCTGGCACTCCTCCATGGGGAAATTCCACAGGGCCATGAGTCTGACTTGGCACTGACAGTGCAGGTTCACTTGTGTGCTCTGAACAACTGTGGCAAAGCAGTAACTTCAAATCAATACCTTTGCTTCTCACCCAAAAAATATTCAGGAAAACAGAACAGATCTCATGCAGATAATTTTTTTTCTGTCTATCTGCTGGAACAGAAGTTGGAGGAAATTCCTGCACTCCATTATACATTATCCTAGAGAGCAGCCCGCCATGCTTGCTGGGAACTGGTTACTTTTAATCAGCTTGCAGCCATTTCACATTACAAAAAAGGTATTTAATGCTCAGTGTAACATCCCTGAGAGCTTGGCTGAAGAGGAAGTGCAGACATGTGCTTACTTTACCTTTTAATTCCTAAAACAACCAACTTCAGTGGCACTAAACCATGTGCTTAAGTGATTTCCTTCAGTCACAGATTTGGTGACTTTGTTAGTCTCTGACAAAAACAGAGGCATGAAAAGATGAATAACAACTGCAGGACCTGAGAGCATCAAAGATGATTCATGATTAATGTTTACCTGAACAGTGATTCAATCGCATCTCCATCTAAAAATTCATGATCTCTCCTCACAGTTTTTACATCAATGGGAAACTGCATATCTGTGAACAAAGAAGTTGAACCTGAAATCTGAGCTGTAATTACAAAGACTTTCAATTCTGCAACTTATGAATCACAGGTGTAATGAAACTACTTCTATTTCTATAGCTGCACGTTCATGGAAACATCCTTCCAGCATGTGAGGGTCAGTTCCTTAGGGCAAGTGGGAGAATAAATGTAGGGATCTGCTTGCTGCTGTTATTTCAGGTGGACAAACTCTTCTGCATTTCCAGAAATCACCAAGTGTCATAGACAAGAAACACAAAATAACCTAAATATCCTCTCTGGTTCTCTGCACCTTCTACAGAATAAAGCTGGGATTATTTTACATGAGTCTTTGCCTTGAGGTGCAATACAGAACAAGAGATAACAGGCTCTGAGCTCTAGAGAGCCTGACACATCATGCTGGGCTGGAAGCTGAGGAGTTCAGTGTTTCAGCTCCTGAGATTTAGCCTTGCACATAAGGGAACCACTGAGGTCTATATGTATTTTCTTACCTTAAGCTTTATAAGCTTAATTTTCCTAGCCAGGTCAGGATACTGCATAAACAGCAAGGTAATGCAGAGGATTCATTTTCCAGAAGCATGGCAATGCACATTTCCAACAAAGAGCTTATAGACTAAAATCTGCTGTAGGCAGACAGGAAGCATTTCCAGGTTTCATGGAATACAGCTTTCAAACCCAGCTCTGTGGGCTTGATTTGAAATTTTCAATTTTGGTGTGACCAGAGGAGGTGGGAATGAAAACAGTAAAGGCTGTTCTTTTAACTGCAGTCCTTTGATAAAATCTTTCTTAAAAATAGATTAGCTTTTGTTACTTTCAATGTTTGCAACAAAAAACATATTTTAAAGAAGAACAGTTTTAAGGTATATTTAAGGCACAAGTGTGGCCTGAAAAATTATACAAGTTCTCAACAAATCCACACCTCCTCCCAAGAAATAAGCACTCTTTGTAGTTTTAACAACATGAAAACATGCTGAAATTGCATTTTTGACTGGCTGGCTGCTGCTGAGTATTTCTTCTGAACACTCATGATTGCAAGATGATTTTTTCCAACATTCTTTTTCAAAACAGCAGTAAAGCAATCTCACTCAGACCACAGGCTGGAGAGCCTCAGAGAAGTTTTGGTTGCAATCAGTGGTTGGAAACATCACTTCCAGCACTCCAAGAAAAAAAAGCCGTAAAAAAATTATAAGCAACTAAAAATAACAAAAGCAGAAATTTGACTGAGTTACAGTCTAACAATAAGAATAGCAAACCAGGGAAGATTTGGTCCTTTATAGAATTCTGCTGAGTCCCTGCTGAGATGTCCCTTCTGCAAGAAAACACACCAGGTCACTACTTTTCTACGGGTTTGCATGAAGATGTAAAAGAATTTGGAAGAGCTTCCATCAAAAGTGTCAGGTTCTGAAATCTATTATTTATGTGAACAATTCCACTCGAATTCAGTGTCAGCTGCTTGGCAAGTCTTTGTGATCATACCTTCAAACAGCTGAGCATACTGGGGAAATCCAGCAGCTCTCAGCCAGTCGCAGGCTTCTCTGGCTTCAATTTCTGCAATGAGAACACACAATTGTTCATGGACAGTGCCCACCAGAGTCAGTGATAAGCTAATTTCACCTGGCACACTCTCTGAGAATCTTGTATGTTAATGTTTTTGTTAGGATATTGCTAAAAAGGAATAAATCCTTATATCCGATGCACTCGCATGCACATAGCTCTGCAACAGTCATTCCTGCATAGGATGGATAAGCAAACACAGGGGAGAACAGACTTGAGCACATACTTGGGATGTCACACGTAAATCAGCTGTCCCTGAGCTGGGGGCAGCAGAGCAGCTGCTGCAAGTCAAAATGTGTCACTAGAGCAGGGTGTGGGACACACATCTGTGCCCTCACACGGCAAAGCCCGTTCGTGCATTCCGGCGCTGAGAGATGGTGATAAGACACAAACAAATCCTATAAATAAACTTAAAATGCTCTTGCAACTTTAATAACACTGGACAGGGCCTAAGCATTCCCAGAACAAGAGTTCTCAGGAGTACCTGTTGCTAGGGTCTATCAATATTTATTTCCCTGCCAACTACCTACGCAACTTGGCAGCCACTGCAGCACAGCAGATGTCAAGAGCTAACTGCTCACTTTGCGACAACTGGGAAAGGCCTGTGGCCAGTACTGCAACATTCCCACAGAGGCAGAGCAGAACAGAACCTCACAGAATCACACACCAGACTCCTCAAAAACACGAGCAGGTCAGCACTGAGTACATGCTGTCAGGCTCTAATCTCTGCCAACACTGGAAATGTCTGAGTCTGTGGGAGAGGATTCCCAAACACGCTTTCTGTAGGTCTGCGTGCACCTCAGCTTGTGTTACACCAGACACCAACCTAAAGGCAAAGACTTCTTTGAAAGGAACATTTTTGAGCTAACTTAAAATCCAGCATGCTCAGTAGAGAGAAATGTTTTTAAAGCACCTTAAAGTGCAGCATGATAGGCCAGAGGAACAGAGCTGTTCCTTAAAACTATTTTCTTTACACATACACTCATAGATTAGGATTCCAAGGCACTTCACATACATACCTGTTCAAATTTACTGCTTGCTTTGCTCGGACTTCTCAATTTTAAGTCATCAATTAGACTCTAACCAAAAAAATCACACAACTTCCATGATTTTATTCTTCTACTTTAAAACTTAAAATTGTTTCCATTATCACTTAATCAAATTGGACAATGCCATTCCAACAGAGGCTTTCCTGCACAAAACTGTATGGCTTTTTCATCAGAGAATAAAGTGAGACTACCGGAAGACCAGGATATTTTTACACAAAACACATGCATGAATCTTTGTTTTTTTCATATTGCAGAACAGAAACTAATTTCTTCTACAATGGCCTATAAAACTATGCCTATATTTACTGCTATACTCAGTGCCACAATTTATCATACTCTTTACCACAACACAGCTTTTGCTGGAGACAAGCATTGTATTCACAGAGCAAAAAAAGAAAAGAAAAGCTATTTGTAGAAAAGAGCCAGGAGGATGACCAGTCTAACACCAAAAGTCTTCACAAAGATAAAGTGATTTTCATTTAGAAAAACCCAGTAGATTCACTCAGCCACCTCAGCTGTGGAGAAACTCATTCCAGACCTCAGCCTACTCATCCAGAGCCTGTGCACAGCAATCCTGAGCTCAGACAGGGACGTTGTAGGAGCTGAAGCTTCCCCAGGTCCCAACACATTAAAAGCACAACTCTATTTTTAGGCCAAACCAAGCCATGAGTAGTGATGCAAGAAGGAACAGAAAAATAAGGCAGAAAAACATTTTGCACCTACAGAGGATATTTTCAATGAATATGACTGAAAATGTAATGGCATTGTCACACTTACAGGTGGCCTCTTCCATAGAGCAAGGACAGAGGAGCTGGGGGAGTTTTCTTTGCTGATGTTAATCTTCAGGCCTTTTAACATACCTTTGCACAATCACAGGGCATGTTTGGATTAGATATTACCAAGAAATTCTTCCCTGTGAGGGTGGTGAGGCCCTGGCACAGGCTGCCCAGAGAGGCTGTGGCTGCCCCATCCCTGGAAATGTTCAAGACCAGGCTGGAAAGGGCTTGGAGCAACCTAGTCTAGACAAGAGGATGACGACTTTTTAACATCTTTCGGGTGCTATCTATACAACTGAAATAGCAGAGCAACCTAAATGTGTCACCTCCCTCTCCTGAACTGATTTCATAATCAAGCAGATGAAAAAAAGGAAGAATAAAAAAAGGGGGGGGAAAAAAAATCTCCAAAGCTTAATATTTTTAGTTTAGAGGCTGCCAGCAGCTGCTGCATGCCAAGCCAGCTATTTCCCCATGGGCTACGGGTGGTAGGTTACTACCAGATGTTTATGAGAAACAGCACAGGGTACACAGCCTGTGCTGCCCTCGGCTGTACTGTGCCCCACAGGTACATTCTGTGCTGAAGACTCAACCCAGGCCCCTCAAACTGCCTTCAGAGGCCTGAAAAGCTGCGTGTCCCCACCTGAGCACCGGCCTGTGACACTGCAGGGCCCACACTCCTCAGCGCCTTGGAAACCAGATGCTACAGTGTGAATTAAATCCCTGTCAGAATGAACAGCAGTGTTAACCAGATTGTTTGCAATAAAGAAAAGACATCTGTGCTGAGATTTGGGCATTGTCTCTGAGACGTTTTCCTCAGAAGAAGCAACACTTTCCTACCAACGAGGCAGAGGCAGCAACCCAAACCAGTGACAGCTGTTTATCAAACAGGCCAGCCTGCCTTACTGTGAAGTGATCACAACCTTCAGCTAAAGAAGAACATCAAACTGTACTTTACATTTTAAAATACTCTAAATAAAGTGGGAGAATATCAATTTCTATTTGAAAGCAGCTCAGAGAGCCTTGCTGCCAGGATGCAGTGTGTGTTTCAGCTGCTGCCAAGGCAGGAGACCTCTTCCATTCCCCAACTGTGAGTTCCTCCCCCTCCTCACTGACACCCCGAGCCAATGCCAGCCAGTCCTGTCAGCCAAACAGGTGGGAAATGAGTCACTTTCGTTTGGCAAGATGGGATTTATGAAGTTTTAGCCTTTTGAATTGACTACCAGATGTTCTGATGGGTTCCAGTGGCAGGACAAGGGCAGTGGTGGGTCCATGCAGGGAGGGTTGTGGGAAGGCACAGATGCCTGCCCAGGCCAGGGAGCTCAGCCTGCTGTGAAACCTTTACCTAAACGTATTGCTTTTCACAGAGGTGTCTCATTGTAGCTCTATTTCAAAGCAATTTTTAAACAGATTTTTAAAACCAATGTATTACGTCCATCTCCATCCAAAATAGTTTTCCAGATTCCACAGGTAGGAATCACATGGTGATCAGGACTCCATTAATTAAAGGGATTTAAGTCTGAACACCTCCCAAAACCATGGCAGGAAGAACAGTTGGAGAGGTTTTCTTGCTGTTTGCACCACTCCTGCATTAGTTACTGCAGGACCCTCCTTGTCCCCTTTTCTGTAGGATGCAAATGTGGTGCTTGTGCCAAAGGAAGGATTTCCCAACATGCCCAGCAGACAGGAGAACAGAACAGAGGGTGGGAATGACTCCTTACTTTGACTGCACATCACACCAGTCTGTAAGGAAACAGAAAAAAACCAAAGGATTTTGCTCTTTCCCAACCTCTGTCATTATACAGGAAAACCTGTTTTGTTTGTGTTTGTTTTTTGTTTTTCTCTAAATGGCAATAATGCTCCTCAACAGCCACAGACAAGCAGGTGCCCAGGGCCCCCAGCTCACAATCTGCCTGATGTGCCACAGCAGGGCCAACTGTGCCTCACAGGGGAATGCTGCTGCCTGCTCTTGTCACTGACATCCCAGACTGCCATCCCCCCCAGACTCTCAGGAGCTGGAGTCAGGCCCTGTGCTGCTTGGCAGCCACTTGTCAAACTCTGCCACACATTTTTCCTACAGCTCCTGAGCCGTGGGCTGTGAACTGGCAGGTCCTTCACACACTGACTTAGATCCTGTCATTCCTGGTTGTGCTGGCAGTGGTGGAAGCGACAAGGGTCTTTCAGGTTCCATTTGAGCATCGAGTGATGAGTTTCCCATCAAATCTTTCTGGTCTGTGCGTCTTCTGAAGGTTATAAGAACTGATGTAACTTCCCTGTGACTTACAGCTGCTAATGAGGCATTTCATTTTACACATATTCTGTGGAAAATGCAATTGCTGTGCTAGAACTCTGATTTCTGGATGACACTCAGAACTGCACTTTACCTGTGACAGGATTTTTAATAACTGATTTTATTTACATTACATCCTTTCACTTAAAAAGAGAGTTGGAACATGATGTCTACTCCATGCTGAAGGCTCAAATGCAATGCTTCCAAAGTAGGCTGTTTGCACTGACCAAGATAAGCAAGCCAGGGACTTGTAAAACTGTCAAACTCTCCAAGAGCTGAGATGGATCATAAATAAGTGGAAATGTTTATTCTGTTTTTCCCTGTGCAATGCAAAATATCAAAGCCTAATTGTGCTTTACTAAACCACTTGAGGAAGAGGGGGGGAAAGAGATTATAGCTTGGAATTTAGCCAGGATAATTTAGGCTCCATGCAGATAGCGAACATAAATGTCTGGAAAATGAAAAGGCCAAGATATTTGTCCTTTCATTCCTACTTGACTATCATGCTGGCGTTTTGGAACTGCAGCCAACTCTTCAGTTATCACAGCTGGGAACTGCAATGTATCCCAGAACTTTGTGGCAACCTCAACTGCATCTTTATCCAGCTCCTTGGCATCAGCTCCCAAGCTGATTACCAGGACTCCCAGGCTGATAGTAAGGCCTTTACTCGGGTCCTTGTCATTTGCCTCCCCTCTTGGTTCCTGGGACCCAGACAAGTTTAATGGCATTTTCTTTGCAGATCACATTAACAGGCTTGTCAGTGCTGGCTGATCTTTTAATTGCTTCTAAGTATGTTAGAGAAGGTAGTGTTTGTGAACACTACATGAAATTCTGCGGGAATTTCAAAGGGCTCCAGGAAAGCAGGCATCTAATTCACATCAACTTTAGGATAAATGAGAGTGTAACTCTTTAATTTCCAATCCAAATTGGAAAATCCTTATCCAAGTAAGTGGGGTGAGAGGGGGATTTATCTCCCTGCAATCTAATCCCAGATATGTTGCTTCACTGTGCTTCAACACTGCTGGCTGTGGAGCGGGAACAGATCCCACATTTCTCTGACGCAGAAGCTCCTTATGGATGTTTTTTTCACAAGACCCTTGTACACAATTGAGAAACACTTGATGCAAGATTCCTGGGAGGGATTGTAGCAGGGAGGGCACTGCTTGCTACCACTAGAGCCAATATCAATAAACCTATAGTACAGAAGTAACACACCCCAAAACCAGTGAACTGTCTGTGCTCCTTCATTGCGTAGCACCACATTTTCTGTAATTATACAAAATGCCAATAACACCACAGCATGTGATACAGGTTTAACATACGAGTAAGGAACTATTTAACCCAACAGAGACTGACCAGCAAATGGTTGTAACTAAAGCAAACTGGATTACTGGCCCTCTTAAGGTTGTGCTGTGCTGAGCCCAGGACAGTGGACAATCTTTTACTGGGTCACTCTCCCCTGATGGAGCTTATTGATATTCGAAGATATACAGCAAAGTCAGACAATCTACCGGGAACTTTCCAAGTGCATCCAACGAGTCAGCAAACACAGCAGCTACTGGAAGAGCATGATACAAAAAGTGTTGACAGTTGGAGAGCTGCTGTCACACTAACAAAGCAGTGGTAGGAAACAGCAGCACCCACTGGATCCTCACCTGAGGATGTCATCTGCCACCCACCTGCATCCTCACCTGGGGATGTCATCACCCACTGCACCCACTGGACCCTCACCTGGGGATGTCATCTGCCACAGCACCCACCAGATCCCCACCTGGGGATGTCATCTGCCACCCACCTGGATCCTCACCTAGGGATGTCATCTGCCCCAGCACCCACCGGATCCTCACCCAGGGATGTCACCTGCCACTGCACCCACTGGATCCTTACCTGGGGATGTCATCTGCCCCAGCACGGCTCCCGGCCGCTGCAGCCGCTCCTCTGGGCTCCGCTCCGGCGGGGCCGCCCCTCCCCGGCCCGGCCCCGCTGCCCCAGCCCGGCCCGTGCCCGCCCCGCCCCGCCCCGGAGAGCCCCGCCCGGCCCCTGCAGGAGCGTGTCCCCGGTCTCTGCCGGGTGTCCCTGCCGGGTGTCCCTGCCGGGTGTTCGGAGCCGCTATCCCGCCCCAGTGCCCCGCACTCGTTCAGATGAAGGCAAATCGGTATGCCCTGGTTCCCTCGCTGGCTTACCTCCACGTTTTAAAAAGTTTTGCCGCCGTCATTCCTCCAAGTTCTACAAAATCAGCTACTTCTTCCTCTTCTTTTCTTTTCTTTTTTTTTTTCAAATACACAGAACTGTTCTACCTCTACCCTGCACAATAAAAGTGGACTGATGCTGCATCCCGCTGTGTCCAGCAGCACAGGAGGAACAGAGCAGAGTGGGATTCATCCCAAAAAACCAACTTCTCATCCCTGCTACCAGGTGTGACCCAGCCTCACGGTGTTCTGCAGTGAGGACCCTCACCACTGTGGTTTTCATGCATCAGACAGAACCTGAGCTTTTATTTTGCTTATAGGGACCTAATCTAGACTTAAAAGGGTTTGTGGTCTGAAAAGCTCACATGCAGTTGAGCAATCAATCTGGGTGCTAAAATCATATTAGCATCATTTTCAACCTCTGCAACAGACTCGACTTCTTTGTGTTTGCTGTAGTTCTTTGCTGCTATGATTTGACTTTCTGCTTTTAATGATGTGGTACAAAATGTAATAAAAAACCATGATCAGTCTTTGCAGCCTGAACAATCATCAGCAGGTACAGAGTGGTATGTAGGCTGCTCACAGAAGAACATATCAAATGTTTATTTCTCTGGAAGTTAACTTTAAATCCCTAATAATTTTATATCTGCTGGACTGTCAAGCATTACAGTTCAATAGGGCAGATGGAAGGGTGGGATGCTGTGTAAATTTACAGAGGTTGAAAGATAATTCAGACTCTGTGAACCACTCCAGGAAGCCACACCAGACTCTAAATTTCTGTAGAACAACTTCTGGCAGTGTTTAAGCTCTTAGAGCTTGGATGCTAAAACACAGCAGGAAAAATAAGAACTTGAATGGATAACCAATTTTTTAAAATTAAAATTAGAATTCTTATAGAGGAAGAAATCTTCTTTTTCCCAATCTCATTTAGGAACATTATACCCTAATGAAGTTATAATTTATGGGTTCATTTCATTATCACTAGTTTTCTGTATAACAACCAAATGCAAAATTTGCCCAGACCTATGATTTATTTTTGTGCAATTGCTTCCTAAATGGACCGTTTGTATGGCACAATGAAAAAGATGTTTCATATTGGCACTGGGTGACATAATACAAAATAAATTAGGGTAGTGTGATATATGGCATTAGCTGTGATTACCTAAGAAAATGCTTTTTGTCAGACCCGCCCAAAGCCATATAAAAAGTACACACCCTGCTCTGATTAAATTTGCAGCTATGTGCTTGGATTAGGGAGACAGAATGTATCATTTGAATCTGGGGATAACATCAGTAGACTGCTCCCATCCCATAGAAATGCTCCAACCAGAGCATGCCGTTTCTCTTTCCCACCCATTTTCCTTTGGGCATTTCCTCGGAGATGACAGTGCAGAACCCTAAAATGCTCACTTTCTTTAACAACAAACTACCATCAAGCTCCCTAGTGCTGTGTGGGTCACCAGTCATGGAAACACCCACACAGAATCTTAGGGGTGAACTCCTTCAGAATAACACAGCATTCAGTGAAGAATTTCTGCAGCTTTTCCAGGAAAGAATCACATTCCTCCATTTTGATCATTTTTTGTATCCTATAGGAAAACAAGCCCAGGGAATCCTGGCATCTGCCTCTCACTAGAGGAGGTTCAACCCACACGCAGGAGGCTCACAAGCTGGAGTGAAGGGTGTCTGGAATAAGGATGTGTCAGCTTCAGAAAGGGCATTTGGTTATTTCCACAGTGTGTCAAACCCTCCACATTCTGGCTAATGACTTGTGGGGCTGCTGCTGGAGGTTCCCAAGCCAGAGGGAAAGGTGACAAGAAAACATTTCCTGCTCCACTGGGCTTTTTTCAGTTCCCAGCTCTGCAGCTCACCAAGGGTCACACAACAACATCCCTAGAGCCTCAAAGCTTATGCCACTGTTTGGGACTGACACCTGGAAAATGGGATCATTTTCCCCAAATGGTCATTGTTGCTTGATTTCCTTTTTTCTGGAACCACTTACCCTCGCTGAAGGCTCTCCAGAACCTTTCTAACAGGCTTTCTTCCAAGCTTTGGCCAAACCCCTGACCGTAGTCAGCACATGCCGGGATTCTGCCCACAGCAGCTGCAAACCAGTCACATTCCACATCGCTCAAGTGTGGTGAAAACAATCCCAGAGTGAGTCATTTTAAACAACTTCACAAAGTACTGTGTGACCAAAATTAATTGTTTTTAGAAATGAGCCTGTTGCTGCTAAATCCCTCACTCATGCTCAACCAAAACTCTGCAGAGCCCCCAGATCACCAAAGTTGTTTCAGTCACTGTGCCAAGCAATGGAGTCACTTCCCATTAAAGCCAAGCCCCCTGCATATTTTAATTCCTGTCACTGGAGTGTTTCCACATGTTTACAAAAGATCACCTCTCTTCTTTCTTCCCCGCTCTCCTTTTTACCACTTCCCTCAACACTTTTCATGAATCAAAGCTGAGTGATATTTCATTTCTAACTTTATCTTGGTAAGATCCCAAAGTAATTGTTTTCTGTTTTCTCCTCTGATGATCTTGAGTTAACACAGGAGATCAAGGAACATAACTTCAGCTGTGACTATACTAGGAGGCATCAAGAAAGATATTTCTGTGGAAACAAGTTGTTCAGAAAGAAGCCAAATGATTAATTAACGAGTTAAGACCAACTGTGAGGAAAAATGCAGAACAAAATATAGGCAATACATTGAGACAATTAAAAGAGGGGGATGTTAAAGGTGGTGGGGAATAACTGTCAGTTAGAAAGAAGAAAATTAATAAGCTCACTAGAAAAAGATTTAAAATTGAAAATAATTAGATGAAATTAAGGGAAGAAAAAGATAGGTTAACAAAACCAAAAATTTCTGAGGGAAATCCATTGGTTGAAAAGTATTTTTCCGGGGACAAAGACTGAAACTTTATCATCTATGATGCAAGAGAGATTAGACAAACTGCACACACTTGTATTGCAGGGAGAAAGATGTACAAGCAGAAACACAGACTGTGTCACTGTTTTTCCTCTCTTGTGACGAGAGTAAGCCGAATAAAGTCTTTAACCTTTTTAAAAGAGGAAATAATATTGTTAAATATAGACTCTTGGATATGCTGAAGTGCTGTTGAGGTGAAGTCAAAACATAAACCCATCATATTACAACATCTTGTTACCCCTCTGGTTTTCCTGTCAGAAAGCAGCTGTGTGAGAACAGAAGTATGAGAAAATAAGGACATTCAGTGTCCCCCTGAAATTAACAGCAGGTTTTTCCCCTGAAAGTCAAGATAAAATGGTTTGGGTCCAAGTCATTAAAAAAGCTCTTGGATTACAGGAAACCATTCTTTTGGTTTGTCCCTCTGTAGTCATTCAAAACCATTTAGATCTAATTTTCCAGGCTTCACCATCAAAATCATAAAACATGGTTAAAAACTTTCAAATGGTTTTCATGTTATTTTCTCCACCTCCCAATGAACTTTGCTTGGCTGCTTTCACCGGGACATTCCAGAAAAACCTTCAGCAGATGAAGCATTATTCCATTTCCAAGCTTACTTTCACAGAGCTGAACTTTAGAAAATGCTTCTATGGATTTTGGTCCCTAACAGGATCCAGTCATCATTAATTCTAATTTTTACATCTTCTTTTCTAAACTCAGCCTTCAATTAAAAGGTCACAACAACACAAAATGGTAGGGAATTACCCATACCCTACCCTCCCTTACCTCTTCTGGAAATCTCTGCAAAATAAAACCCAGGGAGAATTCCCCTTCTAATACCAGATAACAGAAATAAGATTCAAAGACAAACCTTTTTTTTAAATGGAAATGTAAAAGTCCTTGTTATTCCCCTATCCCTGCAAAGTCAGTCCTTTTATATGGCTGTTCACCTGCTCCTATGATAATCACAACTACTCCATGTTGTTATGAAAGAAAACATTGTGGAATTGTTGCTACTGGAAAACAACACAATGTTGCCTCAGCCAGCAGGTGTCAATTGATTTGATCTTCTCTCCTTTAAATTCCAATGCCCCAATTTCCATTAAAATTGTGTAATCTGCTTCTCATTAGAGCAGGTCAAATCTCAAGCTGGAATTTAGCTTTTGCCTTCTGTTGCTAAAACTTCAGCATTTTTTAGAGAGGATACAGATACTATGCTATCATGATGAATTCCAGGGATTTTCTCAGGAACTTTTAGGGTTAGACTAAACCAACTGAAGAATTCTTTCAGAACTATTGATGTTCCTAAAACGTGGGTGAGAGAATGTAGCAACAAAACCCATAACTTCTTGTTTTATAGATTCACAGAGACTGTTTAACATGAAAAAGCTCAGCAGAAATGTAGTGGATGCATGGAGCTGGAAATCTAAGTACAGTGTTCATGTCTAGGAACAGAGCATGGAAGAGTTTAGTGCAGGGAACAGAATACTCACAGCAAAATCACAGCTCTGACCCCCTGCCAGCCAAGAAAAACGAGCAGAGTAAGCACTTTGATTTTCTCAATCACTTAACTTATTCTCCTATCGCAAGAGCCACTTAAAAGCAAAGGTGACATTGAAGGCAGAGCCACCGACACTTCTGAAGTCTCTACATGAAAGCTTTAACCTGCAGAGCCTTGGCCAGGGTTCTTGAAGAACAGAGCAGAATCTGTGCTCACAACCAGACCTTCCCAAGGAGGGAAAGCACTTGATCAATAACGCAGCCTTGGAGGCTTCCCTTCAGTTCTTTCTTCCAAAATGTAGTCAGTGCTTTGGATATATATAGCTGGCTTGAAAACATACTGCAAAAAAAAGTTCAAGTTAAAGTCAACATCTAACTACTGAAGCTTAAAAAACCAGTTCTGCATAGGTTGCAGAAAAAAAAATGTTGCTTGTAATCTCTTATGTTTCCTACTCCCAGTATTGTCTCTAAAAGGTTTTGTCATGTCTGTTATTAAAATGCATTTCTAGAATCATAACAGAACCTGGGCTCGGTTTATTTACGCTCCAGCAAGAGCAGGCCCTTCAGAGTGGAATGAATAAGCTGCTTGAATGGTCCTGAGGAAGCTTTTAGATTGCACCTGCTTATATTTGGACCTGAGTTATTTGGGAATAGATGACTTACACACAGAAGCACTGTCAGCAATGCTTGTTTTTTAACCAAAGTAACATCATTTCAGAAATGAATAAGTGTTGTTCTAAGCAAAGCAGTCTGGCTAGAATCTGCTACTCTCCAGAGTAAATTTTTGAGACTCATGTTCCTTAGAGGGGAATTCTTGAGGGTTTTCATGTGAGGAACAAATCCAAAAGAGTAAGTCACTGCATAACCAGCACGTGTCCCAGGCATTAGTGAACAGAGTGTCCTGCCTTGGACAGTGTGGTCATTGCCAAAGACATTACATGATGTGGGAGAGCCAGACAAACACATGGGAGCAGACAGGACATCACAAAATATATGAAGTTCCTCTACGTAAAATGTGCAGAACAGTATGGAGAAGAAAAGGATCTTCTTTCAACTGCTCCCACACAAGAAGCCACAGATTTTATCTGGTTTTGATTCACAGAGCCTTGTTTCCCAGCTCTCTGCCCACTGCCTGCCTGTGGTGACCTGGATGGGAGTTCCACACAGCCCTCATTGGTGCTGTTCAACACGGATATTTTACACAGAGGGAGAAGTTAGGGACAGAAGCAGCTCCCCTCTGTCTCAACACGGAGACACAATCTACAGTCAGTGATGTCCTTGGTCTTCCAAAGGGAGTCTGCAGGCCAGGCACACCTCGGGGAGCTCATTCCTGCTTGGGGTGACTGTCAGTTCAGCAGCACAGAAAGAACAAACTCACCGGGACACTTTCAGCTGTTTAAACAAATAAACCCACACTGCCCACTCCGTGTCTTACAGTGGCATGGATGAGTGATCCATTCTAGAAATAACACTTTGACACTTCAGATGTAAAACTCTTTGCATAAAATAACTAACAGGAATCACTTCTGTGCTGCTGTGTCCCTGTGACACATGAACAGCTGTGATACTGTTCACAAACCCACACCGAGCTGCTCCCTTCTCCAGCCAGCGCAGTGTGAACCAAGTGCCTCGGCACAAACAGGAACCCTGCCCTGATGCAGCCCCACCATTTCAGCAGGGTTTGAGTTTGGTTTGTAGGGAAACAGTGTCACAGAGGAAAATTCCTCAAGAGACCTCGGTCTGCCACCATGCCTGGCTAAGGAGGTGATGTGATACAGAGACTGACAGCTCAGTCCTTCCCTCTGGAGATCAGACATTGCTGTGGCACTGCTGTGAACCAAGACTGAGTGAAATGGGATCTGTATCCAAACTCTGCACCCTCTTTCAGTCATGGTTCTTGAAAAACAGCAGTTTCTTGCCTGACCAGAAAAGCAGAACACTACCTTGTGCTTACCATTCTTCCTATCTTCATTTTATTTCAGCTGTTGAGCAAAGTGGTTGGACAGAGGATTCTTCAAAGGCCAGTGGATGGTCATTCCAGCAGCAAATCCAAGCAGCTGGACAGGTCAGTTTTTTGCCAATCAGCCAAAGCCAGTACCTCCTAATTTTAGCAGATTGATTTTGTGCATGAAAAGACAGTTTCTGTTTCTAACAATATGTGCTAACAGCTCAGGAACAGCAACAGGCAAGTGCCATATCAGAGCAAAGACTGTCCTGACTTTATCTGTGCCTGCAGTCAGATCTGGAAATCCCCTGACAACAGGTTTGCTTGTCAGTGTTTTCAAGAACTCCTTGCTTTGGAGCTAAATAGATGCCAGAGAAATAAAGACATCTAAATGTCAGAGCTTGGGAACTGGTGGTCCTGAGTGGTTACCAGTGGTGTGGTATTGCCATCGGTGTGAGCAGTGGGATGCAAAAGAACGTGGAGTGTTTTATCATAAAAGAGCAAGGTATGGTGACTCACATATATAAAAAGCACTAGAATGTATAAACTTTGGAAATTTTGACAATTTTATTGGTGAAATTGAATATTGATAGTAAAATCTGAAAGGTAATTAGGTTCTGATAAAATAATGATTAAATAGATTTAACAAATACTGGCTTGAATTCTCCACAGTCTGGCCATGGTCACATCCTTGCTTCATTATTTTCAAGCATTTGTGAAGCCATAATTCTGTCCAGATGAATAATTGAGGACCAGTAGATCTCACCTACAGTTCTGTTTGGTATGAGCAACTAACATCACAGTGACCTTGACTGGTTTGCATCCCCCAGAAGTTGCAACTATTTCCGAAGATATTTGTCAAGTATTAACCAATCTGTTTCCAGAAATGTGACAATAACAGAGAAGGAAAACGTAATGGTGGACAATTTGAGCCAAATCATTATAGATTATGGACCGATTTTATCATACAGTTGATGCCCTTCACTCTTTTCCTGGCTCAAATTTATCATCATCAAATAATTCCTTGAAATCTTTGAGACCCTCCCAGAAATCACTGCTGTTCTGTTTCTGTGGGTTTTTTCATATGTGCTCATTTCTATGACAGATGCTTAAGCTTTTCATTTGAATCACTAATGTTAGGCCAGTGGTAAACTTCTGAAAATGCAATTGCTGTTTGGGAGAAATAACAGCCAAAAGATTTTGATAAATAGCCTCAATAGATTCCTCAAGGTATATGTAGCATTTTCATCTGAAAAGCAGCACAGCTCGTATCTGGACCTCAGAGAAACTGAGACTCATTTTGGCTTTTCACTCTGCCACTTTAAATGAGAAGAAGATGTCAAAGGGAACAAGAATAAAGAAACCAATGAGGAGGAAAAAAAAGAAGGAAACTGCAGATCAGTATCTGTAAGGCAAAGTGTAAAATTGCAGTAGCAACTTTCAAATCCATTTTACGGACGTACAAGACGTGCTGCCTAGTCAGGGAACTACAGAGGAGCTCCCCTTGCAGCCTTTCCATGGATTGTGACAAGAGCCAAGAAACAGGTCAATATTCTGAGTGCTTCAAAAATAATTTCCTTTGCAGCAACTCAAAAAGTGGAAATACTTTGGAAAGATGACAGTGTTGCTTTAATCATGTATGTCATTTTTACAATAGGCCCGGAATTGATGTCAAATCAATTTAAAGGCAACATAAAGGCATATTCATATGCTATAGGAGGCTTAGCCTCCTTAATAGACTACAACGTATCTCACCAGTGCCTGGGAGCTTGTTTTATTCTCTGCATGATGATTTTTTTACTGGAAGAATAGAATAGAGTTGACATATAAAATCAGCTTTTAAAATATTTTAAAATATATTAGAGCTCTGGAAATAAATATTTAACCAAATAAATAGAAAATGTCCAGCTCTCTCGTCTACCACAGGAATCTAAATCCCCTCTGTCCAGCACCCACCTGTACTGACCTAAAATGCTCTGTCTGATAATACTGAGAAGAAACTACTGAAAGAGTTCAATCACAGTTGCATGAAAAATTAATTCTCCCTTCCTAAAATTCAGTTCTCTAAATGTACAGATGGGCACCAAGCAGGAGTATGAACTATCAAGAGTGCCTAACCAGCTCAGAATGGGATGGGGATGCTGGCACACTTTTCCGGTCCTCCAGGTCCCAGAAAGCATTTCTGCTTCCCATTTCTGACACACACCTGTCCGGGAGCCAGGGCATGGCCCAAGCCCAGGCAGCCCCTCCTGCCCCAGCCATGGAGCTGCTGGAGGCCAGAGCACAGGGCCCCACTACAGCCACCGAGCACCACTGCAGTCCCTGCTCAGCAGCCCCATGCACGGGGGCTTTCCAGCAGGCTCTGTGTTGTGTGGAGGCAGCGTGTCTCTCATCAGAGCCTGAGTTGTGTACATAACTCGTGCTGACCTCCTCCTTCTCCACCGAGGCCTCGTCCCCGCCGCGGATCTGCCGGGCGTCACCAGGCCGCTCATCTGACGCACTATTTTTAAATAACTCACAAATATTTAAACAACATTTCTATCAGCATTACATGTTTAGAAGACATCCAGGAATGTCAAGAGTACCCGAGCTGGCTGGCCCACATTGAGCACAGCCCTGCAGCAGTGTTGAGTGGCCTGCAGCTCACACCAGCTCATGCACAGCCCCTGGCAAGCAGCGCCAAGCTTTCAGCACCCCGGCGAGAGAAACAGGCTGGGTATGCACAGTGTGACTGTCTGAGACACCCAGCCTCAGTTATGGTTTACCTGTGATTTGATTTGAAGGGATAACAAAGAGCCCAAAGTCACTGCTGAAAACATCAATATCCAATTTTTGGTCCATTCATCTCTGTGACGTCTCTCAGGCACTCGCAGATCCTCTCTTGCAGGAGCTGACAGCACCATTCTGGTTGACAAAGCTTTGCTGGTTCTGAGAAAGGCTGTCAGCCCAAGTCTCGAGACTAACTCAGCTCCTGTCACACAGTAGTGTGAACAAAAAAGCCAGTTGGATTTTAGTTCTAATTTCATGCAAATTTAGGATACATGGCTATATCTTCCATAACATCTCCACTATCATGTGTGTGAAGGCATCCACTATCGAGGCAATACTGCAAACCAATTTAATAATCAATTTCTACTTAGAAAAAGGGCCAAGGCCAGTAAAGCTTGAGTTTAAGACCTGAAAGCCTTTGCATCAGTTATTTTACCACTTGGCTGTAACAGACTTTCAGAACTCAACAGAAGAGTATATTTCACACATTCTGAATTTGAAGAAGATTGCTGCTAAGATGTTCAAAATAGAAATACTGACACTGAAGCACCCAAACCAATACAACCTGTTCATAAAAGCACTTCACATCAAAAGACATTGATGTGCTTTAGCTCACTTCAGATTTCAGCAGCACTCAGTCCTTGCCTGAGACTGGAGCAAAGCTTGGTGCCAGTCTGTGATGGGAAGCTGCATCCATCCTTACGTGTGCCCAGGCATAACACAACCCCTTTATTGAGCCAAACCATTTTCCTTGGATGGTGTGGCTGTACAGGTTATTAGAGGACAGGAGCTGACAGGTCATCACAGCATTGTCTTGAGAGAGGGCTGGCAAGGAGTATGAAGCACATTGCAAATCTTCACCTTCTATTTAAGCAGTGCTGACTAAGTCAGACCAGTAGCAAACACACACGCATTTCTTTTGTTTGCCAAGTATCCCCAGCATTACTTGGGAGAAATGTCATAGGCTGGAGCACAGTCAGGTTTTGGAAGGAACAAGGCACATATTAGCTACATGGGCAAGGTGACAAGTCAAGTATTCATTTCCCAGGTAAAAGGCCTTAAAAGGACCAAGAAAAAAGCACATTTTCCTGTCAATATTAGGATGTCAGCACACGTAAACACCTGTAAGTTCTGCCCTGCAGAAAAGCAATTTCTCACTTTCTGTAAAACATCTTGACCTAATATTTTGCATACTGCAAGGCTATGTCAGTAAGATCTAAATGTCTTTGGCAGAGAAGACACCATCCCTCTGTCTGTCAGTGGCGGAGAAGTGAAAGGATTCCAAACATCCTTTCCAACATGCTGCCACTACATTCAAAGTAGGAACCCAGCTCCCAGCCAAGGCCAGAGATTGGATGTGCCCTTTTCTGTGGGTGCAAACCCTCTGAGAATGGATGGGTAGGTGTGTGCTGCAGTTCATGTGTTGCTAAGTTTAGGGACCTCTACCTTTGCCTACAAAGCACTGCCACATATTTCTGTGACAGGAGGCTTTGCCTTGTCTCCCCGCATTTAAGAATAACTATTGTTGTCAGGTTCCAGCTGGACACAGGAATGTTGTGCAGTTTCTACTGTGGCATTCAGATAGTCCTTACCTCTGATAATAGAGAGTGAGGGAGTGCCTGGGCTGACAGGACCCGATGGGTTGGTTTACATCAATATCACTTACTCAACTTCACTGTAACTTTTTGCAATTCTTCCAAAGGAGGCAGTATAGAAAAACAAATATTCATACAGGGCCTCTTTGCTCCTTTCCACAAATGCTCCACTTCATCTTTAAGAAGTAAAAACGGCAAAAGGGAAAGAAAAAAAAAAAAGGAAAGGACACTGCTCTGTTGCAACATCAGGCCAGCATAAGCAGTGACAGCACCCACATGAAATATTTTACCATTAATGGCTCCAATAGAAATCTTTGTGGATGATCTATGGAAGCCCTGCAATCAGAAACAGTCTAAGCTTTGCTCAGCCCCATTTCAAAATCGTGGTTCTCTGATGAGAAGGGAGTTGCCCTCACATGTAGCATCAAATTTAGAAATCCATTTAAGTCCTTTTGATGTTATTTGAATGATCACTTCTGAAAGGTTATAAAACAAAATGCAGCTAAGCTGTATTTGTTTTTTTCTGCAAGGTTTGGAAAGTGTAAACACTTAAATCATCAACCAAGTGCATATCATTCATATTCACCATACCTTTTAAAAGCATACTTAGCATACCGCTGAGAAAGATTACTCTGCTGACAAAAATCAAGTGTCTGGATTAATTTAAAGGAGTGCATTTCACAATCCATCATTCCAGAATAAGAGAACAAGGAACTGCTCAGTTAAATTAAATTGTGAGTTACTCTGGAACAAATTAAAGGAAATTAATCTCTGCACTGTGTCTAGTCCAGACGTGTAATTTGGGGCTGATGCTATTAAAAGCCAAACGGTCTAGCTGGGTTTCATAAAGACTGAATCATTTTACAACTAATATTTGTTTGCACTCTTGCACAACATGAGAAAGCAGCAGGATTTGCGGCTTGTAAGACAAGCTGGCACTTTCAGGCCAGTGCTCTTCAAGGACTTTTTGAAGGAGAACAGGTGTGGGAAACCAGCCTGGGAATGGTGGGGCAGAAGCAGAGAGGTCAGCAAAGAGAGAGGAGGCTCACTGCTCCCACCATGGTGTGTTTGAACAGCAGGGCATTCCCCAGGACACTTGGGTGGCCACCAGGGCTGGATTTGGTCCATGTGGGTCAGCTCAAGGGCTGTGTCACACCCTGCCCAGCCCCAGCTGCTCCACTGGGGCCCTTCTGGGCTGGAAGGGGTTTGCTCTCTGAAAAAAAGGGTTTTATTTGATAACCCCAGAGCCCAGATGCAGACACAGTCCAGCTCAGCAGAACAGATGATCTCCTGAGGAGACTCTAAAAACAACAGAGTGAATGAAGAAACTTAATGGAAGAGTGTAATAAGTGGCACCAATCAGTTTTAGCTTTACATGTGTTACCCAAAGCCCACTTCTCTAAGTGTACATTTACTCTTTTCCTTTTCTCCTTTTTTCCCCCACAATCTTTAAATAACCATTTACTATCAACTGCCTCCTTAATTTTCACTTTAAATTTTCAGTTTCTTTTCTCTCTATTTTGTATAGATATATTTAATCTAAACTTTTCATAGCAGAAGAAAGAGTAGTTTGAAAAACAATGTTCCAATGGGATGAAAACCATTTTATAACCAGTTACCCTTAAAAAAGTAAATCAGAATATTATTTTCATGTGCCTGACAGCATTCCAGGGAAAACATGGGCATATTTAATTTACATTAATTGCCCTAACTAAGTAGTTTAGGCAGTGGTGACTGGGGCCAGTGGAGGAGCCAGCTGAGCACTGAGAACCTGAAAGGTTTGGTGACAGGGAAGGTTTAATGGCAGAGCAGGACTTCAGTCAGAGTGAAGCATTACAGAAATCTCAGGGCACAGAGTTCCATTTTCCCAGGGGGGGCAGACGCTGGAGGGAGAGTGAAGCTGTGTCTTCGTGCTGGAGGTGAAAGGAAACCTACAGGAGAGGCAGCAGTGCTGCTCAGGCTTCTCTGCCTGCAGATGGAGGTTGTGTAACTCTCCTGGGAAATGCATGCCTGCAGGCTGCTGTGCTGGGACGGGCTGTGGCTCTGGGCTGGGGAGGCAGCTGTGACTCAGAGCTCTGCAGCCTCACAGCCATGGAGTGGCAGCCACAAGCTGTGACCTGAAGCTGGTTCTGGTGCTGCCACCAGCAAATAGGCAAGTGGATTTCATCTCTGGCAGCAAGAATTTACTCCTCTCTCGTGTCCAGCCTGATGTGGTTATCCCAAGTTCGTAAATCCACACACTAATCAGCTTGGAAGTTAATATTTCCATAAATTCTGATTTCCAACATGCTGTACGTCTCCATAGCAAAAGAGGCATTTTGGTGCCCCAGGTTCTACCTGCACACTCCAGAAAGGACCAAAATACAGGGGAAGGTGTTCCTCTGAAGAGCTCTGCTGAATGGGAGAAGGCAAGGTGACAAGTCAAGTATGCATTCCCTGTGTAAAAGGCCAAGAATAAAGCACATTTTCCTGTCAATATTAGGATGCCAGCACACGTAAACACCTGTAAGTTCTGCCCTGCAGAAAAGCAATTTCTCACTTTCTGTAAAACATCTTGACCTAATATTTTGCATACTGCAAGGCTATGTCAGTAAGATCTAAATGTCTTTGGCAGAGAAGACACCATCCCTCTGTCTGTCAGTGGCGGAGAAGTGAAAGGATTCCAAACACCCTTTCCAATATGCTGCCACTGCATACAAAGTAGGAGCCCAGCTCCCAGCCAAGGCCAGAGGTTGGATTGTGCCCTTTTCTGTGGGTGCAAACCTACAGAAGGCAAAGCTAGAGAGGAGATATGCACAAGGTCATACAGCAGGTGAATGAATGGGAAAATCCAAATACAAAAGGCCTTGCAGACCTCACCCTTCAGGCCTGCCACACATTGTCTCTTCTGAACTCAGGAAAAATGAGCGTGGGAGATCATTCCCATCATCTTACTGTGATTAATCTTACTCTGCTGTAACCACTGAGATACCAACCATTTGTTTTTCTACATTTGGCAAAACACCTTTCCCTTTTATTGCCTCGGCCAAATCAGCCCCATTTTTCAGGCTGATTGGGTGCTGCTTGGCAGTAATGCACCCAAATGTCTCTGCTGCTGCAGGATGGCCCAGCACCGGCACAGGGAGATGGATAGCACTGAGCCCCAGGTGAGGATGCTCCATTTTCCTGCAGACTGATTAGTACTGTCTATTCCAGCCATTTAAGTGTTTTTTCAAAGAACACATTTGAAGAGCTGAAATGGATACACACTGTCAGCTCCTGGCAGTTTAAGTGCAAACAGCTGCCCTGAAAGCTCTGTGCAGCACCACAAAGAGATGAGCCTCTATGAAAGCTAGTCAATCAAAGAAGATAAATCTTTGTGTCAGTTCCAATTATTGAGATACTCCAGTTAACTCAGGGAATCATAGACATTAGACTGGCTTTAAATGCCCACGTGGTTGAGACTATACCATTGCTCCTGGGAGGCAATTTCACTGTCTGACAGATCAAGAGGCTTTTCTCAGCTAGTTAATTCCAATTAAGTTTTTCCCCTCAATTTCATCCTACTATTCATTATCCTCAGTCAGCTACCCATCACAATTCCTCTCCTGCCGTGCTGCTCGTGCCAAGACTTCTGGAAATAGTGACATTATTACAAGTACCTGGTGATGACACCCATGAGACCTCCCAGTGCCTCCCAGGCCTTGGAGAAAAGATGGTTTCTGTCTTAAAAGAGCTTTTTTTTCAGCTTCTACAGCCTTTAAATAAAGCTCTACACTTTAATTTAGGTATGTCAGTAACCTCCCCTCCTTGTGCTTTGACTCTTGCCCTGTGATAAACTTTGTGTCTCCTGGCTCCCCTGACTTCAGGCTGCAATGAAAGTGTAGAGGAGATGTGTTTAGATGGTGTAACACCAGAAAAGAGCTGCTGCTGCAGAATTAGCTGCTGATATTTTTCTAGAAGTCCACAAGCACTGGTGTCCTGGAAGATGTCATGAGACTAGATAACAAAACACAAAAGATTACACTGCTGCCTCGTGGACTTTACATAGAGCAAAATTACAGGCGATTCCACTAAATAATTCCCTTCCTTCCTCCTCCAAAAAGTAATGGGAATGGCTGTACCCTTCAAAGTGGATGGGATTCATCAGTGTCTTGTCTCTGGTATCAAAAGAGGCCGGTCACAGAGCACAGCTCCCCTTCCCTTAATCACATTGTGTCCCTCTCACAAGCTCAGGAAGACGAATGGAATTAAACAATCTGTAAACATATTCTTCCAGCTCAGGAAGGTCAAGGGGTTTGCAAGTTTATTTCAAGAAACAAGAGGAATTTAGCCCTTTATTCAACACAGCAGCGAGCATCAAAGGAAGGCGAGCTCCTCTGAGGAAGCAGGTCCCTTACCCTGGGCAGGGCTGCCAGGGATAAAGTGTGTACATGGCCAGGTCAGGCTTGGAGCTCCAGCCCAGATTTACACCAGTGTAGGGGAAAGCACTCCCCAGCCCAGTATTTACATTATTCAGGCCAAGGAAAAAATGTAGTGGCAGCTGTGAACAGCCCTGATAGGAGGACCTTCATGCAGGGGTTTAGTTTGTTGTTGCAGCTGACTCTCTGCATCTCCTTTATCTTTTTTTTTTTTCCCTTCTTTCAGAGATGGTTGACCTTAAATGCAAAAGGATAACGTGGGTCAGGAGGAGTGTTTATTATGTATGAGTTATTTTCTTTCATGTTAGCAAAATCCTTTTGTAAAAGTTGGCAGAAGTCCCTGTTACAGCTAAATTTTGGACCCATGGGTGATCTGGAATTTAAGATTATTTATGTCTCTGTATAAAAAAAGCAGTGGAAAGGAAGCAAATTCAAAGAAAATAATCAGAGCACAGCTGAGGTCTGTAGCTCTACTTGTTTAAAGCATTCAAGTCTATCACTGCCCTCATCTTCACTGGTGTAGAGTGACTGTTTCAGTGGTTTGAGGCTCGTGTGTAGAAGCTGGAGCATTTGTAGAAATTACACATCACACCATTTCAATGTTGCTTCACAAGGCAAGGAGCAATGAAGCACTTTACAGGTTCCAAGAACTGGCTTGCACAGCAGAGCTCCTGTGTCCAGGTGTGCTGACATTACCTGCACCCTCTGATGTAGTTTCACTTCTTTGCACTGCAGGTACAGGGAGGAACAAGGTGGGGAGCAAATCCTGCTGCTGCTGCCACTCCAGTCTGCTGTCCCCAGTCCATGGCTGTCACTGGGCTGGGTGACAGGCAGCCAGACCCTGCAATCCTCACTCACTCTGGTACCTGGTTCCTCAACAAATCTCCTCTGGCTCCAGGGAGCTGTTTGCACTGTAAAAAGGAACTGCTGAGTGTGAACCAGACCTGAAGTTCAGCCCTGGTCTGCCAGTGCTGTCCAGGCTGGGGTCATTGCAGGGAACATCATTCCTGAAGGGCGGGGCTGTAAAGAACATTTTTAGGAAAGGGTTATTTTTGTGTGCTTATTCCCAGAATGGTCCCAGGGTAAAATCCATGCTGGCTGTTTTTTCCAAGTCTCATTTACTCTTAATCAACATTCGCAGAAAACTGAGGCAAAAGTTCTTAAAATATTCAGAAAGCAGCTTTGCTTTTTGACCATGTTGTTTCCCAGCCATCTTCCAGCAAAGGTAAAGGGAAAACCACAGTTGTTCCTCATACAAACATGCACCAGAGAAAACTCTCAGAACCTTGTACCATCAGTCAGGGGTCAACCCCAGCGACAGGATCAGCTCTGCCCACACTTCTCCTTTGGCTGCTCATTTTTCCAGCAGACCTCTGCAAACAGACCCTGTTCCTTGATCCCACAGCCCACCCCTCCCGTGCACAGACCAAGGAAGAAAGCAGCACCCCAGAGCCCCTCCAATCTGTCTCCCAGCACCCAGGGGCAGCTGCAACTGCTCAGCTCCAGGTTGAGGAGACCTGTCTCAGCTTTGAAGAACACATTTGAATGCACGGCAGCTTTCACTTTGAGGCGTCCTCCCCCTCCAGCACAGCAGACATTCAATATCTGCATATTCAACGCTCTGCCAGCTCTGCAGCCAGCAGGTTGGATCAGCAAGGGGAGCTCGCCTGAGTGATTCAGGTGTCTGTGGAATGTCAGAGCCTGCAGGTACAGCCAGGGTGACATTTTCAGAAGTATCTACTTTTTCTTAGGCTCTTCAAGCTCCATTGAAACTTGCTTGAGGTGAATTTGAATGGAACATAGGCCCCAAGAACTCTTTTGTATTTTAGGTTAGCTTCCACCCTTAAATTTTGCAATAAATAACGAGCAGACGCTGCTTGGAAAGTTGGGAGCAGAGTAGGAGTTTGGATAGCATGATCATGGGCATAAATGAGCAAAATTCCTTTGAATATTGAAAGTATATTTGGTGCTCAAGGTCACACAGCAAATCAATGGGCAAAACTGAAGCAAAGCCTTGAGGGCATATTACTTGCCATCAGATGCAGGAGCAATTGAGTAATTGCACAGACTTCGAAGCAGCATTACATCAACTAAACATATGGCTAGAAAGGGGCTTGGGGAGCTTCAGTGATTTGCTGAAGGGGAGAGAGAGTCAAGAGCAGGGCTGACATTAGATTTGAGTAGCTGATATCACACAGGTAACCTGGCACGGGGAAACCTGCTTCTATTTATATTCCATAAAAATTCTGATTTTAGTGCCTTAGTTTTCAGTATATCCATGGTTGGAAACACGAGGAGTCCTCCACTTGAAGGACACATCTTGCTGACTGCTGGCACTGTGTTGGGAGATCCTGAGGTGAGAGACACCCAGTGACTTGGCCCTGGCATGGCCCTGCTGGGTAGGTGTGTCCCAGTGAGAACCTGCCCTGTGGCTGCTGAGCTTCCCCACGAGCTGCTGGCCCAGCAGCATCTTTACCAGCCCCACCTGGCAACCACTGTGCCTCTCATTTCAGCTGTCAAAATTATATTTATTGCTAGTCCAGTATTTCCTGTTTCCTAATTTGGATGGTTCCCTCAGTCATTTTTCCACTAAAAAGCTTAAGCATTTTTTTGAAAACATCTAAACAGGAAGAGACCTGACCTCTCCTCCCTGAACATCGTGTGCTCCCTGCTCCTGGCAGCAGCACATCCCTCCTGTGCCAGCTGCTGCAGAGACTCCAGGACAAGCTGAGGGTGGATCCCACACCTTGGGATGCTCGTGGGCTCTGCTTGTGTGCACTCATGGGTTGCCTTGAAAGGCCCAGCAGTCTTGGGATCCCAGGCAAAATCCTTCCTATTCACACCCTGCTGGCCCCCAAGGCCAGCTCACGGACTGTGCAGATGGATCCCAGGTTCTGGTCAGTTGGTCATCCCCCAAAAGGGGAAAATGCCCATTGATTCAAATGGTTTGATGTTGAGCCAGATATTTACTTCAGGCAGATACTGGGCAGCTCCTCTCCTGTGCACTTTCCTTGGGAACAGAATGGCTTGAGGAGTTTTCCCAGTTGGAGACCTGCAGGGTGTGGGGCATCCATCATCACTGCACCTCACCTGGGGAAGTGCAGCCCCTGGGGCAGAGCCATCCCAACCCCTGCCTCCAGCAGCTTCCAGCAAGGGCCCCAGGGAGGAATTTCTCTTTCCCTGAGCTGGACAAGCTCTACATCCCAGGATTCGGGTCGGTGCTTGCACTCCTTGCCATTGGGATGCAGCAGGTGCATCCAGCCCAGCCCCACTGTAGGACCCACAGGCACTTTTGGGGTGCTGGGATGGGGGCCTGAGAGCTCTGCCCACTGCCAGGCTCCAGCTCCTCTCCTTGGGAGAGCTGTGCTGCCATCAACAGACAGCACACACGGGGGTTTGGACACACAAACCCCCTGCACATGACTGATGTTGAGTTGGGCAGTTCTGAAGAAGAGCCCAGAAGCAATGAGGGGACACCTTTCTTCCTGCTGGCAGTGCAGAGTTCCCTGGCACTGGCACATCCCAGCTCTGGGGCACTGCACTCCACCATGGGGAATGCAGCAGGAGCCTGTGCTGCATTCCCAGCCAACAGAGGAGTGGGATAAATGGAAAAGAGTTGGTTCTGCCTTCAGGAGGTGGAGAAACTAATGCACTTCATTTCCAGGAGTATCCACATTGCCCCAGGGAAGGAGAGAAGAGATGCCAAAGCCTCTGTCAAACCCTCTGGCTGTGGGACAGCGAGGGAACTACCCTGTAACCCCACTGCTGCAGAGCTGGGCTAAACCATGCTGCCCTGGGCTCTCCTGGCAGAGATTTAATGGCCAAGCTCCAGATCCAGCTCTTTGGTTGTTGCAAATCAAAAGCTGACACACCTGAGGGTGACAGGGCAGAAAAAGAGTGAAAAAACCCAACAAGTGAAAAGAAACTTGGGGCCCTGCATGTGTCTGTGCCCACAGATTGCTCCTGCAGAGCTCCTGGGCAGCTGCCTCGAGCACGCCCTTATCTGCACTCTCCTCCAGCAGCCCTCAGCCTGGAAATCACATTCAATACATGCAGTGGGACATATTTAACATACCAGTGTGGAGCCTTGCAGCAGTTTGGTCATGCTGCAGAATTAATCCGAGATTGGTGATAGCTGCAGAAAATTAGATTTATGTTAATTTTTTTTTTAAACGTTGGGGGTTTTTCTCAAAGAGTTGCTGTTCCAAGTCCCAGCTCTATCCTACAGCAGTGAATCTGTAATGCCACCCTCCTGTGCCACGGGAAGGGGGACTCGGGTGTTTTTGGAGCTTGGGCAGGTGGCCTCACCTGGCAGTGGTTGCTTGGAGCAGGAGCCAGGTTGTGGCCATGTTTTTATGGAATGCTGTGAGGCTACACCACTTCCCAGAGCTGGAACTGGGTTTCAGCCCCCCAGCACAGCAAATCCTTCTTCTCCCAGCTCTGCTCAAGCACCTTCTGCTGTGTTGGCTGCTGCAGGGGGATGGGAATGACAGTGTGCTCAGCTCTCATTGTCTAAGGAAAGAGCAGCACATGGAGTATTTCGGGAGACTCCTGATATTAAGGCACAGACACTAACTGTGGCTAAGTAAGATCTGTAGATGTTCTGGATTGGTTCCAAGGAAGGGGGGAAAGGCAATCCCAGACAAAGGAAAGCAATAATGTGTTGTTGGTCAAGAAGATTTATGTGGTGAAAATTAATAGCAGCGAGTGGCTTGCAGCGACAGCCCATCCATCTTGTCTGTGGCAGGGAGCACACACTGCTGGGTGCCTGGGCAGCACAGTGTGACAGCCAGGTCACTCCCTAGCTGCTGTTTACATCCCTCCAGGTTCAGGGGTGCAGGCAGTGGCTCCCCTCTGCACATACAGAGTACAGTCCTGCTTCCCCGCACTCACTGCCTGTCTGTATCCACCCAACATCCCTGCACACAAGGAGCTGCTCTCCAGGCTGGACCAGCATGCAGAGCACAATATCCCTGCTCAGGCTGGGCAGAGCCTGGTGCCAGGATCAGAGAGAACACAAGGAAAGCATCCCACTGCACATCCCTGGCCGTGTCGTTTGTTTCGTCTTAGACTGGGAAAGCTATGCTTGATTTTGGTGGCAAATGAAAGGCACAGAGTGATGCCATCTTTAATTCAACAGCTACACTTCACCCAAGAGCTGCCTGGGTGGGGTGGCCTCGCCAGCCTGGGTCTGTACATAAACCACTCCAAACAGGAGGTTTTAAATGTTTTCATTGCTTTAGTTACTCAGCAAATGCTTCACACTCAAATACTCCCAGTCTTTTAATAATATACCAAGTTTTTTTACAGAGCTGTAACAAGTTCAGAAGATGACTTGCCTATCCCATCACCAGCCTCCCCAAAGCTGACCACGTGCATATTCTACCCCTGCTCAGCACAATGCTCAGTGGGAAAACACACAAAATTAATGCTCCCTGTGCTACTGAGCTGATTGAAGATTCAGCTTGGATGGGAGAGGAAGTGCAGAGTCCAGCATGGTTTCCTGTGTGCCTATAAATATCCATGGGGATGGTTTAGGCAGAGGTCAGCCCCAGGCAGCTGCACGAGTGCCTGTTCCTTTGCCTTGTGCTGGTGGAGTGGCAAAACTTGTCCCTCCTTAGAGCAAGAGCTTTGGGACACAGACAGTGAGCTCCTGCTGCATCACCTGACGTTAATCACAGTTTGACATTTGCTGCAGTGGCCACTGGATACCTGCCAGGGCAGGGGTCCCACCGGGGTCACCCCCGTGGGCTGGCACCAGGTGAACCTCTCCAGTCACCTGTTGGTCTCTCAGACTTTGCTGAGTGTCACATGAAAGCCAGAAATGTTTCCAAAATGCTCTAGAAGACAAGAACAGACAGAAAGATGCTATCTGTGTCCTTTGGTCCAGCAAAAGGACTTTAGGGAGCAGTTTTGCCCTGCCCAGAGTAGGTTGGTTGGGGGTCCCCAGCAAAGGTGGCACTCCTCATCCCCACAAACCCAAGCACACTGTGACATCTAGTGGCAAGTTACCCCGGAGCCCAGGGAAAGCTGTGTCTGACAGGCCTTTCCCACAGCTCCACACAGCCAGCCCAGACGGGTTTGCTTTGTTACACACTCTTGAGGCGCCTCTGTCCACCTAAACCTGTATTTACATGTAACAGTGAGTGTTGCATGTATGTGTGAGCAGGTATGAGAGTGTGCGTGACAGCTCACTGCTCAAGCCAAGGTGTGCCTGAGCAAGGTGACAGGGACCATGTCTGGTGTGCAGCTTGGGCCATGTGACATGGCTTTCAACCAGTGTCCCCCAGCAGTGACCAGTGCTGCTGTTTGACCAGCTCAGGTGGCCTTGCCAACATTTCCCAGAAGCCAGGGGCACACAGATCAGAGAGGTGGAGCAGCAGACAGGGCACCCTGTACCCTTCCTGCACGTTCACCTCTCCCTCATCCTCATCCTTTGGCAAGGTTTATTTAATATTTCACCCATTTTGGCCAACTCTGTTTGATTTCATGCACCACCATCAGTGACATATTCCGTATTAGCTGAATAATGATACAGAAATTAAATCAATAGGGTTTTTCTAACAAGTAGAAAGGCCCCATCATGGGCAGCATGAGTCAGGGATGTCATCTGATTACTGGGCTGCTTTGTGAAAGAAGGGACAAACAAATACCAAATATGGGGAGTAAAACTGAAAAAAAAAAGTCACATTTCAAGAAGATCCTCATTCCTGTGTGAGAGCTCAGAACTGGGCAGGAAAGTGGGAAGCTGCTGTGCAGCACATGAGCACCAACCTCTTCACACAAGCACCCTCTGTGCACCCACCACAGACCTGCCCCCCACAAACTCCCTGTTCCGGGGGGAACATGGAAACACAACAGCAAAATCTGAAGTGTCAGAGCCCTGGAAAGCTGAAACCAGGGTGGGCAGCACCAATCCTGCTTCAGGTGCTTCAGGCCTCTGAAGCAGGCTGAGACCCACCAGTGGTGCCCCGGCTCCAGGGCCAGAGGCTGTCAGGCACCACAGTAAAACCTCCCGAGCCACCAGCAGGGCCTCTCCTTTGTGTCTGCCTTCCATAAAGCTTTGTTTAATGCACAAAACGGATCCTATATGATTTATTCACCAGAGAAGCCAAGCTCCCTTCCCACACAAACATTCCTTCCAACAGCTCCAGGTCCTGCCTTTTCCCAGGAGCACTGAGGGAAGCAGGATGAGGTGGAGGAGGGATGGGAACAGCAGGCAGTGTATGTGCTCGGCCCCCTGCTGCACAAGGCTTGCTGAACCAGTTTTTGGCAGGTGTCAGATTTTTTGGAGAGCCAGATTTTTGGCACATGTCAGATAACGTTAACCCTGAAAGTTTGAACCCTGGGAATGGTGAACTTCAGAAGCTGAAACAGCAAATTTATACCAAAAAGAACAGCAATCCACACAAAAAACACTCCCAAAAACACCATCCCATTTCTTAATAGCTCTCTGGTCACAGGGTGAGTGCTGGGGACAGGGGGGACCCATGCTGCCAGCCAGGAGTGCTGACCCCAGCTGACCCCAGCAGGCCCCAGCTGACCCTAGCAGCCCCCCAGGAGCTTCCTCACCTCTACACAGCCCCTGTGGGTACTGCTGGGACCTGGCTGGCCCTGCTGCCCACCTCAGGCTGGGCTTCATGCCTGCTGTTCCTACCGGCTGTGCCAGCAGCTGTCAGCAGGGAATGAGCCCACAGAGGGCAGGTGGATGGTGGCTTCTCGGTGCCCAGCACCCTGTGGCACAGCAGGCATGGCTAAAGGAGGGTTCTTCCCCGTGGCTTGCCCTTCCTGACCCCCAGGCAGCACCCCTCTGGTCACTTCCCACAGTGGTCACTGCATCAGCACTCCAGGGCATAATGCTCTTACAGGGAATACCTGGCAACACAGCTCATTCCTGTCTCATGACTCTTTGCTTATGTCAACAATTTATTCATTTCCGAAACACAAGTAATTTTCTACCTTAAAAAGTACACCTCCACTACTGCCTGGGACACCTGGGTGTGCCAACAGATGGATGTTCAGCCCTGGCCTGAAATGCAGCAAACTAATTGTGTTTCTCCCCATTTCTCGTGCTCGGCACATTGCCAGGGTGACACAGAGCAATGAGAAATAAATTGACTCGAAACTTGGCCAGAAAGCATCAGCAAACAGAGGGTTGAAAACTCAGCTTGATTTATTTTATAGAGAGGCAAAGGACAAGAAATACAGTACTATTCCCAGTTGTGGTCCTGGCAAACAGGCCTCCAAGATCCATGTGAGAGCAGAGCTGCTGGTGAGGCTGCGCAGCCCCAGGGTCTGTCTGACAGGGGAGCGTCGCTGGGAAGGGACATGGCACTAATTCCCTTTCTGAAAACATTCACTGCAACCCTTGCCTCCCCTGCCCAGAGAATACAAAGTGTTTTACATGAAGCAATAAACTAAAGGCCACCTTCTGACACACAGACGCTCAATACCCTCCTACAGAGCTGTCAGAGTTGCTGTAGGATTTTTTTGGCATTACAAAGCAAGCCTTTGGCAAAGGCAGGAGCAGGGGCTGGCCCAGTTGATGGCCAGAGAAATGCCAGGACTGCCCCAGCATGGGACACCAGTTCCTGCTGTCCAGGAGCTCCAGCCCTGGCAAAGAGACCTGGGCACAGCAGGAATGAGGCAAGAGAGGAACAGAGGGGTTGAGCCAGCTGAGACAGAAACCACCCTGGGGGGCACGGAAAGGCCGTGGGAGCACAGCTGAGCATGGAGGCCTGGAGCATTACCACTGTCCCCCTCCAGCCCCTGCTCGTGCTGGGTGACAGCCACACACTGCTGCAGGCTCAGGCACCCGCCCCAAAGGTGCCCTCTCGCCTTCTTTCCTCTCAGAAAAAAAGATCACTCTTGCTATTGCTTTTCAGGAAAAATGCAATAACGCTCAGGGTGACCTCCTCTGATGCTGGAGGCCTGGCATGCTGTCCCTGCTGCTGCTGTTTTCCCAGCTCTGCCACCCCACTGAGTCCCTGTGGGAAAGCCATTCCCTGCCCTGACCATGCTCACACTGCAGGGATGAGACTCCTCTGGGAGTGCTTGAGGGTCCTGGTGATCCCTGGGGAGCAGCAGGGCTGGAGCCAGTCGGGTGGCAGCAGGATGGGTGGCTGCCCCCCTCGACAGGACAAACCTTTGCCAGACAAACCTTCTGCCACATTATCTGTGCTGTACCACTGAGTGCCCACCGTGGGACTTGCAGATGCTGAAGTTGTTAGACCTCAAAATTCCTAGTAACTAATTTTTTTCTTCTAAATTCTAAACAAAAATATATCACGGGAAAACTTTCTGTTTGCTGTTAAGTGAGTCCAAATAGAAGCAGCACATCCCAGCAGGGAACAGCCAGACCCACACCTCTGCCGTTCCCTCCCGAGTTCGTGCCTTGTTTTCCGCCTAGTTGCCCTATAGTTTGATTGCTGGTTTAAAATCCTTAAAGAAATAGAGTATCCAAGGAAAGAAAACAAACCTCCTCCTACCTTCCATGGGGAGAGGCAACTGCAGCGGGTCACTGTCCTGTGCAGAAGTTACTCCTGCAAGTGAGCAAGTCCTGCCTGGGGCAGCTGAACTCCCAACCCCATCTGCTCGGCTTTAAGCGGGACGGCCGAGATCCCACCCAGGGCGGGGTGGAGAATCCTCCCTGGGAAAGAGCAGCCCGGTCACAGCTCCTCGCAGCCGCTCTGCGCATCCCGGCGGGGCTCTGACGCGCCGCTTCCTTTCTCTCCCCCTCGGAATTCCGCGGCAGCCTCTCCGACCGCCATCTCTCCTCAGCATCTGCAGCCCAGCCCGCCGCAGGGACCGTGTTTGGCAGTGCCAGAGGTGTGGGGGGCATGGGTCCCACCAGGGAATACTGGCAGGATAAATACAGGATGCACACGGTTCGCATCTGCTGCAGGATGAGGAGGAATGGAGCGCACTGAGGTGCTCGAAGCGCTCCGGTTACATCAGTGAGAAATCCTCGAGGAACTGGAGCAGGGCCCAGCAGAGTGAGCTCAGTGCAAAGCACACTGCTGAATGCTACGGTGTGGACACCACCCTGACACTGCTCCACCTCTGCCACAGGCGCTGGGAAAAACAGGTTAAATCCAGTGCTTTTGCACCAGAAGTCTTTCCGACTGAAACTCTTTTGCACAGCAAACGTTATTTTCTTGAAAACAAAGTCTCTACGGAATTCATTCTGTCTGGAGGAGAGGCAGCTGACCACGGGTTGAATTTCCCTGACAGTGAACAGTCCCTGGGGTGAGGTGGCCGGGCCCTGCCACACCAGGCAGGGAAGGCAGCACCCATCTTCATGCCAGCTCACCCCAGTGCTGTGTGGCTTGGAGTTCCCTTGGATTGTGGGCAGGTAGAGGATGCTAGTGGTGTGTTTGAGCTTTGAGGTGTTTATTGCCCATCCACATGCATTTATTCAGCTCTGGGAGAATTCCCTCTTTGTGACTGAATGCCCAGCACCAGGCAGCTCCCAGAGCCCAAGCCTGGCTCCCACTGCCACAGCTCACACAGGGGACACTTACATTACACTGGAGAGATGGAGAAACAGCAGAGACACAGCTGTCACTGCTACCAGACCAGTGCTGAGCCCTGGTCTGTGTTTTCAGCACTCACAGCACACAGAGGACACATGACAGGGCACTGCTGCTCTTTGCTGATCCACTCTGTGCCACACAGCCTCACACCAGCTAACAAGGCTAAGCACTAATAGAACAAAAATATAAGAATATTCCAGGTCTCAATGCCTACGACACATATGACTCAAACTGAAATTTGCTACCACTGATGAGGTTTTCTGCTTGGAAGCACTTCTGTATCATTGGAGGGGGACATTCACATTCAGGTCATCAACATTTTGCCTTTAATAATTCAGGTCCTGGTCACTGACCAGGGTGTGGTTAGGACAGTCATGTCCCTTAAGGAGGTACATAGGTGTGGTGAGAACAGAAATTAGCTTCTGATGCCTTCCGAAATAGGATGTCTGAAGGAATAGGCTTTTCTGACCTCCTTTCCCAGAGGATATGGAGGCACAAGCTTCACATGGCACGCTCAGCAAAGGGGCCCAGCATCGTGTCTGTCACCCCAGCTGAGTGGAGTGGCAGTGCCTGGAGAAGCCAGCACTCTGCAGGACACCCGTCCCTGCATCACAACACCTAGCACAGAGTAGAGAAGATAAAAATTCCTCTTGAAAAGAGGAGCACAAAGCTCTGGAGTGTCCCAGGTCACATCTCGCACACTTGCACACCGTGAGCACTAATGTGAGGAGAGCTGGCCCTGCTGGCCCAGGAGGGCAGGACAGCAGGACAGCAGGACAGCAGGGCTGTGGCTGATGTTCTGTCTCTCTCTGCAGCCAGGCTCACTCTCCAGAGGGAACCATCCCGTGGCTCTGGGCCTTCTCCGTGTGACGCCCGCTCCCCGGAGGCCGCCTGACCCCAGCTTCCTTCCCAGCCTCTCTGAACTCCCAGGCCCTCAGAGGAGTAGCACCACGGTATTTTTAGACTGTTTACAAAGACAGAGCAGTACATTTGTGTGCAGCTTGCAGCCAGGGAGCACAAGCCATGCAGGCAGCAGGGCAGCTGGCAACCATCTGGGCAGCAACGTGGAGGGGGCTGACCAGGGCAAGGGATGGCTTCAGAGGTGGAAAGAGAACCAGAAGGAGCATGAGGAAAACATCAACATTTTGCCTTTAATAAGCATTTCAGAAATTTCCTTTAACAAAAATTTAGTAAATTTTAAAGCCCTTTTTCTGGGGCTCCTTCAAGTGCCGAGAGTTTCAGCACCCGCCCAAGTGACAACCCAGTGCAGAAGCACTACAGGCTCCTGCTGCTCCCCTCTATCATTGTTGGACACCACAGGGCCAGAGGAATCACAGGGATCCACCAGCTGGATCTATTATGCAGTCTCCAGTGGAAGCATTATCCACTGTACCAATTTCTTTCTTGAGCTGTGATGTTTGAGCTGAGGACAGCAGTCCAGGAGCCAGCTCCTCCAGGAAATCACCTGGAGCTGGTGCACACAAATCACATCAGCATTTGGGTGTCCTGTCACCTCACAGAACCTGTGGCAAACCAAGAAGCAGCTGTATTACAGCTCCTGCACCTAGTGCAGGGTGGAAAATACCACCCACAGCTCTGTCCCTTCAACTTATAAAAACATGTCCACGCTGCTTTCTCACAGCCCAGCTCAAAAGGCTCCCTGAGGGCGCTGAGCCTTCTTCACACCATCTGGAGTGAAAAGCTGCAGTTTGAGTTCTCCCTGTTGTTTTGCAGAAGGAAGAGACCATCCACCTGGCAGAACTTGTGTCATCCAGCTCCTCAGTAATGGCCATGCCTGACACTCCTCCTGACCAACACAACCTGTACCAACATGTGCTGAACCCCCCAGTGCTTCCAGTGGATTGTAGTGCTGGTCTGCTGGGATGGGCTCCGCAGATGCCAGCACTGCCTGGGTTTGGTGCTGCTCTTCAGCCCAGCACAAAAGCCCAGAGCCATGACCAGCACACTCAAATTAAATCCAGGATTTTCAAAGTGGTTCGAGGGCCTTGGAGGCACAAAACTCATAGATCTTGTACACAAAAGCAATTCCCAATGTCCTGTTTCCCCGCTGAAAGTCCCCAGTTAATCTGACAGCCTCTTTGCTCCATCTTAGTTGTGAACTGAAAGACAACCTCAGCCCGAAGGGTAACTTGGCTCTTGCTTTAACAGAGGAACAGGGATGTTTACAATAACAATCCAGCCCCTTGGCACCTCTGAAAGGACTGCTTATAACAAGTGAAGTGCATGTGGACTCGGGGAAAAGAGAAATACCTTTACTCATTTTGAACACTCTCTCAGGGGTGAGGAGAGGGACACCCATCTGGCCAGAATCAAAATGCTACTACAATACCTCTTGTCTCTGTGAGATGAACACAAGCCCCAGGAGGAAAGATCTATGCACAGCCCACCAAGCTGCCTGAAAGAAAAATAATCTAGAAAGCCATTTTCAGTAACTGGAGCAGTTATTATTCTTGTCCTGGCAGGGATGCTGCCAGACCCCTGCTGGGCACTGTGCACCTGAGAGGAAGAACAGCTCAGTGCCCAGTGCTCACCACGGGGTCCCTGCACAGCCCCACACCTGCCACCCCCAGCCCATCACCATCCCCACACAGCCCCAGGGTCTGCTCTGCTCTGCCCACCTCTGCACATGCTCATGCACAGCTGGAGAGCTCGGGGTGCAAGGCTTGGGGAAAGGTGGCTAGACACAGAGAAGGATTATTTCTGACACCCTAGAAAGGTTTCCTGAGAAACCACACAGGTTCAATTTCATAAGTTTCTTTAAGCACCAAAAATGAAGGTTTAAAGGTGACTCGGGTCACTTTTGGGCACTGCGGTTGTTGGGTACTGCCGTGGCTGACTGACACTGCCACGTTTTAAAGTGTCTACAAAACTCCAGCTAAACAAAAAGTATAAAATTTAATTCTATGTAAATATGAGTATTTCCAGCTCTACATACAAACCATCAGCTCAAAATACCTGCATTGTCCCACCAGTGAAAAAGCAGCCTGGGCAGAGGCAGCTCTGTGGTGTGACAGAAAATGCAGCAGCATTAAAGGGACACCAAAAAAGTAAAGGTATTTTCCTTCCTTAATCAAGGCCATAGCCTCGATGCCTGAATCACCCCAGTGTGGGATTACAGCTGCCCTTGGACTGACCTGCAAGGCGTTTTTCCCTGGCTGTTCTCCAGAAGCCGTCCCAGGCCCAGCTGGTGGAGCCCCCGGGGTGGTCGCTGAGGCATCTCCTGAGGTGGGGCCTCCCCCTTGCTGCCATCCTCATCCTCACCACACCCCTGCCCTCACACAGGAGCCACAGGTCAGGACCAAAGCAGACCCATCCTCTCAGCTCCTGCCCCTTAAGCTGGACTGGAACAGCTTCTGCCCAGGAGAAGCCTGCAGGTCACTCCTGACCATGGCTCTGGCAGGAGCAGGAAGAGGAGCCCAGGGCAGCCGCCCCCAGCAGGGTCCCAGCACAGAGCACAGCCCAGGCGAGGCTTGGCTCCCACCTCCTGTAAACACAGCTGTTCCTCCCACAGGGAGGATAAATAAGGAGCTCTGCACCTCTGCATTCCCAACCCCTGCGTCAACTGTCTGCACACAGCACTTCATTGTGGGGTGGCTTTGCTTGGCTTTGGGATTTTTGATTCGTTTTGAACAGGGCAGAATAGGTGTAGGAGCAGAATAGGATGTTTCTCCTGTGTTAGGGGATTTACCTGAGTGATCGTTTTGTGCAGAGACCATTCTGTTTGAAAAGAATTTGGATTAAAACCTTCTCCAAAGGAAACTCCACTCCAAAGGGACTTCTTTCCTCTGCTGTCCATTCTCTAAGAAGCAATGGGGATATAAAAAAATCCTCTGCCACTTACCTGGTCAGTTATATGCCTGGAAACAGTGCCCACACAAGTATGAGCTTCCAAGCACATGCAACCATTAAATTTAGGTTTCCTCCCCATTTGGGATGTGAGAATGAAACATCTTTACAGTGGAAGTGTGTCTGTACAAAAAGCAAATACCTGACTCCGAGCTCAGCACTGGTGAAGCTCCATGGCAGAATCAGTCCTGGAAAAGGAAAGAAATCAGTGGGGAGGTGACTTGAATTGCAGATGGTTGCAGGCGGCAGCTGGGGTCACCTGTCACACATTCCCCACATCGAGCACTGGCAGCAGGTTTGGGTCAGTATCTCACAGGAGTGAGTTCCAGTGCTGTTTGCTGAGGTGAGTTCAGCGCACAGGACACTTCCCAAGCTGCTGCAGCACACACATCACTGCCACACACACATCCCTGACACACACATGTCACTGACACACAGCTGTCCCTCACACACACATGTCCCTGCCACACAGATGTCCCTGACACACTCATGTCCCTGCCACACAGCTGTCCCTGACACACACACATCCCTGACACACACATGTTCCTGACACACACATGTCACTGACACACAGCTGTCACTGACACACACATGTCACTGACACACTCATGTCACTGACACACACATGTCCCTCACACACACATGTCCCTCACACACAGCTGTCACTGACACAGTCAGTGTCATCACCAGCCCCCACAGCTGCATGGGTGCTCCTCACCGAGCACATCCTACATCCAGGAGAGGCCTGAGAGCACCCTGGGAGTCCCTCAAGCTGATTCCTTATGCTGTGGACTGATGTTGGAAGCCTGCATCCTGATTAAGACAACTTAATTAATGTCCCCCAGAGGAAGGAAACCCAAGGCTGACAGGCACAGTGACTGCTCTGAGCTGTGAGCTGCAGCACTGAGCATCCTCTCCTCAGAGTCCTGGGGGACCAGCACCCCTCCTCAGAGACCTGCAGAGCACACCTGGTAGCTGTCAGCCACACATAATGCTTTTGATACAACAAACTGACGTGCAGGACTGGGTTTTTTTCTGTAACACCTGAAGTTAGTATCAGGATGAGGAGGAAGCATTAAGGATATGCTTCCATTACAAAAAGTTCTTTGGGTTTGGACAAATGCAGTCCCCAGCTATCACTGCAGGAGTATGCAGGCCAGGCAGCAGCCATTCCCTACTCCTCCTTGACTTGTCCCTTGGGAAATGCTCAGGGCAGGAAGCTTGTCCTGCACAGGGTGACACATCCCATCCGTGGCCACATCCAGGATGCATCACAGGGAATTACACTTTTACAAGGATGAGACTTGATGTGACAAAGGCATTTAGGTTTGAAAAAATTCCATAAATGGCCACCTGAGCACCAATGGCAGACACACGTGGAAGAGGCTGTTTTCCACCCCAGTGCCCAGAGAGCCACATGGGGGGACACGGGGACAAGCTGAACCCTGTAAGGGCAGAGCAGAGCTCCTTGGCAGGGCCACGGCAGCAGGGGAAGGGAAAAACACCATGAGAAGCTGGGATTGAGACAGCAAAGTAACCATATTATGCTCATTTCTGTTCATTTTGGGACACTAAATGCTTAATCCCTTTAGTGTCACCTCCCACTGCAGTTATGCTAACAAAACCCAAAGCATTTTGATTCTAAAAGCAATGAAATGCATTTCGTGCCTCCCGCAGAGCTTTGCTGCCAGCCTGATCCCAGGGAAATGTAGTTGCCCTTGTGCTGCTGAGAGAAGGGGCTGTGAGCTTGAGGAAGGCAGGAAGGAGCCATCAGAGGCTCGGTGGGCATGGCTGACCTGCCTCCTCCCAGGACAGCTTTTCTCCAGCCTGTGCTCTCCCTCCCCTGTGCTGGGGCAGGGCACTGGGCACATGCTGCTGCCTGTCTGTCCCACACACATCTGCTGTGGACAGCTGGCACCTTCCTGGTGGGGACAGCAGACACAGGATGAGCTTCAGGTCTGGTGCCTCTTGGAGCACAAACTCATCCTGCATCATTTCACTTTTAACTTGGTGAGCCCAATGAGTCCGTGGCCGTCACCTACAATTTTGCAGAGCTATTGCAGCTGTAAAGAAGAAAATCTGCTTCATAAAGCCGAAAAATCAAGAATGAACAGTCAGGCTGTTCATAGAAAGGAGTTAAAGTACCTCCTGTTGTTTCCCAGACATGGCCCTTAAACATGAGGCGTGCTAAAAATAAAGCTGTGCTAGGAAAAAGCAGCAAAGAGCTCCACATTCCTAGAAGCTTCTCACACTCACATCTCCGCCCTGGGACTCCTGTGAGGCCCGAAACATTTCCCGAAACACCAGGCCATTTTGAGATGAAGCAAACATCCTCCCTCAGCAGATTTGTTTCAGTAATGTTGGCATTTTTAATTATCCTGAATGGTAAAACAACATACTTAAAAAAAAAATAAAAAGCTAGCAACTAGTCATTAGGGTTCCTGCAAAAATAATCTGAATATGTTCATAGCATTAAAGGCCAAGATACAACTGGTTTTATGCACAATTTAGCATTTCCCTTGTGGAGAACTCAAGTGTTTGGGCATCTGGATTTCATCTGCACCTGAAGAGACCGTGGGTGTGATGTTTTAACTGCTGGCTGCAGCTGGTAACCATGTGTTTGGATACTGCCACTCTCTCTCAGGAAGATTTAAAGGAGTGTATGATCATGTGCATACTGTTAAAAAAAGATAAAGAACAACCTTAACAGCTAAGGTTGAAATAGAATCATTCTTTTGCCCAAAAAGACAACTTTATTAGCCAGCACAGAGGAGTATTTATTCAGAGTAAAATAAAAAATGGATGGTTTGAAGATAAGCAGCTTATCAGTGAGCCAGAGGCCTCTGGCAGCACTCCTGGGATGCTGTTTGAGCCAGCCCAGGGGTGTCCTGTGTTTCTGCCGTGGCAGGGCTGGGCATCAGAACATGCTGAAAGTCTGGAGGAAAAGGCATTTTTGACTTTTCTTTACATGCAGAACTTGGCCATTTCAACTCCTAGAAACCAACATGAGAGATTTCCATCCCCTGTAGTGTAGCAGCTAAAGCCATCCCTTCCCAGGAGAGGCCATGCCAAGGGAGAGGTTTCCCTGGCAGAGGGGAGCTGTAACTCGGTCAGATATCCCCAGTTAATGCCCATTCTCAGAGCACAGAGCAAACCTGCTGTCTGCTGCCCAAAACACCAGGTTTTTACAGTGGTAAAAGCAGCCCACGTCTCTCTTAGCCCCAGCCACATTCCTCTGTTACAAATAGCAACACAGAGGTCACTTCTTCCCTGCTCCAAAGAAGTTCTCAACCAAGATTTTAAGATGATTTATAGGACAAACAGCAGTGTGTGACTGCAGACAGGTACATTGGCAGCTGTTCTCTAGGGTAAATCCTCTGTCCCTTGTGAGGGACCAGCCTCACACTGTCTCACAGGGACTGGCTCTGAGTGGTGGGACAGGGCTGGGGTGCTGCACCCACCTGAGTGCTCCAAGTGTCCTGTTTTGGATTCATTCCTTTCCAAAACCACAAGGCAGCCCACGGCCCCTCCTGTGTGCCAGAGCAGAGGGGTGGCAGGGAGCAGCAGAGGGGCTGTGAGCGCTGTGGGAGCCTACAGGGAGTCCTGGCAGGGCAGACATGGTCAGTGCTCACACACAGGTCACATTCCCATTGCCTCCCAAGCAAACCCAGGCTTTTGTTGGCAAGGGGGAGAGACCTGCAGGGGCCAGGGAGTGAGAACTGAGGTACTGAGGGTGCACTCACAACCCTCCCAGTTTGGTATCTGTGCAGGAGGAGCTCCCAGCAGGGCTCTGCCTTAGCTTTGCCCTAAGGAACACAGCCTGGAGCTGCTGGAAAAATGGAGCCCTGAACAGGGCTGGTAAAATGAGGGGTGGGCTCAGCCTGTCCATGTGAGAAGACCTTGCCAAGGCTCACCTCCCTGCCCCAGGATGAGCTCCCAGAGTTGAGCTGCCAGGAGCAAACACTCAGCTGCTCCTGTAACCCTTCTCCCCACTTCCTCCTTCCTTCACTCAGGAAAGTTTACATTACACATGACATTCCAGGAACATGCCGAACCTGGAAACAGTGCAGCTATTTGTAGTTTATACAAAAAAGGAGTGTCATTTAATACCTTTAAAAATTGTGGAAATCAATGGTGATCCTATAATGGAACACTCTGCAGCCAGGGTACTCATTTATGGACACCTGGTTGCTCATCAGATCTGATTTTTAAAGCAGCTTGTTATTCTGACACCCTTAATCTATGGATTTCCTTTTAAATGATCACTGCCACATAGACTTGGTTATTTAAAATTTTGCTCTTCCATAATTGTTCTCTGGAACATATGAAACTTCCACACCAGGAGAACAGCAGACAGCCTTCCAATAAGGCTGAGAGCCTGTGCCAGCACAGGGATTTTCACGCTATTTTAAGCATTTACAAGTTGTCTCAAGCCTTAAACGATAAAAACATCAAGTAGTGAGAGTGCACTGAACTCAATATTTTGCTGTTGAGGCAGCCTAGTGGGAACATGCTAGTGCAAACATTTGAATGTAAGCACCACCTGGAGGCAATTCCTGCAGCTCTGCCACGAGGAGTTAGTGGCGAGAACAGGAGCCCAGGCTGGAGCAGGAGCTGCTGCCCTAGAAGGAAAGGTATTAGCTCTGGGAGGTGCTGAGGGAGCACAGAGCCACATCAATGACAGCAACGGGGCTGAAGGTGGCAATAGACGACTTAAAAGGACCAGGGTTTGTGGGAACAATTTAGAGGCTCAAGGAAGACTCCGTTAAACCTCAGTCATTAATGAAAACTTGTTTGAGCAGGTTGACTTCATCACCCTGCCAAGGGCAGGATTTGTGGGGAGGGGGAAGTGCCCAGACTTCCCAGAGCCCAGCACATCTCCCTGTGCTCTGTTTACACACATCCTGGCAGGCTCACGAGTGCTTTAGTGTCACTATGGCACAAAAAAATTCCTGGTGTGTGACAGAAGCACAGCCAGAGCAGGCACAGGGGGCACCCAGGGGTGTTCAGCCCCAGCAGGAGCAGCTGGCCACCTGCACACCACACCTACACACACTTGGGCACAGCCTGGCTCCGAAGGCACCAGGGAGGGTGCTGAGAGTGGCTCTGGGCTCCAGTGGGGCCAGATGCGAGTTCAGCAGCCCTGGTGAGCACTGGGACGTGTGTCCTGCCAAGCCCAAAATTGCAATGCTGCAGGCACTCAGGCTTTGCTGGCTTTCAGGGCCAGAGATGATAAACTGGGACAGATGTAGTGCTCAGCAGCCCCACAGCAGCAGTTCTGCCCTTCAGGAATAGCTGGTGACACGCTGGGGAGAGGCTGTGCCCTGCAGAGCAGCTCCACAAAGGCATGAGGGAGTCACCCGACAAAAAAGCCTCTTTTAATAAATAGTTCAATAACTGTTATAAATAAACTAATAACTATTATAAATAATTTAATATTTTTAATAAAAAGGGATTGCAAAATAATATTTTAAGAATGAAGGCATGCTTTCCACTTAGCTACACAAATATCATCAACAGCCAATAGCAGGGAAGAGTCCAGAGCTGAAGGAGCGATTTTATTTTTTAAAATAAGATGTGCTCACTTTCCCATGAAATCCTCTGAAAGGAAAATATTGTGCAAAAAATCCCAACACACTTCAGTGTTCAGAATCTCAGAATGATACATTTATAAGCATATACCAGGCTAAAAATTGGCAGCCCAAGAGGATCACGTCTCTGAAGACAGAGGATGAAGAGCCAAGCAGCACATTGTTGGAGTCTGAAAGAGATACTCCCTCTGAATAAAATACTGTTGTTGTAGGCGTGGGAGCTGGAGAGGATAGGACAGCAGTCTCGTATTTCTTCAGGGAACACAGGCATTTGAATGAAATCATGAATGATGCTCTAAATGAGAATCATATTTCAAACAAACATGTAAGTGACAAGTGTTATTTCAACATGTCTAGTTTCGTATCTGTTGAAAGGGCTGTTAGGAAATCTCTCTAAAAATGCTGAAATTTTATTTTTTTACTCCAGCAACACTTGCCATCAGTGTGAGCTGCAGCAGCTGAGAAGGAGGCTCCAAGTGTGATGTTTATTTTACTATTTTGTTGACACACTCTGATTCGGAAAAATATGTTCCAATAATTACAGTGACTAGAGACGAGTGATGTGTTAATTAAATATTGTGAGGAGTGACCAAAAGCCTTACTGTGCCATCAAATGGCAGTGTAATGTGTTTTTCAGGTTAAACAGCATGTCCTAGGCACAAGAGCCCTGCAAGTGTGAAACCCAGCTTTGCCTCTCACAAGCAGATGTGGTGTTGAAGGAATCTCTGAGCCACATCCACCTTGCAGAAGCAAAGGCTCTGCCTTTGCTCTGGAGCTGTTTCCACTGAGGTTGTGCAGGGCTTGCTGCCAGCAGGAACAGAGCAGCACCACAGGTCACCTGTGCTCACACGGCCTGCAGGGCTGCCCCAGCCTGCCCCAGAAAGAAATCCAGTGTGCTGCTGCATCATTAATGAGCAGGGATGTCTGCAACACCCCTGTTGGAGGTGGAAAAGGTTCCCCAGGGCCAGCACAAGGTGCAGCCCCCTGTGCCCTCAGCTGCACTGGGCTGCAGGCTGGGGACACACCCCAGGGATGCCCCAACCCCCAGTGTCCCTGGAAGTGCTCCCAGATCAAGCAGCTGGCCCAGAGTACTGTCTAGGTTGAATAAAACTTAGCAAATATATTTGAAAATAACCTTAGGATGGTTCTGAGATAGGTTCAGTTCTTCAGTGGTTTCTGCCTTTCAGAGGTGCAGAATTTAGCATTAACTAATGGGTGATCCCTTAGGGGGTGATCAAGGCAAAATGGGGTTTCCTTGCTCCAGAAGAGCCCCAACAATCACTGCAAGCACAGACAAGGCACATGCCAGTTTTCAGGCAGAACTCTAGAGCTGGGGCTAGAGCTGTCACTCCTTTTGCAAACACATTGCTTGGATTAATACAATCAAACTCCCGCTTATCAAGAAACTTTGAGTATTTTTTCTGCACAAGATATTTAATAATTCTCCCTGAAAGTTACAGGGACATTTGTGGAGGAGCTGGTGACTCAAAGGGACCTGGTGTGCTGCAGGGACTCCCACAAGCAGGACCTGCAGCTGACCCAGCCTGGATTCAGTTTCTCCCAGAATCTCACATTTGCAGCCCCATGTACCCAGTATTGGTCACTACCTGCAAAGGTGGTGAAAACTCTAGAAGCAAAAGCAAGAAAATTATAGGAGAGATTGGGGGATTATTAGGAGTCATGTATGTTTAGTGGGCTGGTTAAACAATCCCCCAGTTTTGATGTGAGAGTTTGCTTTCAAAAATGTTTTTTTGGTCAAAGTTTAAATGCCTCTGATGGTGGGCACAGGAAATTAATAATGGAGATGATAGTAAGGACATGCTGACTTGGAAAAGGGCACCAAAGTGTAACAGCAAGGGTAGTTTCACACAAAAATCTCACACAAAGCATCCTGGGTTGTAGTGGATCACTGCATATTTTTAACACCTATGGTTAGATTTCTTCTAGCAGATGTGCTGATTTGAAAGAGGCAGTTAAATTAGAAATACATGTGCCTCTGGCTTAACGAGCCCCACCACTCACCCAGCACTGCCAAGCCCATCACTAAACCATGTCCCCAAGTGCCACATCTGTGTGATACAGAACCACAGGGGGGAGCATCCAGTGTCACTGTCCTGTGCTGCAGGCAGGCACGAGGGGACTCCCACCCACCCAAATAGATCTTATGAGGGAAATCATGGCTCTGAGGCAGAGCCCATAGAGCCTGGGGGGGAAATGAGCAGTTATTTTCATGTCAAGATTAATCTTGGGTTTGTTAGTTGTTGCAGAGGAAATGGATGTGAAGCTGAAGTGCAACCACAGCCAGTGAACTGTCACCAATCAGCTTAAAATAAATACCACATTAATGTCTGAGGCTGGAACACGCTGTGGAGTGTTTTGTAACCATATCTGTGAGCTCAGGGAGCCTCCTGCATACTGCAATGTTTGCCTAAAGCTCCTCTCTTGCTCTGGCAGCAGAGCTGTTTGCATTGGCATCTCTGCCCCTCTTCAAGGTCCCAGTGTGAGGGAGAAAAGCAGCTGAAAATGGAGAACTTGAAAATCACACCCCTCTTATGAGATCCCCAGAGGTCCCATTCTCACCCTTCAGAGCAAAGAGCAGCAGTATTTGGTGTGAAAGATGCTTACAACATCTCTAACACATTCCTGGTGGAAGCTGGAACACATTTTTTACAACTGGCCTGTAGCAGGACGGAATATCTATTTGTCTGGAAGTTTTTCTCAGTCTGTCCTTCTCTATGTTGTCTGTTCTCCTGTAGTAGCAGAATCAAACCCTAATCCTCAAAGGAACTTCAGGACCAAAACATTTTCCTGTCTCCTGCAGGTCTCAGTTTGAGCTGACAAATGCCCCAAAAATACCAGAAAGAGCTGGGTGTTTACCCAGAGGTAAAGGGATTAATTAGGAAAAGCTGAGAGAGCAGCCCCCAGCTGTCAGCAACACACCCCATGCAAATGATGGCTACAGAGCCTGGAAAGGATCAGTTCTTTTATAAGCAAAACATCTCAGGCTCTTGGAATTCCTCACCTTTCCTGATGTTGCCTCAGCCTAAAATTGCACCTCTGGCCCTGCCTGTGGGTCACCCCCACCAACAGTTCTGGGACAAGGGACTTGGGAAAGGCAGTGGTGGAAAGAGCTCTGGTTTCCAGAGGATGGAGAATGTCTTAAAAACTGGCTGCCATTAAATACCCCAGAAATGGCCAGACAAGAGATCAGTTTGCCAGGTGCTGCACACTTCCAATTCCGCTGGTATCATCTTACAAAGCATGTGGGGACTTCAGTGTTGGTCTGGGTTGTACTTTTCCCCCTTTCCCTTTCAGTGCCCTGCTCCCAGGGGGTTGTGCACACCAGCAGCTCAGCAATGAAGGGTAAACCCTTCACTGAAGTCTCTGTTCAACCAGGGGACAAAGGAGAAACAGCAGCTGGGTGGAAAGCAGGGAGGGAGGCATCAGGGGAGGGTCCAAGGCAGCGGTTCAGCATTGCCCACACCTTGAGAGCAGCTCTCCAACACGGACCTGAAAAGTGATGCCTTTTCCTCAAATTACTGCTGTGAACCCTCGTGCACCCTTAAAAGGGAATTTTCCCTGGCAAGTTTTACTGTCTGCTATCAAATGGCATCAGTAACTCTTCACAAACCAGACCAAAGCCTGGGATATAAAAAGTGCATGAACAGATTTCGTTAGAGGCAGCTCAGTGCTTTACATATCTGGACACATCTGGGTTATGAAAGACTCAACTTTTGATCCAGTTAACACAGCCCCTCCAGGAAAGTGAGGAGAACCTGCATCAGTCAGGGATTGCACGAGGCTCTCCAGGCTGACAAGCACTCACAAATCCGTAGGTTTTGGTTGACATCTACCTGATCCCTCCCACCTGGGAACAGCACAACAGGGCCAATCCTGGTACCTCCTGACACTTCTGCACTGTACCCCAAAATGGCAGAAAGTGGATATCCTTATTGAACACCTGTAGATAGACAGACAGGCCTTTAGAGCAGGGGGTTCCACTCTAGGATTTAAGGGCAAACTTAATTTTTAATCTGCATTTCTAAAAATAGGGAAGTTACAATTATTAATAAATTAGAGGTTTGCATTTCTCGAGTACAACAAAAATTCAAATACAGCTGGCTTGAACAGTCTTACAGTAAGAGGAAGTCACTTGTTTCATACAAACTTTAAAAGAAAAAAAAATCAGAACACCAGCTAAAATAGAAGTAAATGAAGCCTAAAGTTTATCAAGTTTATCCTGTCCCCTCAGCCTGCACATGGGCTGCACCAGCAGCAGTTAAGGACTCCAGCTGAAATGCAAAGCAGCTTCCACAAAAGGCTAGTGCAATTTCCTCCACGAGGTATTTCTGCATTAAAAACGGCACACTGAACAAATCAGAGCTCCCTAAACTTGTGAAGAATTTGTGTTCCTCAGCAGTTCACTTCCCCTAAAAATCATCCCTGTGGTGCAGAGCTCACTGGAGATACAACACAGAAGGGAGTTTTCATTTCTGGCAGTTTAAAGCAAAGCTTTGTGGTTTGGATGGCTAAAATATTTGCAGAGAACCCTGAAGGACCATCTCTGACACAGCAAGCTTGTCACAAGCTGCACTGCCAGGACACTGCTGTGCCACATGTTTCCCCCTCCTCTCAACTTCCTGCCCAGTGGGATCCAATTAGGACAACTTCAGGATGACAAAATTTGGCATTTCAAAGCAGAAGTGAAGGGCAATTCCAAGAGAAGAGTAGTTAGTTTATATATCTGGTCTGCACTTTGCACATGAAGTATTTTATTGAGTAAAACATGACACTGAGTTCTCATCAGCAGGTGAATTTGGAAGGGGAAGGCTTACAATGCTTCCAGAGCACACTTCATTCTTCAACACTGCAAACCAGTGCTGTTTAGCATGTCCAGTTTCTGAAAACAGGATCTGAATCCAAGAGCTGTGGATTATCAGCTTATTAGAGGAAGAGCACAAAACCACAGCAGTTACGTTTGTTTTAAACACACTCTGCAACAAGCCCCAGTATCAGATGTTGCAGAAATACAACACAATGTCAGAGGAAAGGAACACACCCAGAAATCCCTCACACAAAACCCACAAAAGCAGGCCAACAATGAAGAATCTCAAATTATTTATTAGGAAAAGACAAAGTACTGTTTCAACATTCGTACAGAACAAATGGTAATAAAACCAGGAAAATAAACTGTAAAAAGTAGGCCCATGACAGAGGAGTTGGTTTATGACAAAGCAAATGAAATCCAAACTTCACTCATGCAAACAAGCAGTAAAGAATTATTTACAGTTTTGATGGGATGAATTACAGCATTGTCCATATTTGGGCCCAAATCAAATTTACTCCGTGACATATTAAAGGGACCTAATCTGTACATTCAATAATGAGAATCTATAAAAAGAAAAATAATTTAAACAATTTACAAGAGCTGTATTACAGATGGCATAAAGGCATCATTTACAAGAGCTTTTTAACAGGTGACACAAAGGTATTCACGATTAATTTATGATGAAAAATTTGTAGCACATATTTTAACATCACAACTTCAGTGTCTGAACAGTAAACAAGGAAGCAGAGACATACCATGAGTGCAATGTAATAGAATAAGGCAACTTAACCAAATGGCTCTTCGGAGAACTTCCATCCTACCAGGGTTTACAAGTTACAGATTTGCCTCTCTGCTTGGCTAACTAAAACAAATACTTGAAGACAGCATCTGGTGATTACAAGGCTTGCATATGACGAGACAGTAAATGGAAAATTAAATGCTTTTTTGTTAAAATGCCAAAACTCAAGAATGTAGAAGTGCAGGTTATCTAAAGCCCTCTATACCCTAACACAAACACATTAATTTTCATGTTCTAGATGTTGTAATTTAATATGTCTCCAAATACTAATTCACTAGTCTTTCATAATGCACAATCTGAAACCAATATACCTCCTCCCAAAGCTTGTATTTACAATTTCTTAAACTGACGCCAGAAATGTGAATTGTGAAATGCCAGCAATTTATAGCAAAGATTAGCAACCAGCACACTATATTCCAGTTCATTTTATAGGTGACACTAATTAGCACATTTAGATTTTAAAATTACTTTAAATGGGTATTTCTGACTTGTCAACAGCTTTCCTAAACACTTTCAGTAGTGGCTGACTTTCTTGGAAGTTTTAGCAGAGAACAAATGCCAATTGTGCTCCACTTGACACAATTTGTGCAAACAGCTACAGTAACAAAACAAGATGAGGGATAACACGGGAATCCAGCTATGAAAACTCGTCTGTCTCCTGATTTGCCACGGGCCTTACAGAAAGCAGCACGGGAAGCCACACCTGCCAATGACTTGTCACATTAACAAACACAGTCCACACAGTCAAAAAAAAACCAAACCCAAAAGGGAAACTCAAAATAAGGCCAAAAAGTATTGGCAAATGATAGAATTTAAGTCTGTCAAAAGGACCAGGCCATAAATATCTTATTTACAACTTCTATTTAGAATCTTTTGTTTTCAACAAACGATTTAGCACCAGCAGGAATATGCAAAGTAGCATTACTGTGTTCTCCAGGCAGAAGACCCTGAGGCCAAATCTTGCTCATTAGTTTAAAAGAATGATCTACTCAAGTAACTACAGAGTGAGCAGGATTTGACACTCAGTTATGCAAACTGAGATTGCTCAAACATACTCCATTAGCACATGAATAATTACAGACATATTACAGCATCATCTGAGATGTTTTCAAAAGTGTGTTTTTAAGAATAGTTTATATGCTTTCCATGTGTGAAGTAAATGAAACTAATAAAACAGGTTTATTTGCAGACCTTTGTTAACTTAAGAGAATTACTAATTTTACCACAGTTGACAAAATACTGGTGATGTATTTTGGAATACATCAGTTAAACTTTAAAGAACTTTAAGCAGGAATTATCCTTCTACACTGTGAGAAAGCATTTTTTTAATCTCTCATGGTCATGTCTGAGGACTAAATTCTCCCATTTTAATCACAATGATTGTGAAGCCCACCCCCTCTGACTGTGCATTAACGGGAAATGAAAAAATTACCACAACCAAACAGAAACTGTGCCCAGTGTGTCCCCAGCTCTGCACTGGGACCTACAGGCCTTGCTCAAACACTTCCAACCTGACCAGCTGATGTTGCTTCACTTTTTAACCTCAGCAAAGCTCTGTTACAAATTACATGGGTTTTAAGCCTACATAAAAAGATGTAGATAAGAAAAAAAGGACAAATGACAAGGGAAAGAATTAGTCTTGTTATAACTAGAACTGACCAGAACTAGCTCAACAGAACCACTCTGACCTTCACCTCTGCTCTGAACTCACTGCTTCCTCAGGGTATCCAGAATGTCAACAGAGTGATTTTTAAAATCAGGCTGACCGCAAATTTATTCATTAATGAACAGTACTGACTGGATGTCAAAGACACCATCTCTCTTTACCTAGCAGAGATCTACTCTAGATAAAAGACCCTTTAATTAGTTCCAAATGTTAAAACCCCATTGTTGTTTTGAAATACTTAGAAATGAGAAATTATTTCAACTGATCTGGACGCAGGTGTTTCCTGAAAACCTATACTGGGTAGAGACAAAGAGGATTTCAGCCCTTAAAGGCACCTTGCATCTACTCTACCAACTGAAGCACAAGTAGGAATGTCACAGCACCACTGAAGGAGCAGATGATCCATCAGAAGCCAGAGCTTTTGAATACACAGCTGAGGCTACGTGGGTCAATGTGGTTGCTCTCTCCTCTTTCCATCCTGTAACTCCTGATTAGGAGCACCTGCTGGTAGAATCACACAGGTGCTGCAGAGGGAAACATCTTCAAAAGGCAGGGCAGACACCTGAACACACTTTGGAAATCTTGAGCAAACTAAGACACGGTGTATCACTGCAGCTTCTCTCTAAACTCCGAAATGTATTGAGACTTTACTAAAAAGAATGAAAAATTGTTTGTATTGAAACCTCTACTCAGTTCAGTAAAGAACACTGAGGATGTTTTAATTCCAGCCTGTTAAATATTCAAGATGTGTTGTAGGAGTTCCCCTTTCATTCAAACTGCAACTACCCAAGTAGACTTAGAAAGGTCAAAGTGGTTATGTTTAATAGCCTGGAATAACTTCACCTAAGATTGAACTTCTCTACCCAGAAATAAACAGTACTTATCTCACTATAAACTTGCATGATTTTTAGGGAGATGCTGCTACAATAGAACTGTGGATAATGCTTGAAAGGACCAAGCTGGAGGGATAAGACCAAGGAATGCAAAATCATTACCCCAAGATTAAGGGCTAGAGGAGCAGGAAGCCAGAAACATGATGATGTTTTCCTTGGTATCTCTTGCTACACTGGATTAAAGGGATCATCTCCACGGCAAATAAAATTACCTGCCATTTCTCTGGTAAGTAGCATTGGTTAGGAAACCTCATGGATAAAGTCCCAGTACCATAAAACTGGCATTATAGGAAAAAATTAAAAGGCACTCGGATGGCTGACTGAGCTGCAAATGGTTACACATTCACAATGGGTCTTACATTTTACTTTCAAGAACTATCACAGAACTCTCCTCTAGAAAGTGGTTCCACTTGAGAAGACAACGGTAGTCCTGAGAAAACCCCAAATTTTCTCTGTGTACATCACACTGAATCAATTCACCCTAAAGCTGCTTCAACCAATTAGCTCTGAGGAAAAGAAATGGCAAGGGTGAAAGTAAAAACAGACTGCATTAGGAAAAAGCAACTTACTTCAGTGATTCATATAAAAGAAACCAGCCTTTTCAACCTGTTTACAAGAGAATTTAGAAGGAAAGGCATTAAGGCTTATCTTGCAACTATTTGTGATGCCTATCATTTCTCCTGCTGGTAGAGTCAATCTTTGGAGACCAGTAACAAGTTCTAAGCTGACAGAAAAATGAGATGAAACCCAAAGATGTGGCTTAAATACAGGACCCCTGGGCTTTACAGTAGGGCTTGACAATTGCTGTGGTTGCTCTTGTAATGAAGTAACAATTGTGCTCATAAAATTAGCAACAGGAAGCCAATTTTTTCAGAAGCTCAAGGGAACTAAACAGAGGTAGGGCATACTTTTTGATTCTCACAGTAGTTTCTATACAGTACAGCTATTCAAGAATTACTCCATTTGCTTATTTTGTAACTCTGTGCAGTTTACTGAAAAAAAAGTATGTTAGGTGACATCAACTTCAATTGGTTTAATTAACTATGGGTATTAGGTAATCATCTTCTGCATGTGCTTTTGGTTAAATATACAAGTAGCTTCTAACTACTGCTGCAAGAGGATCCTCAGTATCACAAATGAAGTAGCAATAAACATGGTCTAAAGGAACTGTTTCTAATGGAGCTGTAGTATGTCTCCTAAAGCACCCTTTGCAAGTAAAATATGAGTTAGTTTGCAAAATTTTCAGCAGGCTGCCAGAACATTCAGAAAATTAAGTTTTTACACAGTTTTATAACCAAATAAAGGTTACTTTTGATAGTCAATCCTAACTCAAAAGGAAGTTTACAGCATTTGTAAAGACATTCTATAAAAACTGTATTCACTTATTTTCTGAAGTGCTCAAATTTAGCTTTAGATCAGCTGAACTGTGAGTGTAATTTTTAGTTGTTTATGTCTATAGTGAAACATCAAAGCAAGCACAATGGAAATGTAGAACAAGTACCAGGAAAAGCAACAATAAATGGAACTGCATTTGTGATTAGCATTGCATGTAATGAGTTGCCTACTCTAAGGCATTGGACTCTTAAAGGATCACAGTAAATTTTAAAAGCAAAAACCTATGATGTTAGTTTGGGGCTTTGAATTTTGAGAAAGAGAAGACTGCAAATAGCACAAGGGTTTCTAACACGAGGGGGATGTATCTGTAAATACAACACAGCCACGCTGTGGAATACTCGAGCAATCAGTTTTAAAAACCTTAAACCCCGAGATGTGAATGTGTTTGAGTCTGGTTGCTCCTCATGCACTTACAGGAAATAAATTTAACATGAAAATATCACAAAATTGGGCAGCTCTTTAGTCCACAAAAAGTCATACAGCTACTGACTGTATAATAGTCCTGTAAGTTTAAGATCTCATGCCCTGGCTTCAGGACTAAAGTTACTGTAATAATCGCAACTGTAAATTTTAAAAGTCTACATAAAACCCCAAAAATCAATTCCAGAGTACGGATTTTATCCCAAGGCCACAATTTGATGAATGGTTCCATATTGCAAGTGCATTAAATATTGGTCCATTTGCTGCTGCAATACAAACTCTGATGCTGTCCTCACCTTCCAAAAACAAACTTCCAAATCCAAAAGTAACCTTTCAACATCTACTTGAAATCTGATCAACTCGTACAAAATTACAGGGAACTCACAATTTCAAATGAGTAGGATGGGACAAAAGTTCTTCTAAACCTCCACAGAAATAAGCCAAAGCATCAGAATTATGAGGTCCCATGATTAGTCTATTTTATAAGGATTTTTTCAATTCTCTCAGGCTTTATAATTCATAATAGCAGAACTTATGGGGGAAAAAAAAAAAGTAATCCAGAAGGTATTTTGGAAGTCATATCCTCAAAAAAAAAATTAAAATAATCTTCCCCCTGAAATCTGCCTTCATTAATCACTGAACTCTTTTCCAAACACAATCAAAGACAGAGGAATCTTCCCAAAATACCAGCTGAATCTTCCAAAAAATTAAGGTGAATATCTTCATGAAACCTCCAAAATATCAACTGCTTAATCTGCTGCTTTTGCTGATTCTTTGTGTTTCTATTCTTCCCACTTGGAAATTAAAGCATTAATATTATTTCCATTACACATAAAAAAAACCAACCCTGCATTTACTGTGGGAAGCAATTGTCTACAGTTTCCTCATCTTGTCAATAGTACCTTGCTGTCTTTTGTTTTCTGTACACATAAAACTTGTGCTCATAGTAACAGTATAACTAATGAAAATAATTTTTCAGTCATTGATTATATATAAAACTGATGGGCCTAAAGCCTTGGGAATAAACCTGCAATATTTGCATCCTGAGCACTTAAGGGTTTGGCATCCTTTTTTCTGGAATTTCTGGAAAGTTGTTTTCAGAGGATGTATTGCATATTAGAAGTTCACTACTGGCTACACGTACCAAAGAACATAAATAACAGCCACAAACAGTTCACTTGCCAATGCCCAGCAGAGTGAAACCCCGTTCCTTACAACAGCAATACTCAGTAGCTTCATCACTTCTTAAAAAGAGACACAGAAAATCAGCTATTTTCTTCTCCCCTCCCCAGATTTAATTCCCATTGACATAAACGAGTGTCATTCAGGTGGAAAATAGTTCAGTGTAGTGACATCTGGTTCTCAACTGAAATTTGGCAGCCCAAGCAGAGCACCAACAGCTCCAAAGTATCCCTGTTAAAAAAAAAAAATCGAGTTTAAGTAGGGTATTAAATTCTGCAGTAATCACTTTTTAGTGACAACAATCATCTGATGGATAAATGCCACAGAAAGAACACTATACACTTCTAATATATAGTATTTCATTGTAATTGTTTAAGGCTCGATTTTAGGAGGTTTCCTGCCAAGTCTCACCATACACTGCAGGACCTCTAGGACAGGTATCAGTGACTCCTAAAGCATGGAAATCAGGTTTGGTTTCTTCTTCCTGCAGGAGCTGCTAAAAATCTTCAATACCCATAACAACATTATTCCTAAAGTACAAGTGAAAAATTCCTTGAGCTATCCCCACATCACACTTTTGGACTGTTTACCTACCTGCATGCAAAGAACCACGTTCTCCTACTGAATTATTTCTCCCCTGTGGAGTGAAATCTTCCCCCTCCCTATAACTGAGAAGTATTCCAGTGTTTGGAATAAACACTTGAGCAAATGTAAGAGTTTAAAATTTGCCCAAGTAAAATCTGAAGAGGGTAGAACTAACAAGGAACCATTCCACTGTTACTGTGGACATCAGGACAGACTGTCAGTCTTGGGGTAAGCAATAAAGGAAAAGAGTTGTGAGAATCAACTGAAGGGAACAGATGGAATGCTGTCATATTTTCAGACCAAGAAACTAAGGACAAAAATTCTCAACCCACTGCCTAAAAGCTACAAGATAGCAACTGTAGCACCTGTAATTAATTACTGTCTGTATTTTAACCAAAACAGGTCAAAGCTCTCAGCACTGCATACTGATCTAGATGGCAGAAGCTGCACAAAAGCAGGTTATTCTCAAAGCATAAAATCACTGCAACAGCTCTGAGGGGTCTGTGGTGGAAAGAAAACAGGCCTTGTCAAAGCAGTCTGGACTTTCAAGACACTGCCCAAGCTCAGCAGAGAACAATGGAAGTGTTTCAAAGGGCCAAGCTTTACATTTCTGCACTCTTTGAAACACAATACTTACTGTTGTTTCCACCCAAACCCAAGGAAGACTGGTGACCCTTAGCACAGAGTTTAACATTTTCTTGTCCCTCTCCTAAGATCCACAGCGTGAACTGAGATACCCCAAAGTGACAGAAGTACTTCCCTGGCAGAGAACTGTTCCCAGAGAACCAAATCAGCAAGACAAACCTCCTCTTATTTCTAATATTTACTGAGCACTGGTTGCCTCAGGATATCACACATGAGAGCTACTCAATGGAGGTATTTCTGATTTATAGTGAAACCATACACACAGATAAATGAGCCACAGCCTACCTCATGTTCTAGGAACAAGGCCTTCAGCTGGCCTTTTGACCAGTAATCCAGTGCATATGCAAGAAGCTTCATTGACAAAGTATTCACACGCAAGAAGTTGCCAACAAACACAACTCTGTTTATTTTCTGAAAAGAAAAAAAAAAAAAAAAGCCAAGGATTAAGTCTTTTCATTGTTTAACACAGCTTTGAAAAATAAAGCTATGAAAGGGAAGACTGTCTCAAGCAAGGAGAAAAACCACAAGAAACAAACAACCCACAATTAAAACATGGTTTCAAAATTTACAACATGGCATACTTGGGGAAAAGGGAAAAAGGTGCAACCCTTGAGAATTAAAGGACTTAATTTACAGACAAGTAGCATTTGTGTTTCAAATTAAGGAAGCATTTTCAGCAATTACACCAAAGAAAGAGCCCAGCTAGAAGTGAAATTAAATAAAGATACTTCTGTTTGGTCGAGAAGACTCAATGCCTTCATAGCCCTGTACAATGCTGCTTGATCCATATGCAACAAGGCAGCACTGTAAAGAAGCCGAAGGCAGTAAGGCATGACAGATGTTCCTTTCATCTTCAGTCCTCAGCCTGATATCACACTAAGAGCTGAACTCTACAAGTGAGCTGTGAATTTTAATCAAGTCAAATGTAGAACAGTGAAAATCATTTCATATTCCCCATTAACTCGAGTAAATCCAGCATTAAGTGAAAATATTAAACACTGTTTAATGACACAAGGGGAAGGACCAAAGACAATGTAACTGTGTTAGTCCTTAGCACAGTGCTTAAAAAAGCACTTCATTGCATTAAATGATCATGTCCAAGTTATTACAACAACTAACGTGACAATTCAACCTGTAGTCAAATGTCTAATATGCAACTGTTTTTTAACTATCTTGATTAATTCCCAGTGAAAACAGACACATAGTTAAGGCACAAAAACATAATTCTGCTCTACTGCAGGAAGTCAAAATAATTACATTTACTTCATCTTTATATATCAGTTCAAGGTACTAGTTTGTGTATCCCTATCAGCTATTTCTTATAGCTTGTAGTTCTGTGACATAGCTGGAATTAGACCAAAACCCCCTTGGAATAAAGCTGGTTTCTGCAGTTTACAAGTTCTGATTTGTCCTCATTTACTTGCACCCTTAAATATAAATTGCATGCATTTGTCTAAGACAAGTAGAATATACTTTCAACTTCACCTTCATTTTAACTCTTTTGTTATTAAGCTTTGCCATAAAGCAAAAAGCCAAAACTAACTTAACACACGCAAAATTACCTTTCTTCTCCAAGGCAGACATGAGAGAAAGATACTGCAACTGAGGGAGAAGTTGCAATATTAAAACCAGAAAATATAATTAATCTGGCTCCTAAGCAAAGGGAGGGCTACTGCAGCTAACAGGGCTGTTGGTACTTCTGAGATAATCACAGCCAAAGATTTTAAAGCAGAGCTCTAAATTCAGTTACCCCCAGTCATCTCCAAGAAAGCTGTTACTAAAGCTCATTTTATCCCAAGTTTCTTGATAATAAAAGAAGAAATCTGTGCTGCTCAGACATTCGTTTCTTCTATGCCTAAACTCAGTGTTCTTTCACAGCTTCTTGGCTGTCCACACTAACACTGAACACATACTGGTTCTTCTTTAAACTTTGAGACACAGAAGATGGCAGGAAACCTTCTCTGTATCAACCAGCAGGATGAGAGGCGTCAAAGCAATTTTTAAGTCTCAAGAGCTAGAAAAAAATTAAAAATAATGTTTAACTAGAAACAAGGCTTTGAAGAGAATAATTTCAGCCTGGAGAAACTGCTGGAGGCCAACATTATGCACAAAGCAGGACTTTCAGCAACTTAAATACTGCAGTTGCTCAAGTTGTGTATTTTGACACCTCCAAGCACAGAGTCCACAGCTTGTCTCTGAGTCCATGCCCCAGGGCTGGATGCATTCCCTAGGTGACCCTGCCTTGGCAGGGGAGTTGGACTACATGACCTCCAAGGCTCCTTTGCAACCCTAACTGCTCTGTGGTTAAAGTACCAGGAATTGCTTCAGAACATTTTGACTGTCTCTGGAGCAGTGAGACAAGGATATCTTTTTGCCAATGGGGAGGGTACCTGCTGAGGAGCTTTGTTAAAGAATGGAGTCCAAAGCCTGCAGGTAAGCACACGGTGTTGTGATGAAGGACTTGAACTCCCCTTGCTCAAACAGGGTGACTGTAAGCCCAACTCAAAGCTACCACATGAATTTCCCCATTTTATTTGAGAATGTATGAAAAGGTTTAACATTATACACCATTTTAGCAGTCATTTCAAGTGAAGACAAATAACAGAGCTGTAGATGGATCACTTCATTGTCAGAAGTTTTTACCTCATTTACTGCACACATCCGGGCAATAGAGCCAATGTTATTGGTGATGGTAACCAATATGGCTCTTGCAAGATCTTCTTTACTGACAGACTCCCTCTTCTCTTTGTAGATCATATTCCCAAAACTAGAACAGAAGAAATGGCCATGAGTTACAAAGTGATTCATCAGAATGGATTTTTTTATGCATGACATAGGGAACAGAACCTACGTCTCATGTTTTCTCTTTTTAAGTGTGTATTAAACACTGCAATTTGACACTACATCTGTATTTATTCCTTCACAGTCAATTGTGTTACAATAACAGCCTCCCAGCAAAATATTTTTGTTCAGATTGTTGACTTCTATGAAGAACCACCTACAGTACAATAGTCTTATTCTTCACCGAAGACTACCCTGCAAATCTAGTCACTGCAAATCAAGTCACTGCTTGATTGGTAAATCCTCCACTTCTCATGTTTGCTTCCTCACAAATACCTATCCATTCTTCTATTCTCAAAGTAGAAGAAAACCAGAGGTGAACTGAACGGTTTTATGATGGAACACAACCCTCTGAAACAAAGTCAAACAGCTGACAGAATGCAATTTAGGTTGCACAAATAAAGAGTTCTGAATCAGAATGGCACTTCCCTTACCATGCAGAGCACTAAAGAAAAGAACCCACAGCTACATGTGATATTTTACCACCAAGGATTCTGCGCCAGATGTAAGTCAGTTTGGAGAGCAGGAATCCTGATTATTCTAAAACTCAAAAAGCCATTAAAGCTCTTAAGGATCTTAAAAAGCAAATGAGAACAGAAAGCAAATTAAGAAGTATTGACTAAAGTGTGAAGTTCACACATATTAAAACCTCTCAGCACATGGGCTCTCAAGAGCCTTGGCCTCAGGTGGCAGGAGAGGGAGAACAATTAAGTTGCCATGAATTATGACTCACTATGGAATAACAGCAAAGATTTAATGAACACTCTTATGTACATGTTAGTTTTGCTTGCAGAGTTTATTTTTCTTATCTTTGTAAGGGTAGTGAAGCTGTAGAAGCTGCAGTATCACCAATAATATTCCCCAATGCAAATAGTATGTGCAGCTGTGACAAAAGTCCTGTCATTGACAATGACATTCATTCTCATGGTGCAAACTGCTTGTGTTCAACAACCCTCACCAGTGAGAAAACTGGTTAAAACATTACATCAGGTGTTTGTAGTGACAACCACATTTCCAAAAGAATTAGGAATTGCTCCACTGTAAGAGCAACACAAAAGCCATCTCCCACTGACCTTCCCTCTAGACAATGGCTCTCCTAAAAGACCCTAGCAAATCAAAAATAAACTTTTTTCCCTCTATTGCACTGGTTTTGACTAGGACAAAATTAATTTCCTTCCTAGCAGCTGTATGCTGGTTTTAGCTGGCATAGTTAATTCTCTTCATTGTACCCACTATGGAGCTGTGTTTCAGATTTGTGCTGGAAACTGTTGATAACACAGGGATGTTTTTGTTATTGCTGAGCAAGGCCTGCACAGTCAAGGCCTTTTCTGCTCCTCACCCCACCCCACGCCACCAGTCAGCACAATGGGGGTGCACAGGGAGTTGGGAGGGGACCATTCTGTTCTGTTCCATTTCTGTCCTGTTAAACACTCTTTATCTCAACCCACCAATTTTACTTCTTTCCTCACAATTCTCTCCCCCATCTCACTGGAGGGAGTGGCTGTGTGGAGTTCAGCTGCCTGCTGGGTTGCACCACAACACCTCTGCACTCTGTTCCTGCTGCTCCTGAGATCACCTTGTGTTCCCTCTGACTCACACAAAGCTGTGCATGAAACACCTCAGGAAGTTTCTTCAATATCGACCTGGCAGGCACCTGCACTTGCACGTGCCTTTAAACCTTGGGGAAAGGTGAGGAGACATACTTTTAGGATAAAAATGTAACTTGACTACAATAAAACCTTGCAAAAAAGCAGCTCTCTCTGCATGAATGGTCTTAAGTCTTGTTTTTGAAGTTCCCCAAACCAACAAAAGAACCCACAAAGAGACTCCTGCTTACCTGGATGCTACAGCCCATCCTGGTAAACCAAATCTTTCATAGTCTCCTCCATAAATATCCCGAACCAGCTTGTCAGCGTGTGTGCTGTCTCCTTTGGATGCCATTTCCAGAGCTTCTTCAAAACTTTCACAGCCTGTCAGCAAACTGCATAACCCAAGAAAGGTCCCTCCACCTAGACTAAGGACACAAAAATCCAGTTGCTCTTAAACAGCATTTCCTCACATGAAAGATTCTTATGTCATTGCCCCATAGAGTAACAACCCCAACGTAGCTTTTTAAATTACCTTGTTCCAGTTACTCTTTTGTAGTTGTCTTTGGAATGGACCGATAAAATACTGACTCCTGAACCAATGTTAACAACCAGCAATGGGTATGGATCATCCAGGTTAAAAGGCATCTTTTGGCATCTCTCGGGATCTGAGGCATTTTCAAAATAATAGCACTCTGCCTGGCCATTGAAGCTGACAGAGTCTATGTACAATAAGCCTTTGACAAGGCAGTCAAGCTCATCCAGTTTGTGCAGCTGGAGGTTTCCAATCTGTGTTAAGACAGAAAAAAAGACTGTGGCAACATGTCCTAACATTGCACAAATGTGCTACAAATTTATGACTATATTTGTACTGCCCAACTTTAAGAAGCTATCTCACGTGACTAACTCAGGAATGTCAATGCCACTACAAAGCCAAGAAAGAATTGAGAGCTAAATTCTGAATCCATAAACTAGCAAGATAATCTGAGTGTAAATCCAGATCTCAGACCTGAATCAAGAGAGATGCAGTGTAAGTATCTGCTTCGGTAAGCTCAGAGATCACTTTTGCGATACTAAGACATTACTCCATTGAAAAAGTGACAACATTTTTCATCAATTTAAATCAAGAAAAGGGTCATCAAATACCCTAGAGGCCCCACTGAGTGTCAACTCACATCTGCAAATCTGTTCAAGGTTTGTGGGGTTCCTCCACAATCTTACAAGTCAAACCAGTAATTTCTAAGGTATCAGCACATAAAAAGCGGCATCATACTATTCTTGCAACTTCATTAACGCTCCAAGGATCACAGGAAAACCACAGGTCAGAAATTCTGTGGGGCTTAAGGCTCACTACAGTTCTTCCATAGTTCTGCACGTGATATTTAAGCTGCCATTCTCTCATAAAGCAGAAGGACAATTAACAGGTGCTGTGGATTCCCACCATACTTAATACAATGCATACTGAAAAATATTAGAGCTTTCCAGAGTTTTTCAAAATACAGAGCATTTTAAGCCATCAGCAGCAAGGCTTTTAGCTTCAGGCAGAGGCCAGCCAGGCTACCTACTGTGCGAAAATCTTCCTCGAACTTGTACGCGCCACCGCCGGTGGCACAGAGCACCGTGTGTAGTGTGGAGAAGTTTTTATTTCTTCCCATCTGGATAAAGGTAGGCAAATCATGAGTTGGGAACCGAATAAAGTGCAAGTTTCCTCTTCGAGCAAAGATTGTTAAGTCTTTCAGCTCCAGGTGGACGTCCCGAATGCCAGTGGATCCGTAGGCTACGTTGGAGGTCAGGTATTTGCGGATGCTCTTCAGGCTTTCCACCTCCTCCTGCTCCTCCTCTGCAGTGATGTCAATAGGTTCAAAATAGGCAAGTTTGACCAACGTTCCCCCAATGTCCATGCCAAACCATGGGAAAGCTGTGAAGGTACAAGAATGAGCCATTAGGTTTCTTGAAGAACAAAAGCCATTCATGGAGCTGAAGACTGAACCCTGGCTCTACTTTTCCAAGACAGACATTAACAACAAACCTCACAGGAAAAAGGAACTAGCGCTCATTTCAATTACGTGACCTTAAACATCTCTCTGGCCTCAGGTAAAAATGGAGACATGAGCAACTCTACAGATTTAAATGCTATAAGGTGCTTGGAAAGCTGAACTAAAAACTCCCCAAACTATACCCTATCTTTCAGACCAACTCATGAACAGAATTCAAACACTTTTTATTGAGAACAAAGGATTAAAATAACCTTCACTTCTAAAATAACAGCTCTGACGTAGTTCAGCACAAACACAGCAGGGCACACTTGAAGAAAGCAGGTTACACATTACAGCTGACAACAGGGGCAGGCCAGGTACTCCTCCTCCTCTAACAGTCCCTCACATAATGTGGTTGTTGAGAGGAAAGCTTTAATTTATTTGCATGCACTTTAAAAATCGACACAGTCAAGATGCCCAATTTCTATCTCTTGAAGTTAAAGGGATAACAAAATGTCCTATAAAAAAGTGCAAGCCAAAGAGAAAATTAATATTACTGAATTTAGGTTCCATTTCTTGCTTCTTTTCTTTTTTTGATACCTTGGTTAGGAAGAGGGAATTTCTCTACTACTTAATAACAATACTAAACCACAAGTGTTTTGCCTTTGTCCCTTATGTGGGATGACTGCAGCTCCTAAAAGGGATTTCATCTATGACATGCAGGACCAAAATCTTAATATGCCTGTATCAATAAATATTCCTAACTAAGTGCAGTGAAACAGATACTCAGAGACCCTACAGCAAAGACAACATCTTCAACTGAGAGCTTTCCCACTGTCACTTGCCAGAAACAGTATTTAAAACTTAATTTTTATGTTTAAAAAAGATCCTGGATACACAGCTGGGAAGCTCATATTCTATTTCCTAATTGACACTATAACTTGCTTGGTTTTTCCTCCTTTTTTTTTTTAAATTTTTTATTTTTTTATTATTTTTTAGTGTTCCAATTTATTTTTTCAGATGTAATTTATATCTTACAGAAGCATGAAACTCAGGAATAAAACCAGAAAGATGTCAACATGCTTATCATGAGCAAGATGCAATTACACTGTATTTACATTACCAGTGGGATCTATCCTTGAGAAGAATGACCTACCAAAATATTTTAATATATTTAGGCAAGGCTAGCTGAATGTCAGTTCATTTATTGCATGCTTAAGTTAAGAAGAAAAGAAACTCTGATGATGCCACAACTTTCAGAAATGGGTGTCAAGTGAATATTGTCAGATGTAACAAAAAAAATTTAGTTGGTTATCTTACCTTGAAAAAACAAAATTTAAATACTAAGGTAAATTCTGCGAGCAAAATCTAGCTTCAAGTGAAGATGAAGAAGTTCAATAAGCCTGGTCTCTTTTCTATAAAACTGAGGGCTAAGCATAAGACTAAGCATAAAGACACACATGAGCTGACTTTGTGACTGCATGCCAGCCTTCTTCACCCTGAGACTCTGGACAGAAGAAAATTTGTCATCTTACTGTTTGGCCACAATCAGCTGAGGTTTTATTAAGTGACCTCACCAAGTTTCAATCTCTTGCCATGAATGATGTCACAAGAACAAAACTGAAGAAGGGCAGTCAATGCCTGCAGGAGTCAATCCAACCCATGCAGCATTTCACCAGGACACACCAACCCAAGCACCACCTGGATTCTTCCCCTTGAGCAGGCCTAGTGAATAACTGGGATCTTGTCCTCCAAAACAGGAAAGAGGGGGGAACAGCTGAAAGTTCATGTGATGAGTTTAAGGATGCAAGTCATGCCTGTTTGTCAGAAGATCCACTTCATCCCATGTTAAATGATCCAAAAAGCTTTTGCAAATACAGCATTAGTCACGCCTCCGTAAGTCTTAAGGTTTATGGATCTTGTACACCAAGTAAAAAACAAGAACAGCTGAACTGTATGTTTATTCCATAATTTAAATCAGAACACATTTTATGCTGAAAAATGGGATCATGCTGTACACCATCAGTTTTCTGGGTTAACTGAGTGATCTTAACAGCCCTTTACAGATTTTGAAACTGAAGAAATAGGCCAGTTTTCACCTCTGTGACAAACCCCAGGAAATTTTACATTTTTCTATTGAAAATTTGTCAAGATTTGGGTGGCAAGCACATTGCTCAAGTTTCATTTGCAAGGAGGAGGAGTTCTGACAAGCAACTGGGCCCACGTACTGTTAACTTAGTCCTTCTACCAGCACGAAGGTGTTACACAAGGGTCTTTGTGCATGCAAGCCACTCTTGATTGATTTATGTGGATTTTATTACAGGTGCAGCCAGGAAAATGAAAGCCATTTTGTTTTCCAAACACAGAAGGGAATCCACATACACACAAATGGCAAGGGCCCAGTCAGTTGGGACTGCAAGGATACAAGATTCATCTATGCCTGAGCTGTCTTTAAATAATTGAAATACACCGATTCTACCGAATTTGAATGTAACTGTGCATGGACACAACACGGAAACCTCCTGAACCTTCCTCTTACTGCTGCAGGTTTGCTTAGGCTAGATCTTGGCTCAGGATCCATCCTATCTGGATGCAGGGATACATAAATGACTCTATAGAAGTTATTTTTATATTTGTATTTGTGGGTCATGCTTCTCTGAGAGATTTAGGAGCAGAAAGCCAGCAGCAAAACCTTTCGGTAAAAATATCCCCAGACATCAGATTGATCCTTTCAGCAGTCACAGTTACAGAAAGGTGTCTGGATGAGGCCAGTGTCTATTACACAACCTTTTCTTTCAAGCTTACAGGTCTGCAGATACTAGGTTTGAAGGCTTGCACAACTGTAACCATCATTCCACAGCTTCAGTCCATAAGGAGAGTCAATTCCCCTGCACTAAAACTGGATTTTTTTCCACAGCTCTGTGGGGATTAGCTCATTAAAAGATTTTTTCAGCTCTTCCTCTTGATTGGTATTCCCAGAATATTCCACAAAAAGTGATGCACAGCTCAGAAATATTCCTTGCTGAGAATTTAACTGTTATTCACAGAACAAATCCAGGGTCCAACTTTTCAAAGTTCAGCTCCTCTCTGCAGTGGTCAGGAACAATTTGAAAAAAGGAAAAGTAAGAATCCAGCTTTTTATTTAACAAGCCCAACTACCTTGCACAAACAACATAAAACTCTTTCAGAAACACACATTCTACTTTTAGGAAGTCAGGCCAGGTTCTATTTAAGAATACATAAAATACAGATCTTTACTACCCAAGAAGAGACAGATACATGAAGTAGAACACTAACTGGGAAGTCAAACCTCATATGGTGTTTAATGTGATACTTCACACCAAATTTAACCATCTTCAGGACACCAAGTGGAGTGCCGTAACACACAACCTCCTTAATTACAAATCCAGATTTTTTTTCACTCCCCAGCTCTGCCAGGAGCCGCTGTGGTCCCCACCTAGACACAGCAACCAGCAACCCTTGCAATAAAGCAACAGATTGCTCAGTTCACGCTGTGAAGACAGCTCTGAGGGGCAACCTGCTCAGGATTAAAAAAAAAAGATCTTTACAAGGATTCCCTAGAACTGCTTCCTGCAATTAGAAAAGCACTTCCCGCAAGGGAAGCGTGCTGTGGTCACGTAATGATGGAGCAGTTCTGCTGAGTAAGAGAACCCATGCTGGTGTGGCTGTTGCTTGTTATTTAAACCTTAATAATCTTTAGAGATACAGGGAATCTGTAGATAGGTACAGGGAAGAGGCAGAGGTACCAGGAAGCCTCATTCTCTCATGTCTGCACTTCTTAAGTTCCTGCTGTGCACAGTCACTGGCAGCAGTCTTAAGGTTACTTATATCTTATCATATAAAGTCTTTATATGCCAAATGAAATAATTACAGTATCTGTCTGGCTTGTCAATGCAAGCACAAAGGTTGAAGTGTTTGCCTTTTCCATGGGTTCTTCAGGGGACCTTTGAAATTCCCACCCAGACCATACACTTGTATTCTGAACACCCACTCTGGATCCAAAGCTGCAGGAAGTACACACTCAAAGACTCAACTACTCTCCCCTTATTCAGTCAAGCCTAAGATTCCTCAGTTTAATGTTCTATTTTATGTCACTTTTAAAAACTGAGAAATAGATTCCTGCCAACCTCTTTCCTATGAATGTAATGACATATTTGAAACACAAACACCTTTGAAATACTTCATTTTCCCTGTAAGATAAAGTAACACTCTGGGTCAATCCTGCATAAATTAACAAGAATCAACCTTCAAAGAAGAGTAGCTAACTCCTAATTCAAGCTAGGAGCTTGGCACCATGGGGAAAAAAATAAATTCCCAGCTGTCAGTGACAGCAAAGAACAGCCTACCACATTTTGTGTCATCTCTGTAAGAAAGCTTATGCATTATTAAGAAATAAGACTGTTGCACTCCAAGTACAAACACGGCTTGGGGAACAACTGCCAAAGGGTGCCGAAGTTCATGATGTTACACAGCCTTAAGATACAGGAAAGGAAAATGATCATGAAATCTACAAAAACTTAAATTTCTGCTAGCACTGCAACAGTTCTTTATGAAAGTATGCAGTGTCATCAGTTCTGATGCCCAAAATTAGTATCTAATTCAGCTCAGCATGTAGCCTTTGATAACAAAACTAACCTTGATCCCAATTCTTATCTCAATACTGACAAGGCAAACAACTATTTAAAGGTTATACTGAACTATTACAGAGTTAGTGTTTATAAACAGTTTCTGCAGTTTCTCCAAATGCATTTTCTTCCGTGCACGTGCATCCATTCTTATACTTCCAGCATCTCCCTAAAACATCAGCATGCAGCAAAGTAAAACCTGATGGCAAATTTTAACAGCTAAATCAGCTGGGGGGCTAAGGCAGCTAATGGGAGCAATGGGACAGGTAAAGAGAAAACACACCAAAGCTTGCTGAACTGCTAAATTAAATGGGATTAACCTGAGGGCTGGGCAGCAAAATGCCTTTGCTGTGCCCATGAGCACCAATCTGAACAGCCTATGAGCCTCTACAGAGCAAAACTGCACTTAAGTGTCCTCAGTCCTTGAGACACTGGAGACTTTCTCTCCTTAACAAGTTGTGTAACAGGTTTTTGGCTCAAATATCCCAAGTCCAGCTCAAAATACATTTGGGCTGGACAGAATTAACATGCAAATTAAATGTATCTGACACACCCTGGCACATCCTCCCATTTTCCTTGTGGGAAAACTCCATCACACTCTGCAAACTCCCACTCAGCCACCTTTAATCACGATCCAGAACAGCCCCGTTCACAGTGGGAGGACAGGTGGTAATGGGCAATTACTGTAACTGCTCTTCATGGGCTTGATCACTTCTACAAGTGGGGACCACATAAAGCTTAATACAAGAAAATATCACTGCTTTCAGCTTCTGCCTCCTTGCTCATTCTGGTAATTTTGTTGACATTTCAGCAGCGGTCTCTTTGGGGATAGGTGTTATTATGGTGAGATACAGAATGCAGAGGCATAATTTAACACTTAAAGATGCACTGTGTATAACTCTTTTTGTATACACTGTTCCTGGCAATATTAATCCATTATTAGAAATATATTTTTCAACTGCAATCAAATGAGATTGTAACATCTGCTATGGGCTAATAATCAGCTTTCAAGGACTAGTAAGAAAATGCTAGGATACCAAAAAAAACTATGCAGCAATTCCAAGGGAAAAAAAAAATCCAGCTATTTATATGGGATTCTCCATCAATCCAAATGATTTTTTCATCAACTTTACTACACTAATCCTCCACGTGTCCCCAGTGATTACATGTGTCCACAGAACCACACTGGAGAAAATAAACTTGAAATTTTCATCTTTCCTTTATACTGATGCAGGATTTTTCAAATCTCTGCAACGTACATTCATATATTAGTGCATCTCAGCTTGCCCCAAGGGGAATGCAGGCATTTGTTCTCAGGCTAGTTTCAATAAACAATCAGAAGGAACAAACTGCAAAGAGTAACATACACGGTGTATCAAATGCTCCAAGCCCCTGCCTTTCCTTCAGCACTGGTTGCACTCCAGAGCCAGGAGGAAGGGCTCCAGCCCCCCTGGAGAGCACGGCATGCTGGCACAGCGCTCTCGCCTTCCCCCGCCAACAGCTCTCTCTGAATGAATTCCTGCTCTCTTCCCCTTGGGCAGATCCCACATAGCAGCAGTTCTGCAACACTTGCTGCTCTCAAATTTATCATCTCAACCCACAAACAACCTTTGCAAATTTTCTTGGAAATTACCAGCCATTCTCCCCCATGGGCATTTCCTCACAAGAGCTATCACGCAACTGCTGCCTGGAAGGTTCCTCTGGAGGTCATCTGCTCTGACCTCTCCGTTACACCAGCAGGAAAACTGCCAGCACCAGATGAGGTCAGCTACAGCTTTGTCCAGTCAATACTCGGAGCCTCAGAAGTTTTTCAAGAATCCTTAAGAATGGGGACTCCACAACCTCTGGATCTTCCACTGCTACTTAGTATGAAGTTTTCCTGATTTGAATTTCTCCCATCTTCCTTTAAAATGCTTGACTCCTCTCATCAGCAGCAGACAAGATTTAAATGGCCCTTTACCTCTTTCAAGACACCAATCTCAGAAGCTGTGTTCCATAAACTCTGCTATGTTTCTCACAGTTTTTACTCCATCAAATTAGTGACAGCACTAGTCAGGGGAAGAGCTGGAAGGGAGGACCACCCAAGCATGTCTAGGCAGTGTACCCACATCAGGAACTCTGAACTGGTTTGGTGTCTCCATTTTACCCTCACCTCTCTCATGTCAGTCGCTGCAATCAAGCCTTCCTTCCAGATGCTAAACATCACAAATAAAAGTACAGGTAGACTAAAGCAATCTACTCAATTCTACTTCGCAGGCACTTAAGTTAAGTAACAATTACCCATTTTTCCCCAGAAGCACATTTGGCTCCATCACAGATGGTTAGGTACTAACTTGGTCTAAGGAATGTACACTCAGCAATTGTGTTGAAAAGTGTCTACAAGTGTCTTAGCCAAATGGTTTGTAAACAATCTAAAAGTGGCATTATTGGGGTACCAGAGACCCTGAACATCAATTTCAGTCTTCAGGACTTCTGTGGATCTGGTCCTCTTCAAACATTCACCTCAGTGTGATTAACCATGAGCAGAAATCTGCAGATTGAGTCTAAAGTTCACTGCATAAGAAACTCTGTGCAATTATCTTTTAAAAAGCCACCAGCTCCAAAGTGTGTTCAAGAGTCAAGAAGAAATAAACAGCGTAGCTTGACGCTGTATCCTTCCCATCCTGCTTATGCAGTTCCAACTGTTTCTAATTCCCATCATGAAACCAACATCAAAGTTGAAATTCAAGAACTGGAAGAGTGTTACTACAACTGCAGCATATTGGAGCAGTTAAAACTTCTTGATAACATTTACACTGTTATTTAACCATAAGGCTTAAATCCTCCACTACAGAAAACAAGGCTTTGAGGTCCAGCAGAAACAGTCCTGAAATTAGCAGGTTTCTACAGTAGGAACAACCACAGTCTCCCCAATTCAATTATCAAACCACTATAACATTTTACAGCCAGCTACTGCAGTCTTGATGAGATTTCTGAATATTATACCAGGGGAAGAGAATGCTGCCTGAACTCTGCTCTTCATAAACACCACTACAGTCACTTGGGCAATTTCCACACACTGGCACTAACAAGAGGTGATGGTTAATTGTGTACAAGATGCATATTTAGAGTTTCCCCAACAGACCACAGGAAACAACGTACTTTCAAAGCCTTCGTAGCTATTTCTAGAGCTATGCTAATATTTTCTGTGTCAAATGTTTGGTGATTTTCTTCTTTTTGGGCTGCTCAAAAAAAAAATTTAAAACACCGACTTCCAATATCCTCCCTCAGTTGCACGCTGTTCATTAGCCAGTTGGGCTGTATGAACAACACAAGGCCTAGAAATTTGGGGCTAGCCATCTTCTTTATAAAGTAACTCACCCTGAAAGTAAGCCTTTAAGTATGATGACAAAGAAAAAGATGCTAAACTCAGTGGAGCAATACCTGCATCCCTTTCAGCTAAGGCACACCTGTATGAGTTTGACAGGTGTGTTGCCTTGCACAGCTGTGCATCTGTAGCACTGAAAGCACATCAACTGCATGTAAATTACCCACACTCAACCCAAATATCTCTTCCCAAGAAGCAGCTGTAATCTTCAGACATTTTGTTTATATTCACCTGAGCCTAAACCATGTTCGTGCCCTCCAAAACAAGCATGGCACTCCAAAATAACACACAGTAAGAAATCTTATTACAGCTGCGATCATTAAAGGGGAGCATTCAGCGTATTTTAATGAAAGGGTTCTATCCAAATATTAGTAATTATTCTAAAAAGAATCAGAAGTTGATTAGACCTTAAAAAACAAAACTGTAGCAACTGCAGCCACCTGCGCAGATGTTCAGCACAGTGGTTGAGTACCATCTTCATCAAACACAGCACCCATCCCCAAGAAACTGATTATATCACTTTCTATTCTAGTCCGTCCGACGCCAGCACTGAGGATCACCTGAACCCCGACACCTCCCTCAGAGGGACGCACAGGAGCGAGACGCGTCTCTGCGGGCATCTCCCGGATCCATGGATGGCCACCGCCCGCCGCGCAGCCCCGCGCCCCCTCCCCCGGCCCGGCCTTACACGGCTTCTTGGCATCCTTGATCTTCATGGCGCTGCGGCGGCGGCCCGGCTCGCTGCCGGCCGGGGCGGGTCTCCTGCCGCTCGCCTGATGGGGCGGGCAGCGGCGGCGGCGGCTCCGCGGGGCCGGGCCTCGCTCTCCTGATGCTCCTCGCCCGCCGGGCGCCCGCCTCCCGGGGAGCGGCGCTGGCCGCGCCCGCCGCTACGCCCGCGGCCCGGGCAGGGGCCGCTCCAGCGGCGGCATCGGCGCTCGGGCTGGGGAGGGGAGACGGGGCGGGGCGGCCGCGCTCCGCTGGCGAGGCGCCGAGCGGACGGTGCCGAGCGGCAGCCGCGGGACGGGCCCCGGGCGGGGGGAGCGCGGGGAGGCTCCGCTCGGCCCCTCCGTGCGGGAGCGCGGCCCCGGCGCTGCCCCGCGGAGCCCCGGCGGACACGGGCCCGGGCGGCACAAGATGGCGGCGGCGCCGGAGCCGCGGCCGCGCACACAAAGGGGCCGGGGCGGCTCCGCGCCCGCCCCGCCGCTGCCGCAGCTCTGCCCCCGCCCGGCGCGGGGCGCGCCGGGAGCCGCAGTCCGGCCGCGCCTACAGCTCCCGGCGGGCCCCGGGCCCTCAGCGCACGGGCCCGCCGCCAATGGCCGCGTCTGGGCCGCGGGGAGCGGGGCACGGGGCCGGGGCACGGGCACAGAATCCTCGGCACTGTGACGCCCTCACGTGCAGCCGGGGTCGGGGTTCGAGCCCTGCGGCGCTGTGCAAGCCACGCGAATGTTGTGTGTCTCTAAATAAAACGGGCAGTCGAAGGTTGCTTTCATTTCCCCCCCACTCTAACCGAAGTGCTCTCACAATTAAGCAGCGGAGCAGTTTGGGAAATGGCTTCTTTCCTGTGCCTGGACTCCAGTGATTTCACCAATAACTTTATTTCCCTGGAAACTTTTCCTCATCTGGTGCAACAGGCTGATGTTTAATCACACAATCAGGCTGGAACACCCCTCTGACATCATTGTGTCCAGCCTAGGACTGAACACCACCATGTTACCTACACCAGAGCACAGTGCCATGTCCCGTCTTCCCTTAAACACCTCCAGGGACGGTGAGCCCACCACCTTTTTGGACAGTCCATTCCAACATCTGATCACCCTTTCTGTGAAGAAATTCCTTGTGATATCCAACCTCCTGTGGTGGAGGTTGAGGCTGTTCCCTCTCCTGTCCCTGTTCCCTGGGAGCAGAGCTCGACACCCCGCACCTGTCCCGTCCTGTTGGAGTTGTGCAGAGCCACAAGGTCCTCCCTGAGCCTCCTTTTCCCCTTTCCCAGCTCCCTCAGCTGCTCCTGCTGCTCCAGACCCATCCCCAGCTCCATTCCCTTCTCTAAACTCATTTCATCCCCTCAAAGTCCTTCCTGAACTGAGGGCCCCAGAGCTGGACACAGCCTTGAGGTGCTCTTCACCAGTGCCCAGCACAGGGGGACAGTCCCTGCCCTGGTCCTGTTGGTCACACTGCTCCTGACACAGGCCAGGATGTCACTGGGCCCCCACTGGCTCATTTTCAATACACAAAGGTATGAGCCCAGCCAGTCCATGTCACACCTCCTCCAAGGGCTGTGGAGTCTCTCCTGATTTTCTGCAGCCAGAGGGGAGCCCACTGCCAGTGGCAGGACATGGTGAGGTCTCCCACCTCCTGCTCACAACCCTGGCTTTCCAGCAAGAATTCATAATTTTTTTTTCCACTTTCTCCACTCTCCTTTGTGATAAAGTGCCACATAATTATAGATCAGTTTCTGTGACCTAGGATGAACCTAAAAGCTTTGATCTAGGAGGAGGATTTGGGCATAATCTCTGTCTTGGAAGTCGGTTTCTTTGCATCTGGAGTTTAGCTTTGGCAAAAGTCTCTTCTGAAATAACCACTCACAAACCAAGGAAAGACTAAATGCTCAGCTTCTTGGGTATGAGGTTTACTCACAAAACTATTGTGTAAGGACAGGAACCGTGTCTTTTCACTGTCCATTCCGCCACTGCTCCTAAACATAAATCTACACAGGTTATGTAAAGTCTGTCATAGATTTATTGTTCATTTTAATCCAGAACCGCACATTAAAAAGCTGAAATTCTCATGTGGATGCCCTTTCCCATATCATGTTTCCTTTCTGAAATAGCTGTATTTGGAAAACTTACTCAGAAAAATGTTCATTTGTCATCCTTTAAGGGAAATTCAGAGTGTATTAGCAAGGCTGCAGAACTTCCCTCTTTCTGTAAACTACATGTAATTGTGGAAATTCCCGTGCCTTAAAGTGAGGAAATTTTGGTGTGGTTTTGTGGTTTTTCACTGCAATGTAGTTTACTATTGAAACATTAAGCACAAGCATTTACATACATATTAGGGAATATAAGAATTCAGCTGCTACCTGGAAGTTAACTGGCTCATAAATATACACAGTGATTGGAAAAGAGTCTTTAATTTCCTGCCTGTCACTAGACTGTGCAGTGTGGAATGTTTGGTGTAAAATGAGCTATCCGGTGTCTTGCAGACATCTCTGGTGGGGTTGGGGAAAACAGATCTGCAGGGGGATTTTTTATTACCTTAATTCTGAGGCATTTTTTTCCAGCACTGACACTCTGTTTCCTACACACCTTCTAACTCTAGAGGAAATGAAATACCATCCTTGGGAAGTGTGGGTAATAAATATATACATGCAACCCAGAAAAATAAGAAAAAACCATAGTGTACAATCTGACGCTATGTGTCAGATTCCTGTCTGATTCCTGCTGTCTTAAAACAGGCAGAAAAGTTCCTGACCCAGCCTTTCACTGAGGAAATGATAACTCTCCCTTTTCAGCAATGCAGATTCACTGACTGCTTTCCCAGCCTCTGACTCTGTCAGGAACAAAAATATGTATTTTGTGCATGGTTTTTAGGAGCAAGTTCTGAGTTTTAATACACTGGTTGCCCACTTCAGCTATTGGAACAAACAAACCCTCTGAACTCATCTCCTCATGTGAAAAATTGGAATAGATAAAGAGCTCTGTGATAATGAATGAGCAAAGGGCAGTTCAGTTACAAACAAGATCAGCAAATCTGAAGTTTCGGTTTCTTCACAGTAAGCTGCAGTGTTTTATCTGAATGTCACAGCTAAGACAGAATATGTGAAATAAAACCCCAAAAAATGAAACTGAGATCAATGCTCACCTATCTTTAGTCCATCTCAGAGTAGAGGTTTAGCTCCAACTGCAAGTTGAGCCTGTGACAGGCTGAGAACATTGCAGAGGAACTGATTTATAAGTTATGAGCACTTTGAGATTGGAGTTATTGGAGACTTTTGAGTTTGGAGTTATTTGTATGTCAGTCAACACACTGCTTAGGAATAGCTCCTAATTATGAATAAATAAATCTGAAGGTGAATGTATGATTTGCTATATAAATGTGTATATATATACACACTTATACACTTATATAAGTACTGGTAATGAAACCAGATGAGAGGATTCTATATGAATGATATACCTGAATGGAAGGACTTTTTTAAGATCAGTATTACTGGGGTGAAATGAAAATTGTTTCATTGCTATATAAGAACCTCATTTATTTATTGGTGTCACCAAGTTAGTCTGTGTTGGTGGCATAAATCACACTTTGGTGTTTACTCAACACAGTAAATAAGAAAAATATGTAAACCCTCCCACCCCCAACAATTCAATGAGTGCTTTATCAGGAGAAACTAGGGCAGGTTAAGAGATGCAAAATATGCTGGTGTGTAATTAAGGAAGTGTAAGCTGCTTTATAAGAACTGCCTGTTGTGCCTGCTCTTATCACATGTTCGGTGAAAGCCTGATATTATCTCGTGTGCTGCAAAGTCCCCACCTAAATTACCTTGTGGTATTTGGTTCCTGTAACCTTGCTCTGCAAGAAGTGTCAAAGGCAGGGCTGAAGCTTTTGCCTGTCGAGGTTTAACCCCAGCCAGCAGTCAAACTCCTCACAGCCACTCCCTCACTCCCCTGTCAGCGGGACTGGGGAGAGAACTAGAAGGGTAAAAGCAAGAAGACTCTTGCAATGAGTTTAATCGGAAAAGCAAAAGGTGTGCATGCAAGCAAAGCAAAACAAGGAATTAATTCACTGCTTCCCATGGGTGGATGGGTGTTCAGCTGTCTCCAGGGGACCAGGGCTCCATCACAGGTGACAGTGACTTGGGAAGACAAACACCATCACTCCAAACATGCCCCCTTCCTCCAGCAGAGGAGCTGGTTAAATGCTGCTGGTGCAAGATTAGCTGGAGGGCTGGAGCACTGAAAATGGCCTGATTCCCGGTCAGTTTTGAGCTATCCCCTGAATGCTCATTTGCCTGCTTTCCTCCCTCCCAGATCTCAGAGGTAGGATGTGCACTTCTCCTCCCCAGATAAGACACAGCCTTGTGAAAGATTATTTTTATAGAAAAGGAGTGATCCCTGTGCCGTGGGGACAAACCTCATAGACAAGTCAGAAAAGGCACTGTCATCCCCAGACTACCTTGAGCATCACTGTACTTTGAAAGCTCAGAAGCCCTGGGAAAGCAGAAGGTCAAGAGATCACAGAGGAACAAGATACAAAGCTGTGCAAGTCTGGCAGCAACCTCTGTTCCTCCTGCCTGTGGGGTGCCCCCTGCCCCATGGGGTAAGTGTGGGCTCCTCGTACTAACAGCTACTGCTTGTACTGCCTGTGTGCTCCCTTCCATGCCCGAGGAGTTTCTTGCTGCCTGCAGGGCTCTCAGAGGGTGAAGGTGCTCGGAGGAGCAGCTGTGCTTTCTTCACAGACAAGAGGTATCACAGGCTGTGTGGTGTGTGCCTGACAGCCTGGAGACGCTGCTGGGTAATGAACTCTGCAGGCACACAGTGCTTTTGCCTCGGTGTGTGTGTGAGCAAACAGCAGCAGAACTGGGGTAGAAACAGCAGAATCAGTTGTTATTCCATAAGGTGCTAGCATGGAAATAATCAACACCAACAGCAGCCGTGTGACACTGACGTCAGACCAGTGTCCTGAGGCTGCCACAATGAACAGGCACAAGCTGTCCCATATGCCAGCACATGGAGCCCTTGTCCTGCTGCCAGGGATGGTGCTGAGGAAGTGTTGTGCACCCTCAGGTCTCACCTGGTCTCCTGGAGCTCAGCAAGGCCACCCTTCTGCTGCCAGTTCATGCACTTTCCTGGGGTAAAGCCACGGTGATCCCATGCCATGTTGTGGGGACAGCAGGGACTCCTGTCATCACAGGTGAACAACGCTAAGAGGTTGATGGCTCAGGATCAATAAAATCTGAGAAGTTATTATTTAAAACTTCCCAGAAAATCTGTGTATCACATATACGTATGTTCCTGTGATGAGCAGCTGAGTACTCTAGGTTTGTCTAGTTTGGAGTGAGGGAGAGTGAGGGGTGACCTCATTGCACTCTGCACTTCCTGTGAGGAGGAGACATGGAGAGGGAAGTCCTGAGCTTTTCTCTCCAGGATCCAGACAACAGGCATGGGAAACATTCAGTGCTGCACCAGGGAGGTTTATACAGGATATCAAGGAACATTTTTTTGTGGAAAGCCTAGAACAGGCTTCCTGGAGAGTCAGTCATACCCCAGGCCTGGCAGTGCTTGAGGCATTTGGACAGTGCTCTCAACAATGGGCTGTGACTCTATCAGCCCCGAGTTGCTCGAACAAGTGGATCAAATAGCTGTTGTGGGTTCCTTTCCACTGAAATATTCCATTCCATTCCATTCCATTCCATTCCATTCCATTCCATTCCATTCCCAGGGAGCGGGACGGGCCGCCCTGCGGCGCCACCTGCTGGCGGGCCCCGTTCACCTCCGCTGTCCTCGAAAGCTGCGGGGCCCATCCTGGAGAACATCTGGAATGCATCTGGAAAACATCCTGGCTCAGCGTGCACAGAACGATTCCGGACTGGCCGCCCAGTGTAACATCTCCCTGGGCCTTAAACCAAGGCATCGGGAGTACCTTGGGCTCGGCAAAGCTGAGCCAACTCCGCCTGCCTAGCCCGCTGACCCGCGGGGCTGCCTGGGTAGAAACTGGGAGGTCACTCCTACAAGAGATCACAAAGACCAGACGTGACAGGACCCCAGAGAACAACGCAAACCCCGCAGCCAAGCACCGTGCAAGCAGCAGCTCCATCCAACTATTCCCTGCCGAGTAGGAAACACAGACATCAAGGAACACGGGACAGAACCGTTTCCAGCGCTGTGTGCCTCGTACCAAGGGCGGATGAGCAGCACCTGGGGCAGTGCAAGCATAAGCACAAACAGGAGCCTTGTATCCTCAGGCTGCAGTTCCTTGAGTGCCTGCTGAGAACCCCCCAAGCTGCACAGCCGCCAGCAATGCAAATAAACGTGAGCAAACCGAGGCAGCCGCTACCCAGACATTTTTGAACACTTCCCTGCTAGCTTTTTTAGTGGGCTCAGCTGGGTTTGCTTTAGGTGAAAATGCTGCCATCTGCTACAATTATGTAATTAACCTTCATAGTTCAGACTTAATGATGCTCATTAAGGTTGAGTGTTTTTATTGGCTAACTGCTGTCACCAGTTTTGCACAGAACTGCAAAGGCAACTCTTAAGGGCCATAGTTTGAAGCATAATTAGCAATATGTGAGTGTTGCACAGGGGCACGGGTGAGGGAAGGCAGAGGGCTAGGTGGGAGCTTCGTTTTATTCTATGCTAAGGCTGGAATGCAATGAGTAGCAGAAGTCTTACTGCTGTGTCACTAGTAATAAATAATCAGCTACAGCAGTGTGGCAGCAGATTTGGAGTGTATGTGTCAGGACATCACAGGATCCCTTCCACCCACAGTTGGCTGTGTGACTTCCATTTCCTTAGCCTTACCTCCTCCAGCTCCATTCCCAGTATTTCTTCATTCATTCAACTACTAATTAATGTGTTTTTGCTGCAGGCCTTTCTCAAACAGTTTTAAAATGTAGCAAATAAACCTTCTACTTAAAGAAATTTCCCCACATTAAAAACTATCTGGCTTTATTTGCCTGTGCACATAAGAACTCTAAAATATTAGGCTGTGATGCCATAAAAATTTGTAACTAGTGTACATAACCACCTTTAAGTACAGCTGTTCTTTGTCCAAGAGGAATGTCTGTAGTTCCTCCTTCATTTCCTCATGGACATGATACTGAAGGTTGGACTCAGTACCTCAAATACACAGAGAAATAATCTGCATCACAAGGTGTTACAATCTTCCATAACCCAACAATTTATTTAAACTTACATCACAATGAGAATCTAATAATAAAATACATCAGTTCACACCAGTCTGCATTGCCATTTTTAAAGGGTAAGCATCTTCACTTTATATTAAAACTTTCTGGAGGTAAAAACTACTGCATTGTACCCACAGTTCTTGAAATCTATTGTAACATTAGGCAGGTTACAAAGGAACTCTCAGAGCTAATTACACTTCAGTTAACCTCACATTTTTGGCACATCTGAATGCTTTTTTATTGTCTTCTTAAAATAATTCTATAGCAATTAGAGAATCATGGACATAAAGCATCACTATCCAGTGACAAGTGCTGCCTAAAAGCATACAAAAATTGCATCATTTGGTTACAAAATAGATATTTTCTTAGTTCTTTATCCCAACGCTTAACACTGAAGTGCCATGACAGAAAAGGGCCAGGAACAGGGCCGGCCTTGCTGAGTTGTTGCTGGTCCCTTTGCTGCAAGGCTTGGCTTAAGTAAATCCCAGAGTGATGTGTTAACAAGATGTTGATGGCTTTTGCCTTGCCAGGCCCTTGCTTTCAAAGCACCCTCCAGCAGGTGTGAGGCCACCCGTAAATGTCACCCTCTTTGTCACAGTGCTGCTGCTCAAGTGACAGAGTGAACACAGGTTTGGACAGGTTCAAGAGGGGCCGTGTTTCTGCAGGCCTTGGCAGTCGAGTGGCTACAAATCTGAGGGCTGCTGAGCCACTGCTAGGCTGGATTTCTTCTGCCCGACCACAGCAGCTGCTTCGTTAGAAATTAAAATGTTTTTAAGCAGGAATGAAACATTAATGCTATTAGTGTGCCTGGCACATATTTGTACAAGTGTCTGCAGTTACTGGCATGGATTTTTAAAACGTGTAGGTTGTGGTTTAGGTGACTTTTGTTGTACACCACAAACCCCAGCTGTTATAAGCTTCTGATGTTATATTGAAAATAAAAAGCAGTCCATGGTACTTGCAACCAGGCTAAGTTTTTCCTGGCTTTTGAGCTGTACTGTATCAATCAGAGTCTGGCACATGAAGTAGAGATTGTTTTATGTTTCATTGATTGCTAGCCAGCTCCATGTACTGATATTTATTTTGATGGTTTTTTGAGATGGCTGTTACATTCGTTATGTCCCTTCTGCTCACATTGCTCTGGTCATAACAGAGAAATATCAATGAACTGCTGCAGTTAAGAAGAGACTGACATAGCAGAAGAACAACAAGCATGTTACAGGTTTCTGGCTGTGTTATATCTAGATGGTTTCCTCATTTTAGTGGAAAATAAACAATTCTACTTGTCATGACAGGGTTGCACTCTGTGCATCCTTCCAAAGCCCAAATCAAACCAAAGCCCCATTTTCTCGATTCAACTTTCCTACTCATCCTTTGCTGAATCCCCTGATCCAAAAACCTTTTGGTGAGACCAGTAAGGATTCAGTAAGGATTCCCAGAGGGACTTTATGGCTGCTAGGAAGCATCTCTGACTACCTCTCTTAGGGACAGAGACCTTGAAGAAAGGATCATAATGCTTACTCCAATACAGAAAAAAAGAAATTACACAGATAATAGAACAGTTGTTGATGGGGAGGTTTGAAACTTACAGTAAGAGAAAATTCAAGGTATCCATGGTGCTCTTTGCACGTATGTCCTGACCCTAAAAGGCAGCCCTGACAAAAACCCTTCAAAAACCAAACTCATTCCCAGAGTCAATTTTCCCTTCACATCCACAGTGAGAATTCATCCCTGCATTGATTTCCATTTCCTACTCAGCAGTTGCTCTGAGCACAGCTCAGGCGGGTGTGGGGTCCTTTGGGAGGCTCGAGTGCAGGACACAGAGCAGAGCTCTGGCTGAGCAGGTCAGGCTGCACTGGGTGGAGCTGGGACACCTCTCCCTGTGCAGGACAGCACTGCTGGGGCGGACAGATGTCAGCTGAATACCTTCACATGGGTTTAGTGCAACTTCTGCTTGCTTGGGAAGCTGTGGGGAGGCAGGCAGCTGCTCAGAGCCAGTGTGTGGCTGAGCAGCAGCCAGGGCCCAGCTCACACCCGTGGCTCGAGTGACAGTGGCAGTAAAAGCCGATACGTTGCAGGTGCGTTCTGGCACCTGTGCTATTTCCATGCTCTTTACAACCTTTGCAAGTTAAAGTGTCAAGGTGTGATAAAGTATGTAGCAGTGCATTCCTTACATTTCATATACAAAAAAGGGCTCAAGACTGGGAGCAAGAAGGCACAAACTTGGGAAATAACATAGCTGAGGAGTTTACACAAAAGTACTATGTCATTTATTAGGCATCACTTAGCACTTATTTCACATTTTGCCCCCAAATTACCCCAAAGCGACATAAATTTCTCCACTTCCTTTCCCTTCGCACCCTTCTTTTGGATAAAGCTGCCCGTGCTCTATAGATACAGTTGCTGCAGAATATAACGTGAACACAGATAAATACAACATACACAGCAAAAAAATGTATTATAGTATTACAATAGTCAAATAATGTAATTAGCCTCAAGCTACGGCAGTGCCTGTGTGCTCCAGGGAACCAGTTCGTGAACAGCAAGTGGGGCCACTGTACAGGAGCAAACCAGCATGGGCAGTGTTGGGAAGAGAAGGGGCTGGGGAGGCTCTTCAGGTGCCTGGATGCAGTTGGTCTCGGGGATCTGCTCACCTGGAACTCCCAACCAGGGTCTTGGAGCTTTCTTCAGCCCGTATCAGTCTGGGGGCAGCTCCTTGGAACACCTTTACGTCTGTTCGTTGTGCATACACATAAAGTCACCCCACATTCCTCCTATTAGGCTATGTTTTCTTTATATATATAATTTTTTTTTAACCTTTTAGCTTTTGAAATTTTTTTTCTTACAACTGTTAAAAAAGTTTCATGGTAAAAATAGCTCACTATATGATACATATACCCAAAGTGGTGCGATACTTTATATAATAAAAGATGAAAATAGTCACTTTCCATAATAAAAATAAGTTCTATTTTTTGCTTATTTTACAATATACTTAATAATTCTTCTCTTCTTCTTCACTCTGCAAGTAAATAGGTCCCATTTCGATAACGCTTCTGAGTCGATTAAAGTGGCCAAGAGACCCGAGAGTGGCTTACGAGCACTTTGAGCAGCCGCACTCCACGTGTCTCTCCAGTTCTTCCGTGAAGGTGGAGCCGTCCAGGCACTGGAAGAAGAATTTCCTCCTCTTGCTGCGCAGGGGCACGCAGCACTGCCCGCCGCCGCAGCTCCCGCGGCACTCCAGGCGCGGCACCTTGGACGCCGTGGCACACGAGGTGTAGCCCTGCTGCTTACGGACCACTTCTCGGATGATGTCTCCTTGGCAGAGGTTTTCTGCTGGGACGACAGAGATGGAAACGTGAAGAACGAGTTTTATTTTTTTAGAAAAAATAAAAATAGACAATCGGGAGACAGAAAAGCAAAAGTTTTTCGGCCGAGGGCGCCTGGCATAAAGTCAGTTAGCAGCACGTTTTCATTTTTTTAGATTTTTATTTTTAAGGATCGCTGTGTTATATATTCAATAGACCTTAATACACAATTCAAACATTCTTTTCGAGTTGTTTTTGTTTTTGTTTTAAAATGATCTTTAATCATTTTATTTGGTAGATTCATTTGTGGGTGGCTCTACTCTGTCTGGTAACATGGTCTCATAAATCTTTTTTCTGAGGTTTCTGGTTATTTTTATTTGGATAAGAAAACAAAGTTAGCAGCCTTTATGCAGTGTTACAAGGTGTTGACATCCCCCCATACCTTCTGGCTTGGTCAGTTTAGATGTTACTAAGAAGGAAAAAAACCTCAGTCTTTGTACTGTTAACCTTCTGCTACAATCAAAAAATTTACATTCATTACCTTTCTAAACTCTGTTAATAAAACATAATACTGTACAATTATACATATAGTATTCATGTTAATATTTGCAAAAAGCCAACTATATAATATGCATTTATAACAGAAACAAGTAAAAAATGTGGTAACTTCAGCAAGTAGCCCTGGGTTCATAACGTGGTTCGAGACAAACAGATGGCACGAGAAGAACCCTAATCTTTTATTGCTTTGTACCTGCCACCAAAACAGAACTCGTCTACACAAATGTGTAATATCCGGAGCAAGGCCGAGGCCAGGCAGGCCTGCTGGCTTTGATCAGCAGCCTGGAAGTGTTTTAATGAATGCTGAGTGTTGAGTCCTGCAACACTCCTGCAAAATAAGAATTAGTTTTTGTGGGGAGACAGGTTGTGGGGAGACAGATGGAGATGGTGCTGAAGGCAATCTCCATATATTGCAGCAGTGTTAGTTATCCAAGAGTGGGAACAGCCTTGCCCTCACAGCTCTGGAGGTGACAAAGAGTGAGTTGGCAGGTTGGGAGTCAGTTGGAGTCTGCTGGCTGTGCTGTGAGGAGGAAGGGACAGGAGGCTGTGCAAGGGACAGAAAGGGTAAGGTGCTGTGTGTAGGATAAACAGGGTTAGGTGGCTGTGCTGGGGACAGGAAGGAGTGAGCCAGAACTGCAGGAGAGAAATAATCAGAGCTGTGTGGAGCTGCCCATGGGATTGCAAGAGATAAGATATCAGAGACTTCTAGAGGGCAAGGTGCTGATACTTGAAGCCTTCTGATGTTTTACTGAAGCCCTCTGAGTATTGTGGCTGTCTTGACAAGCACAAGTTTTACCACATGTCTGCTTCTCCAGAGCAAAGCTCAGCCTGCTCTGTGTAGCATTAGTGGTCTGGGATACCTGAAAGTGTCTGTGCTATTCTGCACTCTCTGTGCAGCAGCCAGATACATTTTGGTGATGGGCATGTGTAAAATTTGGAGAGTCTGTGGTTCGTGCACAGGAAAGGGATAACCTAAATAAAAATTATATAATCCAGCTCCTTCCTTCTAGACAAGAACAAAAAAAAGGCAGAAAGGATGCAGTTAAAACTCAGTGAGTTTCCAGGGAGTCTTTTCAGGTCAGGGCAGAAGAGTTGGGCCTCTGCCCTTGTAGGGGGCATGATCTGTGGGATTCCCCTGGAAACCTGCCCAAGAAAGAGCAAGCTGAGAATCTTTCATGTCAGTTCAGATGAGCAGTTCCTCCTTGTAAGAGCTCCCTTCCCAGTAGTGCAAATAACTGATCCCTGCTTGCTGAGGGTAAACCTCGCCACAATCTCTCCTTTAAATATCCCACCCAAATCCTGGGAGCAGCAAACCTGGAGGATTCAGGAGGCAGAGAATAAAATTCTTTGCTCCATGTCCCCTCTGTGTGATAGCAGCTACCTACTGTTATGAGCTTCTGTTTTCCCTGTACTGCTCTGCAGAAGTTGGCTTAACTTTATCTTCTAGTGGCAGGGAAGAGAGGTGTAAAGCAGGTGTAAGTTAGGTGTAAAGAAGGAATGCAGCAGCACAGCTCCCAGCCCCGGGGCCAAGCCTACCTCTGTCACAGAGCTCTCCACTGAAGCCAGGGTCACATTCACAGTAGGGCTCCCCATGCTCCGAGACCTTACACTGCCCGTGGCTGCATTTCAAAGTCCTGCAGGGGCTTGAGGAATTGTTCTTCTTGTCACAGTACAATCCTGTGTAGCCCTCCGTGCACTTACAGGTGTAAGCAGCGCCGGCTGCCGTGCATTTGCCATGCAGACACCTGGAGAAACAGAAGCATTTAGAGCTGGTCTTTGCTAGATGGGAAAGTTCCTTTACCCAGAAATGTTTGGTTTTGGCATTTCTGCCCATTTAATTGCAGGATGCTAATCCAAAAATAACAGCTCAGTGTCAAACACTCTGGAGGAAACTGTGAGTTTTTAGTGAATACTGGATAACATTCAGAGAATACATTTAGAATTTGTGACCCCAAGTAGAAACCATTAGGCTCTTTCATGGGCACAGACCAAGGCTTGCCATCCACACAGGACAGCTCACATTTACAGCACCAGCACGTGGAACTAAGTGGCAACAATCAAGCTGCATGGCCAGGCCTCCTGAGCAGAGTTACTGTACAGATAATATCAGGTGATGAAAACCAGTGCGATAAACGAAGGTGCTTGTGGCAAAGCTGTGCACACACTTATCAGTGGGCAGCTGTAGTTGAGGGTTCCCTGGCTCCTGCGGTTTGCAGCGAACTTTGGCATTTCTGAGGAACACCACAGGGTGGGGTGGTGATCCTTAGCAAGTTCTCTGACACTGTCCCCACTTGTGGGACAGGGACAGACTTGAAATGGGCTGAGAACAGCGAGGAAAGCAACTCTCTCCAGCCAAGGAAAAACTGCTCGGGGCTTATAAACCTTTGGCATAATGTAACTTGACATAAGAACAATCTCTCTTATTTTTATTTCTAGTACTTTTAAAATATTCCCTATTTATGTTGAATTTTTTCACATTTATTTTTTAAGCTTTGAACTAAAAAGGAGAGATTATAAGAGCAGTTTCAGTCAGATCCAGACATGCAAAATACTGTAATGAAGGGAGTCACAATATGTATAGAGCAGTATTTTCTGCCCCACAAACCAGAGGTTTCCTGATCTTTCCAGGTACATTTCCTCAGTGAGATTAACGTGTGAGTGTTGGAGCAGACACGTGCCCAGCAGGGCTCCACATTCCCCTGGGAACACAGGGCAGGGCTTTAGGGAGCCAGCTCCAAAAGGCTGAAGTGATTCAGGAAAGGTGGAACAGTGTGCAAGCATTAAAAATACACACAGCTACTTTCCTGAGCAAGGGGCTGTGCTCATGGTTGCCTCACTCTCCCTGCACTATGAGAGAAACAATCCCTCCTCATGTAAACATCTGGAACTCCCTTATTTTCCTCTGTCCAACCACAACAGCTTTGTGTTGACATTGGAAATTCAAGGAAACGTTTGGGTCTTCATACCTTTGGTTTGTAAACTGTCAGGTGCTTTTCAACACCTTCCAGACTTCAGTACTTTGCAGAATTAGAACCAGAAGCAAGTTTAAAATGGTACCTTTGCCAGGTTGTATTTCTGAGAGTGATTATTCACTGCATCAATTTACCTGTCAGAAGTATCTGCCCGAGAAAAGCGCCTTCCAAGACAGCAACTGAAGGAACTTCTAAAACAAAAGTACTTCCATCTGCTTATGAAACAACACTGAAATATGCAGCCTGCTGCTCTGCACGGGACTGTTTCCTGTGCATTGGCCATAAGAAAGCTATTCATCCCATGTTTCTGATGGAGATGTGGTTATTGAGCCTTTGAACTGTAAATACTTGACACTCACGCTCCCTTCACATGCAACACCATGCTATCCTTTAAACTTGCACTTTAAAGGGCTGTTTCAAAGTGTAATATTTAAGTCAACTATTTGGGAAATATAAAACTGCTCACACTGGAGTGCATAATGGTCTTCAGGGAGTAAGTTTGAAGACTGGGCTCAGTGCTGCTGGGAGAAAAGCCCTAAAATGTGTACCTCCCACTCACAGGCTGCTCTGCTCTGCATCTGTGCAGGCACTCACCTCCTGGGGTTAAGCCATGCCCATTAACAGGAGGTTTTGTATTTTAAAGTGTAGAGTCACAGCTGAAGGTATGACCTGCAGCATTAACACCTGAGCTCCTTCAGGACCACGAGCTCCTCTGGCAAGTCAGCAACATCTGAACAAGAAGTGGAAATTGAGAGCTGCCACAGATGCAGACTCACAACTGTCAATAACCTCATGTGGGGACCCAGCACCTCCAAAACCAGTCAGATGCCAATTTACAAGATGAAATGTGAAATATGCATTAGCTGTAAAGCTTTTGCTCTCCTGTCAGCATTTGTTTGAGCTTACTTGTGGTTCAGACATGGATCTCCAATTTCCTGGTCACACAGAGGGCCCATCCAGCCGGGGTGACATTCACAAATCACGCTCGTTTTCTCCAGGGATCGGCAGATCCCATGCTTGCAGATGTTGCAGGATTTGCAGCCAGGAAGGACTCCCAGTGACTGCTGTGGTAAATCCTTGAAATCCTGCAGCTCGTTGTTGATCCTGACATCGTGAATGCACCCATGGAAACCATTTGGTGTCTTATCTGCACCCTGGCGCAGGGATGATAATCCAGTGGAGGTTGGGATCCCTTCAGATAAAAGAAAAAGGGGAAGGTTTACTTACACTTACAATAATAATATGTAAATTTTAATTGCTAAAGCTTCTTTTGTCACAGCCCCTTAAAATCTTTGAATAATTAATTTGCATAGGACCTTCGTGAGGTAGCACGATCTCATTGTCCTCATTCTGGAAATGGAAAGAAAAAGATAAACTCACCCAATCTTCTCTAAGAAGCACATGACCCAAAAGAAGAAGAAAAACCAAACTTTTTTTTCTGACTGGTGGCCACATGTTCCTGTCCTTAGATAATGTTCTTTCTCTCTACAGTTTAATAGAAATTATTCTTCTGAAAGGTTTGAGAATGCCTTCATTTGTCAGCAGGTAGCATCCACCTCTGGGATGCAACAAGACAGTTTGGCTTGACTGGGTCACAGTGTTAAGAGAGTGAGTGGTAAGAGTACATCCCATGGAAAGTAGAGCAAGAAAGCTCTAAAGACAGGAAAAGCACTTCAAGGGGCAGGCCAAGGCTTTGTGGTGAGCACCTCCCATCTTGTTCAAGTGCTTGGAAGAGCTCACATGGTTGGATGGCCAGCAGGTCCTTTTGGATGTTGTTTTATGCCTTCCCCATTGATGCCAACTTCGATGTACAGCTGCATTAGCACAGGAAAGTGCTTCCATTTTCAGCCATGTGAGGCCTCTGAACTTGCTGTCTAGAAGTAATGCCACTGTTAAAGGTGGTCCTAAAACAAATCCAGCATCTGTTTAACTGTGTGTTAGGAGCAAAGTTGCTAGAACAGGTGATGTGGTTGTGAGATGAACAAAACTGTAAGGACCTGAAGGTTCAGGTCTGTGTTAACCTTACTGGAGGTCAGGAGCAATTGCTCTGGGGTAATTTAGGCAACTGCTTTAACTAAACCACCTGCAGAGGAAGGGCAGCTGGCCTCCATGGGAGGGCTGCACATGAAGGGGTGGCACATGAAAAACAGGGAGGGCTGTTCTTCAGAGAAAGAAGCAAGAAGAATTTTAACAGGCAACAGCCAAAGTCTTTACTGAGGCCATGGATCCTGGTATCCGATTGTCCTTCATTCCAGACCTCAGGTTTTTCCTCAGAATTTCTTAGAATTTTGAGAATTAGTATTGATCCATGATGCTCATCCATTAAAAAAAAAATCCCCAGGATTAGTTCCCAAGTTCCTTGGGTATGAATTGCTCCAGGATTGGTATCTTTTGTGCTGCTGTGCTAAAGGGAGAAATTGTGATGGCCTCTGCACCAGCAGATTATCTTTGATGCACAATGCTTTTTAATAGCCTGTGACATTCTTAATAGGAAACAATTTTAAAAGTGTGCTCTGTACAAAGCAAGATTAGCCAGTTTTCTGTTTTACAAGGGCATTTTTCAGGGTTCTTTTAGGAAAGTGTTATTAAAGAAAATTATTTAGAAAAGCCTTGACCAGCACCAACTGAAGTTGGTAAGAGTTTCTACTATTGGCTTCAATGATCTCATTAGAAAAGGCTCAAAGACTTTGAGTCTATTACCATTCTGCTGACTTGTGTGTTTGGAATAGGCTGACTAAAAATTCAAGAACTCCATGTCACTGAAAGAGAGATTTCAACATTCAGTCCAGAACAGAACTAGGGGGCTTCTGGCAAAAACACTCCATTGGGCAGAGACCAGCCTTTGTTCTGTCTCTTGTAACCAGACACCTAATCAGTGGTATAGTCATTATTCTGGGCATTGTTCCCCACCCCATTTGACCTCCTCTCCCTCCAGATTCAGTACTTAATGTGAAAAAAAATCTTAACTGAGCTTTGGTCAATTCTAATATCTGTCTAAAACTGTGGTTTCAGTTTCCAGTGAGAAAACTATTAACCAAGGTGTTCTTCGCTTGTGTTAATATGTTTTTTAATTGCACACCTCTTTCCCCACAATTTTTAGACTTCTATAAAACTTCCAGGAGAAATACTGCTCAGTTATGGTATATTTAAACCTACTGACTACTGATTTGCTTTTTTGCCATGACAATTTGTGACACTCCCACTGATACTTTCACTTCATCCACGACACCTTGGTGCCAGGCAGTTCTGTAAGCTTCTGAAATGCCCAGCTGTTCCTGTTGTGGCTGTGTGAGAGCCCTCTCCATAGGATGGAAGATTATTTGCTTCTGAGAAAACAGTTTAAAACCTCAATTCTTGAGCAACTCACAGTACCTCCAATGTAGAGGGGTGTGTTGAGGCTGACAGAAGACTGTTTCTGGAGCTTTCCCAGACTCTTGGGGGCCCCCTTGTCCACCACCAGGTTCAGAGTTTGATTCAGCATCACGAGTTCCACACTGTGAAACTGCCCATCGTTTACTGTTTCCACACTAAAATGTAAGAGGGGAAAAATAAAAAACAATTAGGAGATGAACAAGGAACAGCCTCTGCTTCTGTGACATCCTGTGTTCTGTGGTACACCTTGCACAGCTCTGGAGTGCTCTGGAGTTTGCAGTCACAGTGTTCTCAGCATTTCCTCCAGCAGGGAGGTACAGACTGACACTCAGCTGGTCCTGTGCAGGCAGCACTGACATATGTGGAACACTTCAGGGGGCAGCTAATCAGGAGAGCAGCCACTCCAGTTGTTTTTTCCCAGGGCAGAAAAGAACTGTGTAGCTACATGACACACTGGCTTTGGTGACAAAACTACCAAAAAATCCCATTCTGTGCTGTCAGCCACAGCTTGCTGCCCTCTGTCACACTGCCTGGTGCTCATGCTGCAGGCTGGATCACTGAAATAATTTCTTCTCATATGGGCAATTCAAACTCAAATTATCTCATGGGGGTCAGGAGAGATTGCAGTTTGGGGTGAGACACCAGAGGCCTCTGAAACCAGCATCTCCTCACAGCAGGAGTGTCTTGGAACTACGTAACAAAGAATAAGGACAGACTGAGGTTTTTGAAGGCAGAGAAGGAATTCAGGAGGTTTTGGGTTATAAATGACCAGTGTGCTTTGTTCAATATCAAACAATCCTACCTGAACACAAGGAAAAATGACAGATTACTACTCCTTTTTGAGAGACATTAAGGTGTAGATTGAACCTTGAGGGTAAAGTAGTAGGAATTGCTGGGTGGTGGGGCAGGGAGCAGGCAGCCATCTGAGCAGACAAGATGTTAAAGCAGTGTGTATTTATCGCTTTGTTTTTAACACTGATTTTTTGATGCATGAAGCCCGCACCAAAGTCTTAGTCTGCACCTCAAACCATCTTCACCTTCATCTCCTGTTCCCTCCCCCAGATATTAACAGATGCAGTGATATCATTCCATTTGTGTCACACTATCATTTTTTTATTTCAGGGCAGCTTCAGTTCTCAAACCTCTATGCTGCATGGTGAAACTCTCTAAAACACCACCATGGTTTCATGTACTCCTGAAAGCAGGGAGGGCCAAGGGTAGGATTACCTGCTCTTGAGAAAAGAGGGTTTCAAACTGGGGTGGTAGTTACAGATCTGATGGGATTTTCCCACTGCTATAGGTGTAATTTAAAGGCACAGCTCCTTGTGCAGTCAGACACCAGGGCATAGTAAGATCTGACAGCAGTAGTGGCTGGTCTGGAATCAGCCTGTGGGCTCTGTGGAGTGCCCACATGCAGTGTTGCCTGTGAGTATCCTTCCCCAGATTCCTCCCTTCAGGCTGGGGGTGCTGCTATCTGTGGATAACAACAGAACACACCAGCTTTGGACATCCTGAGATACTGCTTGGACAACAGCCTGGATTTGGGGTTGCTGCACATGTGGTACACGCCACAGCACAGTGTCAAAGTTTGGGTTTCTGCTCATTCAGAAGGCCCAAAAGCTCAGCATCCTCCTACAGGAAGTTACAAATTTACAGGTCAGGTTCCTTTCATGTGATTTGTAAATTTGCAAGGTCAATGTCTCAACTGTTTACCCACACTTTCTTCGCTGTCAGTGGAGAGGAAGAGACACACTCATCTCTAAGGGTGAATCTCCTTTTAGATGTGACCACCTCTCAACCTAGATGACACGCTCCCCATCTTTAGTGCCCACTCCTGCAGAACTGATGTGTCAGGCTATTGCAGCAAGGAAATAGGACCTCGACTGCACAAACAAATTACATCCCTTGGAGATTACTGGAATTCAATTGTTGCTGGAAGAAGTTTCATTTTTATAGTGTTTTATGGTAGACCTGACATAACCAATTGTACTTGAGCGATGTCAGGCAGGTGTTTCTGGGGATGTGCTGTTTGAGAAGAGCTCACTGCTGTTCCAGACTGGAGCTGACCTGCCTCTGCGGTGCTGCTCTCCCCACAGGTTTTTGGAATGAATCATGAACACACAGGCCTTCAAAAGTTCATATAAGGTTACACGGGTTGTAAGGTGACAGTAGTGTATGAGCACCTTTACAGTGTGGCTTTACATTAATAAGTGAGTTAGTTCTGCTGCAGAAAGGTTCCCAGGAAAGCTCTGCTGGCTAAATCACTCATTCCTGACCTGCAGGGAAGCACTGGGCCGTGGCTGCTGCCCATGTTCAAGATGGTGAGAGAGCCCTGGGGAGAACTCACGAACCTGGAGCTGATGGTACACTTCAAAGTGTTTTAAAGAAAAAACATAAAGGTTTGACACTGAACAAAGATGCAGATCCAGTTGGTCCAGCAGACCCTCTGGATCAGAGCAGTTGTATCAGGGCCCTGGCAAGGGCAGTGAGTTGAGGAGAGGCAGAGGATGTGTGGTGCATTCACTGCCCAAGGGGCTGAGCCTGTGCCCTTGGGAAGGACAAGCCTATCCCCACTGCACCCGAGTGCACTGCAGCAGGGCCACACCTCGAGCACAGCACTTTGTGGACTGGTAACTTAAGTAAGTTTGGAAAACAGCTGGTCCAAACTTTGTGTTTAGATACTCTGGAATTCCGCTAAGTGTCTGCTGCCTTACGAGGAGCAGCTGTGCTACGGCAACGCCGGCTGGGTGATCCCTCTGTGCTCCCTGCTTATCTCACTGCTCTCTGCAATGCCTGATTCCCAGCGGGGAAGCACTTGGACTTCCAGCTGAAAGGTGTGAGATAAATGGAAATGCACATGTGGGATTGTTAGCCTGTGCAGAAGTGCCAATGAAAGGGAGAAGTGCAGCCAAACCCCATGGGCTGTGAGGGCTGAGCATTGTGGAGGTGGGATGGATGGCTGTAGGATAGGGAGCCCTTCCCCAGCAGCATCAATAGCTGAGGATAACACACCAACTACATGGTTATCTGCAGAAGGCCAAGCTATGACCATTTGTCAGAGGACAACATTATCACATCTGGCAGGACTGGCTCTTCCCAGAGCCAGGATTTCACAGGCATTCATCACCTACTGTCCACAGGGTGTGCTTTTTCCAGATTATACCCTGACTAGCAGGCAAACAAAAGTGTGTGAGTCCTGGGGATGGAAGCTGTCACCTCACACGGTGTTCATGCCTTTCAGCATACCCAGAGCTGGTATTTTTGTTGGAAAGGCAGCGAGAGGTCCCAGTCTGCAGGAACACATGGATGAGTATTACTCCGTGCTGATTCTTTCACTTTTTAACCCGGAATTAAAATAATCTTTGCCTGAACTTTGAGAAACAAAGTAACTCACAGCCATCACCCAACACTGCAGTTTTGTAAAGCAGATAAAGTTAGAACAGGCAAAGCACTCATTTGCTGTTTGAGAAGACACAGAGATATGATAGAAAAGCTGAATGTGGACAGGCGGGATGACAGGAAATCCCCAGCCAGCAGATACTTGTGTGAGAGCACTTACTGCTGCTGCTGCTGCTGACGGAGAGGCATTCAGACGCCTAAGGATTCTGAGATGGAGACAACCGTGGGGGAGAAACCAGTGATGAGAGAAAAACTGCACGAACTCTCCTTAGAGCCTCTTCTGCAGCCGGGCCTTTAGGAGCCCCGGCAATCGGCGGAGACAGCTGGAGACTGTGGCTTGGCCGGGGATGAAGGGCGGCGGCCACAGGCGCTGAGCAGCGCACGCTGCTGCGCTCCGCTCTCCGGCGGGGCCCCGGCCAGACCCGCCGCCCCAAAGGCTCCTGTCAAAACCCTGACTGAATTCTCACTGGGCATCAGGTGCTCGGACAGGGCTCTTCCTTCGGGAACTGCCCGCAGGATGGAGACACCCGCCTCGACTCGGCATTTAGGGGGTTCCTCCGGCCACGCCGCACCGAGCTGCCCGCTCCGAACGTGGCGGGGTGCAGGCCGGGAATGCGGGGTGACAGCAGGGAATGCGGGATACGGGCAGAGAATGGGGGCTGAGAGCGGAGAATGCGGTCCGGGAATGCGGGATACGGGCAGGGAAAGCGGGGTGTGGGCCGGGAATTCCGGGTGAGAGCCTGAATGCGGGCTGAGAGCCGGGAATGCGGTCCGGGAGCGCGGTGCAGCGGAGCGGACGGGCAGCAGAGGGCGCCGTGGCACCGCGAGCCGAGCGGGCACAGCGCCGCTGCGGGCCCGCTCCCGGCTTTCTACCGGCCTTCTCCCGGCCCCGCTGCCGGCTCTCTCCCGGTCCCATTGCTGACTCTCTCCCGGCCACGCTGCCGGCTCTCTCCTGGTCCCACTCCCGGCCTTCTCCCGGCCCCGCTGCCGGCTCTCTCCCGGCCCCGCTGCCGGCTCTCTCCCGGTCCCGCTGCCGGCTCTCTCCCGGTCCCGCTGCCGGCTCTCTCCTGGTCCCACTCCCGGCCTTCTCCCGGCCCCGCTGCCGGCTCTCGCCTGGTCCCACTCCCGGCTTTCTCCTGGCCTTCTTCCTGATCTATCCCTGTCCCGCTCCCGGCCCGCTCCGGCCCCGCGTCACGGTGAAACCCAATCAGCCCGTGCGAGCAGAACGAGGGACACCCGAAAAGTACGGCCGGAAGAGCCCAAGGGCCGCTGGAGCCGCACCAGCTGCCTTTCCTTGGGCGCTAACAAACCATGTGCCGCTCCTGAGATGTTTCCAAGCCGTTAATACAGTCAGGAAATTCTAGCTGACTTCCAACCACAGCATTTTGTGCCACTGCCGTTGGATATTGTATAGTTTGCTACATACCCTTGATAAAAAAAGGGGAGGAATTATGATTAGAGAGTAAACACTTTAAGTGTAAGCAAGGCTTTCCAGAAATTTAATAATTAAACTTACTGAAAAGTAAGCAGCAAAAAGAATCTGAAGCTTCCCATAACACAAAATGATTCCTCAGGAGCCAAGGCACTGCTGCTCTGGGCTGTGGTGGGCAGCTGGTGAGGACCCACCTGGACAGGCATTTCCCCCACTGTGCTCAGTCTCTGCAGCATCCCTCCTCCTCTTCTCCATCACACTTGTCTTTTCACAGCTCACTTTACATGCCTTGCACAGTCCAGTACATTGCTCTCTCTAAGATTACCCTCATGGAGAGCTGGCCATGGCATCTGGTCAAATTTGACCAAAAAAAGAGGAAAACGCTGGGATGTGGGGAGAGCCCAGCTTCCAAAGCCCCGTGTCCAGTGCCTTCTGTTCCCTCAGAGCTGCCCTCACAGGGAAGGGAGGCCACTAGAGAGGGCTCTGTGGAAGAGACATTAACATTTCCTCGGGGAGGGAGCTGGCCTCTCCTGCCAGAGCAGCTCCAGCAAGGTGAGCCAATGGAGCCATTGCACAGGGCACTGCACAGAGTGCACATGGCCCCTGCTGGGAGCTCACACTCCAGAACAAAGAAGTGAAGGGAAAGGGATGTGTATTAAACATAAACCCCCAGGGAATACAGGAAAGAACTGATTTCCACTCTCATTTTTCAGCTATTTCTCTTCTGCCTCCTATATATTTTCTTTCCCCTGTAACTGCAGCCCCAAGCACACGCAGATGTTTCACTGACTCTCCCTGCTCTAACACCCATGAGAGATTTAGAGCTGAGCCACTATAAATATGCCAGTGAACAGAAATGCATTAAAGGATTAAAGCATTCAATTGGAACTTGTAAAATTTGGGCTTTGGGGTCAGGTTTTTTTTTTCACTGTCTAGTAATACACCTTAACTGTAGACAGCAGAGAACAGCAGGGCAGAGGAATCAAAACCAAAAATAGCTTTAAGTATCACAGCAAACCATGTCACTGAGGAGATATATAACCATCAATTATGCAAATGAGAACATTAATTCATTAGCTACAGTCTCCAGATTTTCCTGACCTCTGTCTTAATGGGGACACACTTCATTTGACACACAAAACAAAGGAAACACAAGGATGGGGGTGAGGACCATGGGGAACACTGAACTTTGATAATCTTTGAGAACATTTTAAGTAGAAGGGAATAAATAAAAATACATGTCCAAAAGAGCTTAAGGAGCTTACAGCACCAGAAAAGAGGTACCAAAATCAAAACCTCAAGGTGAGAGCTGCAGGGAACTGCACTGAGATGTCAGCAGTTTGCGAGCTGTGAAACTCAGTGTGCCAGGCTGACTGCTGGTACCAGCAGTGATGGGTTCTCACCTTTCCAAGCTACACTTACCTCCTACCATAAGTTCCAGCTATAATCAGTCCTTGGCCTAAAATAGATTTAAACTTCTCCATGGCAACAAAGGCAAAATCATAATTGGAGTGGTGTTTGTGCTACCTCCACAATAACACATCACTTCAAGCACTATCATCTTCAGGAGCTAAATAAAAACCACATGTTGAGAAAAAAGTATGAAAAATGCTAATGAAACACAGGACTAGGGAAATAAGAGGTGAAAGAAATATTAAAGCACTCAAGTTCACTTTCAGCTTGAAATATACTCTTTTGTTATGTTCAATCCTGTTTTACATGACTTGAGTGTTAGGTCTTTTAGGCTGAGAGTACTCAACATTAGGAGTTTTTTCCTTGATACCTCCATTTTAATTTGCTTGGTTTTATACCATTTCTCCTACTTACAACTTTGTAGACCACCCAAAAAAACCATCTTTCTCTTCTGGGTGTTTACAGCCCTTGAACACTGGCAGCTGATTACCCTATCTCCCTTAATGATCGTTGGGCCAGGCTATGCATATCTAATTTCCAGCCATAATTCAATTCCTGCAGCACCCCTGCCAGCAGTGAAAGTCATTGTATTACAGACCTTCTAAGGGAAAAGCAAGGACCTTTTTTACACCCCTGCAACATGCAATTAACACAATCCTGAGCCCTTTCCCTAGATGATTCATAAAAGGGTCAGACACCCAGCCAGGGCAAACACTGCATGTTTGCAGTGGATTCTCACAGTGTCCCTGACCTGGATGTGGTCCCACAGCTCCCTCCAGCCCCACTGTTGGGAGCAGAAGCTGCTGGGAGCAGAAATTGCTGGGAGCAGAAATTGCTGGGAGCAGAAGCTGCTGGGAGCAGAAATTTCTGGGAGAAGAAACTGTTGGGAGCAGAAGCTGCTGGGAGCAGAAGCTGCTGGGAGCAGAAATTGCTGTCTCCTGCACTAGCACCAGCAGAGCTGGATACCTCATTCTGCTGAGAATCTGTTAAAGCAAGTGCAGTGGCAGTAAAAACAGCTGGAATGCACTCCTCAAGTCCAAGGCCTCTCCTGAGTGACAGATCAGAGCATTGCTCCCTGCCCACCCTCTCCCCAGGTTGTGCTGGCTCCTCACTGCACATGGTGGTGTCACAAACTACCCTGTTCTGGTGTCTTCACAGTGACATGCATCAGACAAAATAACAAACCCACGAAATACAGAGTGCATAAAAAAATCAGTGAGAGATTCTGCAGTGCTATTGGGTCGGTGTGAAATCTAAGTATCCTTATAAAAACGACACTGCAAAAAGCAGAGGGGAAGGCAGGCCCTGGCACAGCAGCCTGAGTGCCACATCCTCCCCAGCACTGCATGGGTGTCACATGCCGAGTGTCACACATCAGGACAGGCTGTGACACAGCCCCTGGTGCCACCAGGGCTTGGAACAGAGCAGAGTGCATGGGGTCACCTTCTAGAAAAACAGCTGGTTTTCAAATGGCAGGCTCTGATGAGAAAATCCACCAGGTGCCTTCCCATGCAGAGTTGTTACATCAAGCAATACTTTGCACCATCAGCTCTGGAAAATGTGCCTGGCAGCAGCAGGAAGCAGGGAGCAGGGCCACTACAGAGTACAATGAACAGGGCATCCAGTCAGAATCACAGAGAATGATGGGTTTTACCTGAAATTGGAGGCCGAGCCCCAAGAAGAAAACAGTCATATCTATTGAGAAATTGTTTTCACCTCCTCTACAGCAACATACCTATAGCTGGCTCCTCTCCTTCCACAGAAGTGACCAAACCCATCGATGTTTGACAGCCACCACAGCAGCTGCCATGCCCACCTTTCCCCCCCAGCACTGGGGCTGAGCTGTGGCTCCCATTTCCCTGCTGGGAAGAAGCACTGAAATAACCATGCACAGACCCATCCTGCACCTCCCCATCTCCCTCAGCTCCAGGTCTGCCTGTGCTGCTTCCAACAGAGGCTGCATCGATTGGATCCAGAGCCAGCCCGGCACTTGGGATAGATGGGAGATGAATCTATCACACATGGTACACATCTAAACTCTGTGGTACTCATCATGTTCACAAGAAATTTACAGGCAGGAAAAAATAAACATATTAGCTTGCTACATGTTGTTGTAAGGCAAAAACCCCTCACAATTCAAGACATGAGCCCGTCATTAGTGCACTGGAAGTTTATAAAGTCATTTTGACTATGATTAGGTTTATTCCATCACTGTCTATTATGAAAACACTTCAATCTTCCTCTGACGCAATCAGTATTAATCAACTTTGGCAATGTACTACTGGACCAATGACCTATGGTCTAGCAGGAAAATGCCTTTAAACATATTTGCAACTTTTCTCCAGCCTGGCCTCTGCTGACAGGGGATGCCTGAGTGTAGCTTAGACCCACAGCTCCAGATTTTGGCCTTTGAATAAGGTGACTTGGGACTCTTTGTCATTCCCACAGGACAAGTGGCTTTTGATGACCCATTCCTAACTGCCAGTACCTGGTACCACAGACAGGCCAGCACTGGCTCACTTTGTGAAAGGTTTTGCTTTCTTCTGGTGAAAAGCTCACTCTGAAACACCCTATACATGTGTGAGACAGGAAGTGTGGGTTTTCAGCTTCTGGGTACTCAGACTCTGAACTGAAGGGAATGAGCTGGGTGGAGGCAGAGAGAGGAGATGAGAAACTGTCATTCTTGCAAGAGATACTGGAGAGATTTACAAAGAAAAAAATTAATTCAGCTTAACAAGATTTTGCCTGCTAAGTCCTTTGGCAGCCTGAAGGACAAAATTTTACCCTTCCTAAGCTTCAGCTCAGCAGGAAAAAGTTTCCATATTTCATGAAAGTAAATATTTGATTCTGAACCTAATGATAAAAGTTAATTAATATTTTAAGGTCTTGACCTTACATTTTCACTATCCTACAGCACACAAATCCAGGAAAAAGTAAGGAAGTGCAATGTTTGTAGCTTGACAAAAACTCACACACTTGCCATTTTTCTCCTATTTAAGTACTTCAGAGCCCTTTATAAAGGTAAAAAAAAATAACTTGGCTGTCCTTTGCTTTGGCTCATGCAAGATGTATAAGTCCATTCAAATTTTACAGTTTTTCCTGTGCAGGTCAGAGACTAATGCCAGTTTCTTTCATTATATTTGATACAGAGTCCCTAAGGGGTACCTGAAAAAATAAGAGTGCGTGATAGAAAGAACAAAATGAATTGCAAATATGCAGAATTGTAAGGAGCTCAGTGATGCCTCACAGAAATGTCTGAAAAACAGTCTATTTAGAGCCCATCCAGAGTATCAAACAGGCATCCCACCAGGGACAGGCACAGCACAGCTGCAGACTGTGAAGGTGTTAGGAAGAAAAGGACCAGTCATGCAGTGCACTCTGCAAAGACACTTTTGCCAAAAACCGAGTTTGACAAGCTCTAATAATGATCCTAAGAATAATTAATGTTCTCACTCCTCCAGCACATTCCTGCCCAGAAGGAAGAGAATTAATGGTGAAGCCTCCCAGGCTTTTCTCCAGATAAGCAATTTCAGCTAAAGAGACAATGGCACAAAATCCCTCTCTGCGGAAGGTGGGGATGTTCTTCCACCACCAAAGCAACTTCTCAGCCTCAGCACCAGCAGAGATTGGAGAAGAGGACCCAAGTCCTTGGGGAGCAGCACATCCATTCAGCAGTGGCATGGCCAGGGACAGGGCTGGACACTGAGTCCCAGCAGCTCCCAGGCTCCAGAGCCACAGGCAGAGCCTGGGGGAGTGGAAGAGCACAGAAGTTTGCAGATGCCACCAGAACAAGAACCTTGTGCTGTTCCATAGCTTGGAGGGACAGGGGAGCAGGACCTTCACCCTCCAGACACCTGCAGCACATTTCTGAAACACCTTTTCTATTTTTCATGCCTTTCTCTACTTTTTATCATGCACAGGGAAGCAGATTTAATTTGTCGTCTTGCAGTCATCACATCTGAAACAGATACAGTAGGAATGTAAGCTCCTTTATTTCAGGCCTTTTGCTTTAACCACAAGAACATCCATCTATGCTACGTAAGAGTCAGCCAGGCCATGAGAACTGCACGATACAATCTACAAGGAATATTTTTAATGATGTAGCATTTTTGAAAGCAGATTATGCAAGGATACTTTAAAAAGGAATTATAATGTAATTTGGGTGTAGTCTCTACAGAAAGACAAACATAATTCATTCTTATCTTTTCCTAACTGTCTCCTTTTTCACTGCTGTCAGGAACTCTGCATGAAAACATATGATTTTACACCAACGACGCCTGCATCTTGCTCTTTACCAGATATGACTGTCTGTATGCAACATGGCAATCTGGGAACTCTGGAGGGAATTACATCAGCAGTTGGTGTCAAAGTTCTGTTTTCCATTTCTATTAGGAAGGATTATTTCAGCATCCAAATCAATATGACTGTATGGCAGCATAAAATCTATCGGAGAAAAGTTTACAAGTAAGGTCTTATCTCTGGCTCAAGGAACAGATGTGGGAAAAAAGACTGAAAATAGGGAATTCTCCCTATAGAATACAGTTAAACAGATACCAGTGTCGATGGCTGAATGCTGGAACCATGAAATTAACTGCTCTTTGTTAATTCAAACTTTTAATAATTGGATTGTGGTAGTAAATAAAAGCAGCATGTTCCTTACCAGTTGGCATCTTTAAATTAAGGTACAGCATCTGTGTAAAAGATTTACTTCATTTCAAGAACTCACTGTTGGACTGGCACCAAGTACTGTCATGGCATGGAAGAGTAACTGAGCAGTGCAGAAACCAGGAGGGGCAATAAAGCACTCAGAAAAAGATTCCTGTTCTCATTTGTCCACGTATAGAATAATTAAATAGAATAAAAGAAACAATGACTAGGAAACCTTCTTCAAAAATGGATCTTCTGTAAGAGCTTCACTCTGACATCCAGGAAACCATTTTTCCGCAGCTCACAAGTGACAGGCTGCAGTAAAAGATGAGTCAGATTTTCTCCTAAAGGGTGAGTTCTGTCATTGCATTATATTATATTAATGGATTAACTTGTATTTCTCTCTAACTTGATGATAAATGACAGTGAATTTTAGGTAGTCATTTCCACTGGACATGTGCTGACCTTTACCTGACTAGAATGAAAGAGAAGCCCAATGTCAACTTTAACCTTTCTAACCAAACCTACCACAGGGACAAACACATGTTAAGCAAACCTGAATGTACAGCCAGTTATCTTGGGCTTTTCCAGACTGACTTTGTAATGCAGTTCTGGCGACTAAAATACAGGAACAGGTTCCCTCTGGTAGCCAGGAACAGCCTGCCTCCCCAGAGCAGTTAAAATGAACACCTCTTTCCTGGCAATCCACTCCTATGGCACATTCCTGCCCTGCATTCCCCACTGCAGCTCAGCAGCAGAGCCACCCTCAGGGCTCACAGCAAGCTGAGAGCACGCCCTGGGGCTGGTGCAAACCTTCCCCCAGCTTTGTGCCACAGGGCTGGGGCACTGGCACACATGGAGTGCTTCATCCCTGTGGAATACTATGGAAAAATACCACCAAGTGGGACTTACTGCTGGCTTCCCAAACAACTGGCTTTTTTCTCATCCCTACAGGATATTACCTGTATTAGCCAAGTACTTTGCTAATTTTACTGTTGGTAAGTACTATTAATAAATCTTATCATGGACACTCTGATGAGGAATTACAGATCATGTGGCTTGCCAATGATTTCCCACATCCCATCCTGGGAGTACCTGAAATAGCCAGCAAAACATCTCAGTTACAGCCCAGGACCAGGTCAGTGACAGATTTCCTGCAGCTGTAGCTGGCACAGCTCCCACCAGGCAGCGTTTTAAGGCCTCCTCCTCTTCTGGCAGACTCTTCTGGGGAAAAGCAAGAGCCAAAGCCCTGCTCATCTAGTCCAAAAAGTGGACTGCTTTAAAGGGGAGCAGAACATGATACTGACTGTGAAAATTAATCTAATAGTCTTTCGACAGAGCTTTGCAAAAGCAAACAGTCCACTTTTGCTGAGACTGAAACTGAAATAAGGCATCTAAACAAGACAGAGAGGAGGCAATAGGGAAGGAAAACTGTTTTACCACTAATGAGGCCAGGATGTTACAGGTTCTCCTGGCAACCTTGTTTTTAATGACAAATGAAAATTGTAGAAATTGAAGAAAAGTGTTTCCCAAATTCTTCAGGTTGAGATAAAATGCATCACACTGAACCAGCCATTCATTTCATCAAAATGCAGATTAGAAGAAAATGCAAATAAAAGTCCAGATAAACTCATGGGAACCAGGTCCAGGTATAAGTAGACTTTAATTTCCCTTGAGAAAGCCTCTAAACAATCCAGAAGGTATTAATGCAAAACTTAGAAATTATGGCCAATGCCTGGATAATGGAAATAATTGACCATTGTCCAAGCTACTAAAGGAAATGGGGGATTTTCTGTTATTTGGTGTTTTCCTATCAAACCTCTGTGCCAAGCTGGAAGTCATGTCTTAGGCCAAACAGAGCTCATGCCTTAGCTAAAAGTCAAACAGAGAGGTTAAACCTGATCCACTTATGCCTCCTACCCTTAAATCCTATGTTTGTAAGGGGACAAGCAGGTTTTCCTGCTTCTTCTTCAGCCTTTAAGGAAAACAAGTCTTTTAATCTATTTAGAGGCCCTTTCTGACATTCTTTAGCTGCAGTTTTTCTCAATCAACCTAATCTTTTCCCATCGAGCTCCATGCTAATCCCATTTTGCTCCACTCCTTAAACTAATAAAAGACTAGAGTGACATTTCAGAAAGGGCATCGTATTAAGCAGCTTCTTTCCCTTCGCGGCAGAGCACGGCGCACAGAACGCAGCGGACGGCCCGTTAATCTTATGGTAATGAGGTGTCAGTGTGAACGGAGCCCTCCTCCTCCTCCTCTGAGCCGTGTGAAGGGCGTGGGGACAGCCAGGACACCGCAGCCGCCACCCCTCTGCTCTGCCAGAGGGCAGGGGGTCCACGGAGTGCTGTTTTTGTGGTGGTGGCAGCAGCTCCTGTCCCCACTCTGCCGTGCTGTGCTGATGGCCAGCAAACATCCACACAGACTTGTCACCCCCTGTGCTGCCCACACACATAACGAGCTTTCCCTCTCTTCTAATTAGCAGCATAAAACTGTTTATCAACTTCAGCTTTGCTCTAACTGATCAATTGGGATCAGCTGCCACACACAGAGACATTTTTCACACCTATCCATCCAGCTGGTGGAAACCACGGGCAAGCTACTTCCTTCATTCCTACAGGGGACAAGCCAGTGCTCTTCCTGGCAGCATGTCTGCATTGGTATTACCCAGTTTGCTTTAATACAGAAAGAATGTTTTCATTTTCTTAAAAATGTCACCATTCCGCTAAAGAAAACTCCCTGGGAGGCTCAAGTGTTGGCAAGTGCTGAGAAAACTTTCTGAGGAAAGTACGAGGTGGGTGATGCGTGGTGACATCCATCCTGTCCCCTGCTCTAGCAGGATGCTCTTCCCCACAGCATGAGCTGGGCTGGGAATTGCAGCTCTGCTGCACACGCCGTGCCAGGAGTCTGTGTTGAACCCAAAATGCTCTGTGTGGTCACAACTGCATCCGTGCTCAGAGCAAACTGGAGCAACAGGGCTTGAAAATATCCGCCAAGGGAGAGGGATGCTGAAGGAACTGTGGACAATAAGGGCAGCACATCCCTCCTTCCTACAGAAATATCTCCATGCATGGATTTCACTTGTACATTTGCTTTTCTTTCTTGTGACTAGTGAATAAAACCTCTGGATTTCATATCCTCAAAAGCCAAGTGTCTGAAGGTCAAACTACCCTACAATTTACCTTTGCCATTTGTGTTTTTTTGTGGTTGTGTAGTTATTACTGATACAGGCAAGAATTTCCTTAAAAATATTCACCCTGTAGAAGAATTCAGCCCTTCTCCTTCTATTTGAGCCAGTCTAACCCTGTAGTTGTACATTCACTGTTCTGTCTTGGTACAGTCACTTAATGCTAGATATCAACAAAGAAACTGATTAATTGGAACTATTTCAAGGACAAAATTCACCAGGAACTGAAAATTTACAGTAGATTGGAAGATGCATTTTTCTGCAATTACAGGAGGACACAGCATCACTGGTATTGCCAATAAATGTCAATTTTTACCCATGCAGCCTCTAGCTAAGTCTTTATTCTGACTTTCTCATCTAATTACATGCATAAAAGAGATACCTCGAGGTAAAATAAAAGGTTTTCTCCAATGCACATTGCTTAGAAAAATCCTACCTCTCCTCTGCCAGTTTTGGAAATCAACTGTCTTGGCAGAGCGTAGCCACTTACCTGTATACTGTGGTGGGTGGGGAGTTCAGGGTGTCGTAGATGAGCCTCACATGGCCTTGGTACAACTCCAGAGCCAAAGGATCGTTGTCTCCTTTGTACAGTAAGATGCCATTGTCTTTGTCCGTGGCTACCTGTGAAACATTCATAACCACGTAAGATTGCTTGAGAATGATTAATAAAAGAAATAAACCTATATTTTAAATCAAACCAATATATGCAATTCAAATATACTTTAATATATCATATATATGAGCAGCAATGAGACCAAGAGCCTGGAGGCACAAAAAGGTCTTGGTACCCTTGGGTGGGCTCACACACAAAGGTCAACTTCCCATTTCACATGAGAGCCAGTTTGCAGTTGTATTCTGAACCTTAGGCCTGTAACAAAATCCCAGGCCTTTTGTCTGCTGAATAAGAAAAATACTGTCCAGAGAGGCCATTCAGAGCAGCCTGTTTTAAGAAGCATCATGACATTAAACACCAAGCTGTACAGGATCAAACACAATGCTCTGAATCAGTAGGAAGACATGGAGCATTCCTGAATCATCCCTGGTTGTGTTGCCAGTCTGGGAATCAGAGTGTGGAGACATTCTGGAGGCTGGATGTGTGCCCACAAAGGTGCCTCAGTCACTCCTTCACATCTCAGTGATTTTAGTGACGCTGTTTTGCACCACAAGAACACAGACTCCGACTTCAGAAGGCTGAAGATGACTCCTTTATTTTTTGGATATGTCTCCCTTTTATACTATTCTACACAGACCAATTCCATTGGCGAAACAAAGGCAAACCTCTTCAATCACATTGGTCAGACCAGAGGGACATCAAGAAGAAGTCCCTCCTAGGAAAAGGAATGAAAAACATAGGTAGAGTTTACAAAACATTTCTCTTGTTTACAGGAAATCCCCTGGGGAAAGAATTTCAGAAAACCAAAAAAAACCATCTCAGGCACAAACCCGGGCTACAATTTTAGAGCAGACAAGTGGCTCACAAATCAACTGATTTTCCCTGGAGTTCGGCCTGCAGCCCAAGTTCCATCAGCGCGGGACACATGCACCTTACAGGTATTACAACTCAGACCAACCTGGAGGGAGATGTTGGCCTGGGGGCGGATTTTGGCGGAGGGCAGCTCCACGTAGGAGTCCTTGCCCACGAAGTTGACGGTGATGAGCTTCTCGCAGCGCTGCCCCGCGAAGCCGGCCAGGCAGCGGCAGACGGGCTCGCGCTGCGCCACGATGCACTGCGCGCCGTTCTGGCACTCGTAGTCGTCGCACGGGCTGGTCTGCAGCAGCACCATGGGCGGAGGCGTCTCGCACAGCAGCCCGCTGCACAAAGGGAGAGCAAACAGCCTCGGTCACCACTGCGTCCTTGTAGGGCACGGAAGGAAGATGAGAGACTCCAAAGACTTTAGAAGGCAAAGCGTGGACTCAGTATTTTCTGAGCTTGAGAAGAGCTAGCTCTCCTCAAGGGAAACTTTCCAATGGTTTTTCTTTTTCCCAAAACAACCTTGTGTAAACAATATTCCTTTCCCATAACAACAGGAGTTGTTTGCTATTTCTGTTACTCAGCCAATGGGAGAGGTGTCAGCCCTATGGACCAATAACGTGCCTTTTAGTGCAGCATGTTATAAAAGGGCTGAATGAATTGTAAATAAAACCCTCTGACTGCAGTCAAGCATCTTTATTTCGTGTCCTATCACGACAGCAAAGAGCACAGAAAAAAGGCTTTATTGTCTAATTCTTACTGCCTTTTATAAGGTGTTCTGATACAGAACTTAACATGACTGGTGAATAGGAACGACACCTCTCTAATTCCATGGGTAAAACTAGAGAAACAGCAAAACACCACCTGGAAAGATTGTTTTGAGAAAGGACAGTTGTTTGCCAAGATTATTTTGAGAAGAAGCTTTCTTGAGAAATTTTTCCTTGGGAAAAAGTTAGCAGCTGCTAGCAGGCTAAAATCTCTCAGACCCAGAAATATCAGGCCCACACCACTGTTTTCTCATTTTTATTTCAGCTGCTGCTGATGCCTTGAAGGGGCTACCTAACACAGAGGCTAGAGGAGATTAGAAGAATAAAAGCAGGTGTTTATTGGATATTGAAGGCCTTCAATAAACACCTGCTTTTCTTCTCTTAATCTTGTGTAACCTCTGCCCCACCAAGGCATCAGTTTCTGGTGACCCAGGTGGAACGATGGTCATGAGGTTTACATACAGTTTTAAGTTTGGTCCATTTACATATCAGGGGTTTATCCTCCGATTACTTCAGGTAATGAAGTCATTTACTCCAAGTTTACCCCCTAATTCACTTATTTACATCTCTCGGGGCCTGAGACAGTGAGGTTTTCTTGAGTGTCAGGCCTATAGAGAAATTGTTTTGCTTGAACTGAAATGGGAGAACAGCAGCTAACAGGCTATGGAGTTTTTCAGTTATACACTAAAGCAGGGCAGGATCTAAAAAATATAAGCACTACAATCCTAGGGCACCACTGCCATTCTACTTTGGAGTAGCAGCTCTGTGGTCCAGCCACCGTGTCCCTGCTGCTGTGAAAGGAGCACAGCTGAGTGCTGGCAGGAGTCCCGTGCTGGATGTGAGCAGCCCGGTGCAGACACTGAGAGCAGCCTCTACTGCCCTTTGCACTGGTTCTTCAGCTCTGCAAGGCACTGCAGCCTGGCTGAAACACCTTCCACCCATACTGTGCTCTGCAGAGGTTCCCAGTGAAATCTGTGAGCCATTTAAGCCCAAACCTGAGACCTCCTCATCCTAGATCTGTGATTTGAGTCTACTCTGCTCTTTTAAGTGGCAAACAAGGGAACTTCTTTCCAGAGGTACCAGCAGAACAGAGCACAGCTAACCCAGCCTGTGAGCTTTGTTCTACCTAATGCCCATTGGTTTTGTGTTGTCTTCGGCAGCAAGTAGAAAACAGAAGGAAAAGTCAGTGTATATAATTTTAATTTTTTGGAAGTTAAAAATAATCATAATAAAAAAATCCATGTGACCCGCAACAGCCTCCACTAACAGAAAGCAAATGTTGGAAGAAGCCAGACTGTCTGTGCTTAGTGCTGCTCTGAAAGATTCCCCAAGCCCCTGGTAAGGCTCCTGCACAGCCTTGCTTGCTGTGAAACCCCTCTGGTGCGTGGCTTTACCAGGGCAGCTCTCCTGATACTGGCACCTAGAAATTACACTAGTGACAGTGTCTGTCAAGGCCCTTTCCTTTTTAATTTTAAACATTTTTAAAAAGTATACATTTAGAAATAATTAATAGGATTTATTTTCCCAGCTGTGGAAAGTGGAACACAGCCTGACTTCCACAGCTTGGCCAAGTCCATTCTGCCTGGTACAATCTCATTTATTTAAATAATCACTGTGAGTTCCTTGCAGCAGTCTGTCCCAGTGGAGAACTCTGAAGCATCTGCACCACAGAGGAGCAGTGCTTCCATCAGGCTCTGCAGCTTAATGTGTGCTTCCCCACCAGAGCTGCATTTATCAGGCAACACTACTGTGAGGCTGATTGCTGGAGGGAAGCTTTGAGAACTTGGGGTTTATTCAGCAGGGCTCACAAATTCTCTAAAATGTTTTTCATCTGCAGGGGGCAAATGAGTGCTATTTTGGGAAGAAAATATTGAAAACTTTTCAGGAGGAAAGCATATTCTGCAGTTGAGAGAAGCTGGTGAATGCTAAGGAAAGGTGCTGCAAGGAGCACAACTACACCTGACCAGGGAATGGGAAATGATGAAATGGGAAAGTGAGTGTGTGCATGGTGGCACTTGATTTTTGGGGCTGTCATGAGAACCTCACTGTGCATGAGGCCCTACCTACACTGTTCAGAATTACCCAAGTGCCATTTGTCCAGCTGTGTGAGGATGTAAGTTTTAACATCTTTTTAACATGCGGCTCCAAATGGCTTTGACACACAACGTAGTGACAACCATAAAATCACTACAGGTCTGTGCGTTTATTCCAACAGCATAAGCTCTGGATAATTGGGAGGACACTCTGCAAACTCACTGCTGGGAAATGATTCCTGATACTTAGCCAAAAAACTTTATTAATCATCATCTTAGGTCTCCTAGTTACCTTTGTCAGACCACCCCTTGTGTTCTCTCCTTTTGAGCAACACCTGCAGCCTTCAAACACTCGCAGAGTTATCTCCTTGCCACACATCAGCGTGCCCAAAGCAGCTCCAAGGACAGGGGAGTCTGTAACCCTGAACATCAGAAGGCTGAACTCTGTCAATCACTATATTTGCATTTGTAATCTTAACAGGAAAAACCCCAAACCTCAGAACCCCCTTCAGAGCAGCAGGCCTTTAAACTACAAAAGGCTTGAGTCATGGGAAGAATAATGAGATCATATTTTGTTAGCAGAATTTTAATCCTGAAATCAAACAAGATCAGGGACTACTCTGCATGGAGAACACATGGGGCTTCATCTTGCTGTCTGCATCTTGGCAGAGGGCGTGTGGTGGTGCTCAGTGGGAGGTTTTCCTCCCCAAAGACCCTTGTCTTCCTTGCCTCTTACACAGGAAATTTAGGGAAGTGGCATGGACTAGTGGAAAAAAAAAGAAAGCAAACAGGAGAACTCAAGTTAATCCTGGCTGTGCTGTTGGCAAGCAGTGGGATTACTTTGCTTGCCCATGGCTGCCTTGGCCTGTGAAGTACTGTCTAAGCTGGTAGTTGAGTTTTGGAGCTTAGTGTAGAAAGATGCTTCCTCTCCTTGGAGGACTGTTAGTGGAATGAAATTCGCTCATTTGATCAAGAGAGAAGACTGGACTGTTCCAGGTTCTGCTCTGGATGCCCCTGGTGTGAGACCAGACAACCTGGGGCACTGCCTAAATTGCCAGCAGAGCTCTTTGGTACATGGGAAGGGGCCACACCAGTCTCCCACCTACCCCTGTTGCTCCACCCAGCTGTGTCAGCTCAGAACATCTGACAAACACTGTGACTCTGCTTTCCCAGAAAAAAACCCTCCCATTCATCACTGCCTAGTGCTTACAGGCCTTAAAAAATCAGGGGACCTGCAGCGAAAGTCTCCCAGTCGGTCCCATCTGATGACAGCCTTGAGTTACCCTTGACTCCAGAACTGGCTTTGCAATCCCATTTCTCAACTCTAACAATTAGGTAACACTGAGGATTTATATCCCACAGTCACGACAGCCTTACCAGTCACCAATCTGCAAGATCCCTGAGGCCATCAAATGGACTGAAGCAGAGAGTGAAACATGGAGAGAAGGGTATGAATTTGAAATTCAGAGGATACCTGATACCTTGTAAATAACAAGTCTGATTCTGTGAAACCATGGGCTGACATCATGTTATATATCAATGCCTATTCAGGGAAGGCTGTCTGCTTTGCAACAGAAATGTGTGTTGAGAGGGAAGGAAAAAAACCCCAAACCAGCAAGGATGAAAGCAGAAAGAATGGAAACAGTTGCAGATACAAAGCAGAGAAGATGATTTATAAGTGTTCATGCAATTTCTGCTCTGTCAAGACTGATCTTTTCAGGTACTCCTTCTTTGTCTCATGTGTGTATTTTAAACACAGAAAAGGTTTAGCTGGAAGGAAGCCAGTATCCAGCCCCAGGCAATGATTAGTGAATCCATTTGGAGGAGCACACTTATCTTTGACAGACAGAGAGATTTCCAGGAGTCAGATATATTGGCAGCTGTCAGAATGAGGGGCTGGAAATTTACAAGCCTGAATCATACTGAGCTCATCCAAGAGACACTGCCACAAAATCTTCAGACTCGTGTTTTCCTTGCAGCCAGTTGTGAGGGTTCATAAACGCAGTTTTATTATCCTTTGCTCACTCTGCACATGCAGGGTTTATCTCCATATAACTGTGAGTGTATCAGGAGGTGTGCTCAGTGTGTTAGCAGCGATGGCTGGGGCAGGCACGCTCACACAGCACCGCCCCAAAATCGCTGCTTTCCAAGCAGGAATCGCCAGCCCCGCGTTCCGTGTCCTGTTAAAAGCCCCTGCAGGGAGCGGACCTGAAGCAGCCATTCCCCCGGGGGTGACAGATGAGTGCTGTTAGAGGCTGATGAGGATGACAGAACATTCCCAGCCCTGCGTACCTGAAGCCCTGCGGGCACACGCAGGTGTAGCCATTGACGGCATCCACACAGGCGGCTCCGTGCCGGCACTTGTGGCCCACGCAGTCGTCATCATCCACCTCACAGTGTTTGCCGCTGTACCCCGGCAAGCACTCGCATCTGAAAGGCAGGAACATCCCTGTTAGTGGCTCCTTCCGACATTCACAGCGGCAGCTCACACAGGCAGCCCAGCGCCTGCTGAAATTGGGGTGGGGAGATGTTTGCAATTATTCCTGGCAGCATCAAGCACTGTCCCTGCCATCTGAAAGGCTCAGGTCGCTCCTAGCTGGCTGCATTTGAGGTTCTGCAATCTGCTGAAGTTCAAGTCGAGCAAAGCACCACCATCCTACAGCTTCTCCTCAGCTGAGTGTGTGAAGGGTGATCAAGGGGCAGACTCCCAACTGTGCTAAAGATGACAATGCCCTCCCTAACCTTACACACTCAAGGGGCCTTACAGACTCAATTCTGCAAGAGCAGTGGCTCTGATGCCCCGGAGTATGATTTTGCCAATGCCTGCACACTGCTGGGTGTCTGAGCTTGGCCCTGGGCAGCTTCATGGAGCACAGGAAGGGAGAGTCCACCTTCCGAATGCAAACAATCTGTAAACAAGCTATAAACCTCACCAAATTCAAAGAGAAAGACCAGGTTTTGAGACCATCACCTCCATTCCATTCCAGGCAAAATGCTGCTACAACAATGAAAAGTTGTCTTTGCAGTGTGTCCTTTGCCATGGTGACACTGCACATTCTGCAGTGGGGTGACACAGTGGGATGTACCCAAACCTGCAGACATTGCCTGTTGGTTTTACTTTATACAATTCTCAAGTTTGCTGTATGAAGGCTGCATCAGCATTTCTATTTATAAGTCTTGCAGAAGTTTATAACCTGACAATAGAAAATGCATCCCAAAGTCTCTAACTTGGATCAGATCTTTTGGGATTGCTGAGCAGCCTTTTTTTTGAATCTATACTGTAGACAATGTTTAGTCAGAAACACTCTTTAGTCCATAAAACACATTTTACTCCTCCCAGCTGGATGTTGTTGCACATCTGGAAAACAAAAGGCATACCACTTCAACCAAATCAGGGGAAGAGTTACAGATAATTTCAGCAATAAAAAATAGGTTTGTGCTCTTGTTAGGGCCTGTGGTTGGACCCAACGTGCTAGACACCAAGAGCTGGAAGAGGAGAGGCATTATAAAGCTGAGGATGTGGCATCAGGAGAGAGACTACTGCTCCATCAGCCTGTGCAGCTGGCCTCCCCCTCCTCCTCCTCCCTGCCAGCAGCCTGGTGGGGTAAATGCAGGAGGAGGCCCCTTGTAGAAAACCTCTTCAGAGGAACTGGACAGGAGTGATGAGGAAAAGCTACTTCCACTTCCCAGGCAGGAGTCATTGTGCTGACTGCTGCTCTGAGTGCCAGCAGGAGGCTCCTGGCTGCTCCCAGGGCAATGCAGTGACCCGGGTGACAGTGCAGAGTACAGCAGTGTCCTGTGAGTGCCAATGGCCCGGGAGTGGCTGCCAGGGTGACAAGAGCCACCCCACTCAGGCACAGAGAATGTGAGCTCCAGTCTCCCTTTCAGAGCTTGGCCTGACCTGGAGGAAATGGGGCAAAGCCTGCTCACCTGTGGCTGTGATGGGCAGGGTTAGGGGCATGCAGACACTCCACCCTCCCTGCAGGAGAGGCCCCATCACCAGCCTCTGCAGCCACAGGAGGCTCCATGGCCCAGCTCTGGGTGTGTGAATTGCTTTTTTACACCTTGGTGGCTCAGGGAATACTGTGATTAACATAATGGAGATGACAAATCAGAGCAAAGAGCATAAAACAGAAAGCGTTCCTGCCCCAAACCCTAAGAAATGGGCAGAGTTTTCTGGCAGCATTGCAGACACACCTGCAAGGAAATAGTGTCAATCAAAAGACTTTGTGAGGGGAATTGGCAGCATTTAATCCTGTTGTTTTTTATTGATCCCTGCAGTCCTAATATAAAGTGATGTAATAATGAACAACGTGCAGTTCCTTATTCAGGGCTGCCATGCATCAATTTTATGATGTGTATTGGCTATCTCAGTAATGACAGAACCACCACTTTTCTCTGCAGGGCTGCATTAAATCAGCATTTTAAGCTGTCAGGTAATAATTCCAAGCTTTGGAATAATAAAGTATATTTATATCATGCTCCAGCATCAATACAGTGAATGGAAAAACATGCTCCTTTCTTGAAGTTATTTTTTGGAAGTAATTTCATTGTGTTAAAGGCTGGTTTTTTTTGTTTTGTTTTCTGGCATATAGAAAGCTACTCTTCCTCTATATAGTAACAGCATACTAAATATGTGGAGGCTGGAAGGGAGGAAAGCCACCTGCAAATTTAACTCCAAAAGCAAAGAGCTCTGTGCAGCCAAAGACACACTGAAACAGTCCAGTTTGCTTCCAAGCTTGGCTTTAGAAGCATGGAATTCCTTTTGGGTCAGTCTTCTCTGAGCTCTTGGTGTGTCGCATCTAGGCTGAAGCTACCAAAAAATGCCTGCCTGAAGTCTAGGAGGTGAGAAATTCAGCCCCATGAGTTCTTCATCTGGACTGTTCCTAGAAACTCAGGGTCTGTGCCATCAGGGAATGCTGGCATGGTAATTCCATCCTTCCCACAATCCCACCCAGTGCCAGCAAAGGACTGAGTGTCAATCAGTAAAAGTCTGATGCAGTAAAGAAAGTGGCAAAGAAACCTTCATGTTCAGATCCTGGTAAGAGAGTGATTTACACGATTAGATAGTTATCTCACTTCCCAGCGACCATCTGACACCACTACAGCAGAAATCTTGTTTTCTGTTACAGCCTTGGAGTGATGGCAACATTCCCAGTGTCACAGAGAGCCTAAAAACCTGTCCAGTGGTATTTAAATTGTTGGCCCTATCTGAGGGAATTTGCATCTGCATACACTCAATGTCTGTTGTATTAAAGGCATGAATCATGGCTTCTATCGCTGGGCCAGAATGGAATTTCCCTCCCCACGTCAATAAATAACTTGGCTTCCTATTTTTTTTTCCTGTCTTTATCATCTTTTCTTCCCTCTGCAGAGCTGCAGACTGACCAGAGCTGAGGGCAGGACAGGCACACTGGTGTGTCCTGCTCACATGCCCAGGACACAAACAAGGGACAAGCCTGACTCCTGCCATTAACACTCCGTGCCTCTGGAAGCAGACAGAGGACAGACAGGAGCCTGACTCCTCCTGCACCATCAGGAGATCCGGCCGCTCAGGGGATCAGCTACAGCACAGGAGCAGAGGCTGCTGATTTCAGTGAGCCCCAGCAGCATCACACATCACTGCACTACTGCTCAGGGCTCATTTCTGAATGGTTTGGTGCCTCTAAAGTATGAAAGAAATAGCAATGCTTGGACACCTCTACATTCAAGGCTCCTTCACCTCTGAAGTTTGGTTGTTAGAAAGCAAAATGGGACAGTAGAAGTAAAGAAAGAATGGATTTTTCTATAGCATTCTATCAATGGTGGGAAAAATAACACAACAAACTAGCAGAAAAATACTTTAAAGGAGTTATTTAGGCTCCCCTCAAGGGTTTGTGGTCCTACTGTGAAGAACAGTTTTCTAGCAAGCATGTGAGAAGAAGTATCTTATTTACTGAAATTGTTTGGGTGGGAGGTATGGCAATGCTTCCAGCAAGGGGGAAACCATTCAGGGCCACAGCTGTCTCCATCCCTTCATGCTCTGTAAGAAGGTAATTTGAGTTACAAGCCTTCGCCTCATAACATGATATACTACTGAATTAACCAAGAGTACTGGATTAACCGAATGATGGATTAACTGGGAATGAAACCTGGAAAGAACATCAGGGACTATTTATGCACTGGCACACACCTCCTTGTCTAGTGCCTACACATCAGTTCAGGAGCCACCCTAATCATTTAATAGCTTAATCTTCTTCAAGATTTGGAAACATTTCTGTCTGGAGGCTTTTCACCCAAAAGAAAGGCTTGTATTGTACTGCCTGACAGTCTAGCAGAGAGTCAGCTGCCCTTGAGATAGCCACCCTCTCTAAGATTTTGGTTCATTTCAACTCTCCTGAAATGTCCTGTGTGCCAGTTTACACTGTTCTGACATGCTGGTTGCTTCACAGGACACAATCTGAACCAGCTGGAAGTTACCAGGAAGAACAAAGCCTGCTACCTTCCCTCTCCTGGGTGTGCAGGACAGAACCCCAGGAGGGAATCAGTGAGCACTGATTCAGGGCTGCACTGTGGCCATGAAAACAGCCTTAGGGGAAGGTGCAGGGAGCAGCTCACTCTGCACTGAACTCTCTTGGATTTGTCTCCAAAGATCTCTTCCTGACAAGCTTTTCACAGAACTTTTCAATTGTCTCTATTTGCTGAATTGCTCTGGCAGTCCCTGTTCTGACAAGCCATGCATGCTGCCACTGTGCACCTCTCACACCTCCCCAAACCCAAACCTGCAGGTGCTGTGCTGCCATCCAAAACTCCAGGCTTTCCTCTGCCCCTGTGAAACAGTCAGTGTCATTTCCAATGGGAAAATGCAAACACAGGCATCACCAAACCCCAGATGAGCCAAGCAAGGCAAATAGAAAAGGTGGCTCCTGAGTTGGAGCCATCCAGCTCTGGATCTGTTAAGGCTCCTGTTACACTGCTTGAGTTTATAAATGCCCTAAGGAACACATAAGGAAACTGTCCTTGATTTGTGATGCAGGATAAGGTACTTTGCAGTGACTGTTCCATAAATTCTCCTATTTCCATGTTCTATTCCAGAATAATTCCTCTGCTCTGAGGGTACATCCATTATTTTCAAGTAAACCACAGAAAGCGAGAAAAGTATGGATGGATGCATTAAAGTTAAAATGTGGCACAGACTGAAATGTATATAGTCTTGCATTATTTGTGTTAATTTTGGTGATTTTTGCTCCACACTCATTGCCAATACAACCCCAGTCAAGCCAATAGATGGATGTGCCCTCTGTGTAGAGACCAACACACACACACTCTTACCTGGCTCCTTTGTCCAGGGGAACACATTTGGACTCATGTTGGCAGGGATTGAGATCAGGAACACAGTGGTTAATCACCTCATCACACAGTTCACCTGAGGCAAAGGAAAGGCAGAAAAGCTGTAACACAGCTTGAACAATTCTGAACACCCATGATGTCCAGGGATGGCCAATCTCCCTAAGTGGAGACAGCTCAGTAGTTCAGCAGGAAGTGACAAAATTGCTTGTTGAGGGCACATGAGACTTCATTAAATCAGCTCCTTTGACCTCCAGTGACCACACTGTTTCTATCACATGGATTTGAAAGGCTGGTATAAAAAGCACCGATGTACAAACTCCACTTGGAGACAGATGAGGGATCAAATGGGCAGCTCCTGACCCAGAACCTCTTATTTCAAAGCAAGAAAGTGATACAAAAGTGAAGTTGCTCATTAGACCGTAACATTTTCACACGGGCACATATTTCAGCCATGGTTCATACGCTGCCAAAGAAGAGATTGGACATCATTCTGGGAAAGAACAACAACCCACAAACCCTCCCCCCAAAACCTCTGCGACTTTCCATAATAAGAACCAGCTTTAGGACTGCATGCAATTATAAAACATTCACTATTTATAAGAGAAGTACTAGCTCTATTGTGCTCACAGGAGATGATGTCTTTTCAGACAAAAATCCACCTCATGTAAGCACAGCTCAGCTGTTTCTAGGTAGAGTGTATAACATGCCACGAACCTCCCTGGATTTGTATAAGTTTTAATAATTAATAGTTGTAGAATGTTCAAACCGTGATAGTTTATTTAAATACAATCCTTCTCTGAGTCCTAAATTATTAGGTCACACTTCAGTACCCCAGGATTTGAGATCCAGCCAAAGACCACAGAAATCTTTGCCTTCCCCAGAATCCAACAGAAACCTACCCCACACCTCCCAAAGCCTGGCAATAAAAGCAAAGGTTGGGGAATCTCAACATGGAACCCCCCAAAAGCAACAGTCCCAAAGCCCCCTGTGCAGCTCTAGCAGAGGAGCACATCTGCAGGGTTTCAAGGTTATACCTGTTTTCAGTGCCTATACATGGTACACACCGTCACACAGGCCACACCATGGGAATGGTGGGGGAAAAGGGCAATGTGGGAGCCACTGGTGGGCTGGTATTGTTCTGGAAGGTTTTCATGGAGCTGCAGCTCCACCTGTCTTGGGAGAAATGCCATTTTCAAAAATCCTTACATTTCTCTACTGTCTAGTGGTTACAGAGAAACTCTTGAACACAGAAGCCAAGCAAACCACGAAGATCAAAATTCAGATGGAAAATACAAATCAGAACCATGCATCTTTTATCAGTTCTGTCATCTGGCAGCTGGCTGAGAACACAATTTTGAGGGTGACTCTGGTGCTGATAGGTGTGGTTTGTTAACTCTCCCAGGTGCTAATGCTCTGTCAGGTTATTCCTCCCACGTGTCCAGCCTCCCTCCAGTACAAGACACACAGCTCTTGATATGACTCCTCCTATTAGAATGGAAGCATAATATGTATTTGCCAAAATTACTCAATTGTTTCTGCGTGTTTCAAACATGGAACGTGTCCTAGATGTGCCTTTGAGAGGTGTCAGATGTAAATGAGAGCAGGAATACAATCCATGGGAGGGGCACTGCCAGCACAAACCCCATCCTGGTGGGCCATACACACCCTCCTGACTTTGTGGTGGGCTGGGTTTGGCACTGCCAGGGGAGTCTGGCATGGGAACCTGCAGTTTATTGTTCACACCATCAACTACAAGACATGCAATTCCACCTGGAGCCAAGGAATCCCAGGAAGTCACCATCATTAAATGCCACCAAGTCTTTTCACAGCCCTGGACAAACCCTGTGCAAATATAATGAATGTATCCAGCTTAAGAAGGGGGAAGTGCCAAAGAAACTGAACACTGCAGATCCATGGGAACCAGGGAACATTCACTGGGCTTGGGGTTGGCCACTGTGCTTTGTTGCTCCTCAAAAACAATGAGGGATGTTCAGTTCTTACAGCTGTGAACACTGGGGACAGCTCTTGACACATTCTGAGGTGGCAGAGCTGGGATAGGTCTGTTTACTGCTATCCCCAAATCCACAGGCCACCAACCCTCCCAAAAACTAGCAAAGGCACTCCCTCAGCCTTGGGGCAGACCTGAACACGAGCAGGTCAGACTTTGCTACAATGCTTGGAGAACTGCCAGTTTGTCATCTCGATATTCCCCATGTCCCTCGTGTGCTATGGATCTTATGTGAAAATAAACATCAAAGAAATTAACTGGCTGGTGACATTAAGAGAGCTCAAATGAGCTAAAGCTGGAATTAATTTTGGAAGACCATCTAATAACTGGGAAGAGTGTGGATAGATGCCTTCAACTATCCTTTCACTAAAAATGGCCAATACATACTTTTGAAGTTTCTATTTTTTCTTTTGTTTTGTTTTGAAGCAAAGGAACCAGGCTTTTAAAAAATATGAACAGTATCAAAACTCTCAAAGGAAATCATAATTCTTCTTTAAGTATTCTTCTGAACAGTCTTGACAAGAGCTTAGAGATCCAGTAAAAATCTCCCCAAATGTCAAATATTATGACTCACTGTGTCATTCTGAAGATACCACTATCACAATGCAGGAGAATTCTAGGCTAGGTACCAAACACAGCATCCAAAAAAATGATATTTTTCATGCAAAACTTGGAACATTTAAAGACCCTTCCTGTTATTTTTCCCATCTATCACTCATTAGGGAGCTCACTTGGGAATGCCTCGCAACTAGAACAGCCTCATCTCAGAAAGAAAATACCTCTTGGTCATTATTTCAGGCCCCACCAACGATCAGTAGATGCTGCAGAAAGCATGCCAGGGAAATAAAACACTTTTTGAAAAGCAAAACCCAAGGCACCAGCTTCACAATGTCTTTCTCATATTTTATTCACTCAGAAAATATCTGGGCCAAAAAATCTGCCCTCAGACCTGAGAGCACAACATTCATTGGTCGCTTTAATGTCAGTATCAGAGGAAAAATGTGATCCTCTTTTGTTTTTGGTGGTTTTCTTTTTTTTTTTGGAGTGACACAGGGCTGCTTCTCTGTGCAGCAATTAAAGGTCTTGTCCAAATTTCTCACTGGATAGTTATGTGAACCTAAAAACAAACCGGACATTCATCTTAGGCCAACTCCTAGCAGCACTGATTCTCTTTGTGGAGGATATTTGATCATGCTAAAACAAGAGAAAACTTCATTGTAATGCTTTCCCTAGTGCAGAAAACCATCCAACCTCCCCATTTCCCTCTCTCCTACATATTCTCAAATCACAGCTCCAATTTGGGCACACATGGGTTTCCGAAGCGCTTCTATAAAATGGACAGGAAAAGCACAGCTACAATTCTTTTCCAATCAGTTAAACAACTCTTTTAATCCCAAATAATGATTTTTGTTCCATCAAGGCACACTTATTCCCTTTAATCAAAGCTGAAGCAATAGGTAACATGCAAGCAGATGCTGGACACATGAAGAGATCAGTCTGATATAGCATAAAATACTGCAGTTTTCAGATTACAACCAAGTTATAACGACAGATGGAACTCTTAACAGGTGGATCTCCCTTTGCTGCTACTCATGGAAAAACAAAAAAAACCCACCAAAAACCAACCAACCAACCAACCAAATTAAAAATAAAAAAGAAAAAAGAAAAAAGGGGGAAAAAAGAGAGAGAGAGAAAAAAAATCCCTGAACAATAGCCAAGGTATTATTCTCCTTCTACCTTCCTGGTCCCCTTCACTGGCATTGTCTTAAAAAAAACAAAGCACTTTTTTTTTTTTTTTCCTTTCTTTTTTTCCCATCTTGCAACATTTTCCTGGTCTTATTTTTCAACAGAATCATGAATTTCACGGGGCTTTCCACAGGGCTCACTGCTTATGAAGATCTGCCAAGAAACACGCTTGGGCTTTTCTGTAGCCTTCCCCACGTCTCAGAATGAAGCCAAAACAACAATAGGGCAATAAAGATGACTTTTACACACAGTTTAATAATCATCTATCTTTTTTCTGTTCTGTGCTGTCATGAGAGCTATTTATTTCATGCCCCATTAGACTTTTAAAACCAGCTTCACTATTCCTCCCTAATCAGTAAAAGAGAAGCTGGATGCAGTAAAAGTATTTTACTTATTTATCTTTAAGTGAAACTGCAGTTCTGAAAAGACAACGTAGAGAACCAATTTGCAACCAATGAGTTCAATGATTCTTCTTTTGTTCCACGTGTCAGTTGGGTGATACTTTGTTGTAATATACTGACAAAACCATATAGAAAATATCTCCATCCTTAATGCAAGAGAAGCTTTAGTAGGGCCTGCAAGACTGGCAGTAAATACGCTGTCGAAAATTACACAATATTACTTCAGAAAAGGAACGTGCTTATAGTGAAGGAAGGATGGAGAAATCCTGGCCTGGATCCACAGCATGGAAACTTTTCCAGGCTGCACAGGGTGAGTGGTTAAATTGTGTGTTGCAACATTCTGAACTCTGCCAGGTAAGCCCGAATGGAACTTGTCTCTTTGCTGCTAATAAAAAACGCGGTGCTGTTTTTCTCATAGGAGATTACTCATTTTGTATCTAATAAATTGTATTGGAAGAAATGTTTTCTGTGTTTTGTTTTCCCCTTCTCTCTGTTCAATCATTAAAAAGAAGTCAGTGCCAATTGGAATTTTCAGAACACTGAACCTAAAAATGGTTGGGTGGAACAGACAGGGTGTTCCTTCACGGAAGTAATTCAGTGAAGAATGTTGTTGATGTTTGATGAAAATGATTTGAGGCTCATCTAAGAAAATAGAAAAATGAATTTTTTGCCTCCAAACTATTTTAACTTGCAATGAATAAATAAGAAACTCTGTGAAAAACCTTCAGGAGCAAATGCTATTGTGTTAGATTCAAAAACATAAAAGAAATCACCTGAAACGCACTGCAGCAGACTAAATTCTGTATGATCACTGAGGTTTGCTCTTGCTTGACAAACACTGCCCACAATACATCACAGCAAGAGTTACTTTACTCTTTTTATCTTGTCTTAAGTTAAAAACTCCCAAGTTTTATCAGGTTTTGACCTGCTAAGTGGGAACCCTTGAGTTGGATTCCACACTGGGATTCCCACAGGGGCTTATTTTTCAGATTCAAGGAGCAATTCTCCCTAACCTTAAGGTTCAACAAAGGGAGAATGGGTAAAACCAGATCTGGACAGCGAAATAATGATCCTTTCACTGCCTCAGAATATTGAAGAAGGAATGTCTTCTGTGCACTGCTGAAGTATAAAAAACCATATTCAACATCCCAAATGCCACACAATACAGTGTGTGAAACATTAATTGAACCAGAAAATTTCCAGTGCCCCTACAAGGTGGTGACCTGCCTAAGGCACTGTTCCTCAGAACCACTGTGTCTGGAAAAGATCTTAATTTTGCTGGACACCCTACATTTTTGAGCTGTATTTATTCATATGGATGTCTTCCAGTTGTTTGGGATCAGTTGAGGATCAGTTCAGTTACCCACACATTCTAGTGCAGTAGGTCACACCTGAGATGTCTCACATTATGTGAGATGTCCTTCCTGGGCTGGCAGGGAAGACACTGGACACACTGTGGATTCCTGCTGGTCTGAGCAGGGGGTGGGGAATGGGGGCTGGAGCCTGTTAAAAATTCTTTGTCTCCAGCACTCCTGCCTCTGTTCCCTGCTCCAGAGCTGCCATGGGATACAGCCCTTCACGGACTCCTCCAACGTGGCTCCTTCCTTCAGGCTCCAGCATGGGTCCCTTCACAGCACACAGCTCTTCAGGAGATGACTGATTTCCTTGTTTCCCACTCTGTTTCTTGACAGACTGGATTTAATGACCCTCACATCCCATTTGAGGGTGAATTCACTCTGCTCATCCTAAAGGACAGCAGTAGCTGACATTCCACTTTCTTACAGACATGCCGTGTCCTGATGAACAAGGAGGAATTCTCTCTCTGGTGTATGTTATTCCACAAACATGACACTTTACATTTTACAGATGGGAGAGTTTGACCAGAGGAGATCCTGGAGCTGAGCACTCCAGCATACAGGACACCCACACTGAGGCTGAAGACAGGCTGCAGCACTGCCAGTTGCTGTGCTGTTTCCTCCCTGTACGATCAGATAAGAGTCCAATCTGATAGGAGTGATATGTGATTCTCTCTTCATAAAACAGGGCTGGAAATGGGCTTAGGCTCTTGAACAAAGCCCAAACCTTCCAGGTCTTCCAGCACTTCTCATTCCTAGTTACACAACTGGGAAATGTGGGTGCCTTTTTGTGTTTTACGCAGAAAGCAAGTACACTTCACATCTGCCAAGTAACTAAAACTGAGAAACTTCCATGTAAGGCAGAACTCCTTCAAATAAAAAGGAAGAAAACACACCAAACTCTGACCACAATTTTCTCTGTCTTGAGGAGATTATGGCTGAAGTTCCAAAATTTAAAAGGAGTTGATAGTTAAGTACTTGTTTAAGCCTTCAGCATTTATTAGGCAGCCCAGATCCCTGTGGAACCACAAGGCTGAACCATGGCACCTCAAACCTCCTTGTTCCACTAGCAAAAACTCGGGGGGGAAAAAGCAGCGCCAGTGCCATGGTCCACCTCAGCCTGTCCAGGGGTCACTGGCTGGCTCAGGGACAGAGCCACATGGGTGCCACATCAGTGTCACATGAGTGTCACACCAGTGAGTGATGGGAGGGCTCCTCAGCCTGTCCAGGGGTCACAGGGACACATTGGTGCCACATGGGTGTCACAGCAGGCAGAGATGGCAGGGCTCCAGCACACAGTGACAGCTACCAGCCCGTCCCAGCTGCTTTCCCTGGAGCTGTTTGGCTGCAGCGGGTGCTTGGCTTTCGCCACCACGGGACACTCCAGGAGAAGGGCCCATAATCACTAACAGGGAATTGGGCTCTAAAAGTAGCAGAGCTGCAAAACTCTCAGATACCATCTACCACAGGACATCACAAGGTCCCCTAAGGTAAAACAGATCTTAGCTTTCTCTTCCAAACATATCAAACCAGAAATAGTTCCTAGCTTTATTTTATTATTATTTATTTTGAGAGATATTGTTTTTCCAGTGATACAAACTGCTTGCAGCTTTTTCCCAGGGAAGAAAACTATTTTAAACACTTGCTCCTGCCCTCTCTCTGCCATGGGTTACTGTGTATTTTAGTAAAGACCTATTTTCAGCAGTGGAAACCACTAATTTTTTTTTTTTATGTGTCAGAACAAAGAGATGAGGGTATTGTTGAGGCTTTTTAGGATCTTTGGCAAATAGGAATATATTTCCTGGTTGGATTTTTTTTTTTTTTGGTGAGTAAGTGCTACATATTTCTGCTGGTAAAATCAGACAGGAGGAGGAAAAGTCACAGCAAACAACAAAACCAAATAAACCAGCAGGCAAAGCACCTAAGCATTCCAAGCACCCAGGACGTGTTTGGTGCAGCCCATTTGTTCCTCTGTGTAAGTCTGGACCCCACTTCACGTGGAGGCACAGAGGGCAGTGAGGCTGAGGACAGGATGTCTCAGAATGTCTTTGGAGAGATGAGATTCTGTGTTTGAGTGGAGGACTGTGATGGTCTGAAGGAGGTCTGTAACAGCAGGGAACAGGAGTGAGGAATGGAAGGGAAAAGCTCTCTGAATTTTGCCCTACATTCCTACACCACCCAGCTAAAGGGAGAACACAATGTTTGCATCAGTAGCTGGAGACAGGCCATGCTACAGCCAGAAAGGCAGAGATTAGGAAAATACAAAAAGGACAAGAACCAGGGTGGCTGATCTAACATCTATCCTTCTCTTTTGATGTCCCCAGAATGTTTCTTTTTGAAGGGAAGGAGAGCCTACAAAACTGTAAGGAGGTGCTGTGAACCACCAGAAGTCCAAGCAGGTCATAAACCAGCCCCAGACTCCTTAGAGCTGGCTGGATTTGGGTACATGATTGTCCTGGAGGAATTACATGTCTACAATTTAGCTTCAGGATGAAAATAACCAGTTGGGCAGAGGAAAAATAAGACATCAACTGACAATTAAACCCATCAGGACTCTGCTACACGCCGTAAGTGTCGGTTTGGTTAGTGAAATACAGGCAACAAATATTGAAAATATTGATTTTAAGAATGCAGAGGAAACCTGCTGATGGTGGGTACGGGTTTGAAGCTTTTTTATGGCATTCAGCTGTCTGCCTTCACTCCTCTAGTTTTGTGTTCTTTAACTTGCATTTACTACTTCATGGAATCTATTTGTAATTCCACATTGTTTTAAACTTAATAGATGGAAAAGAACTAGGAAGGAGGTTATTGTGTGAGTGTGGGCTGCTTTTTGGTGTGGGTTTTTTTTTTCTTTTTTTAAATGAAAGTGAAATGGGGCTGGAGTGTGGGAAATTCCTTCCTCAGCAGTCACTTAACAAATTGGCCATTTTTCATCTACTCTGAGTCGGGGGAAAGACTGTCAAAGAATTTTAAAAGAAAACACTGCAAAATCTTATTAATTGAAGAAAGATTTTTGGCCTTCATTTTTCCAACCAGTGAAAGCAAAATTCATGCATCATAATTTGGGATATTGTTCCCTAAAAAGGCTATAACAAGTAAAACCAGGCAGACAGCAGATAGAGCAGGAAAACACTAAGGTATGGAAAAAACCAAAGCCTGGATACTGTGACTCTGTCAATAGTCAAAATTTTCAACACATTCATTTTTAATTTGTATTTCATTTAGGAACATAAGATTTACTATCATGATTTAACCATTACTCAACTAAGCCAAGGGGGACCCTCACTATTTCTTGCAGAACAACACACATACACACTCTTGGATCTTCCTCCCTGCATTCAGAGTAGTTTTTGTATCACAGCCCACACTGGTTCTATAAAGGCAGAGTTTACTGAAATATCGCTGCAGTGTTACCAGCACTGTGGCATCCATGGAGGGATGTGGGATTCAGGCTCCCTGCTTGGCAGGGGAGAAAAGCAGGAATCTGCAATAACTGAGCTGGGCACCCCTAAGCTCAGGTTAGTGCAAACATCCCAGGCTATCAGTGCAGAAACAACTCCAGTGCAAGACAGACCACTTCTGACTGAACGTGGGGCTTAACTACAGCTGAGAAATCCCATTTGTATGTAGAAACAACAACTCTTGCATAATTACATTGATAAAAATGGATGGTCTGGATTTGTTCAACCACAAAACCCAGCCAGTCAACCTTTCAAAGAGATTTCTGTTTTCCATGTAAGCGCTGGTGAGGGAAAAAAAAGCAAAAAAAGTTTACTCTGTCAACTACTTGTTAACGACAGAATAACAGCAGTATAACAATAGGATAATATTTGGATAAAACATAAAGAGATATCACCTACATTTTCTGTCCTGCTATTTTGACAGCCTGGCTATGGATGTTTGTGCCCTTTCAGGCACTGAGAGCCCACTGTCCCCCAGACTTCTTCACAGGAAAATTGCTTCCCTGGACTGTGCACCCCTGCCATTCTCTGCTCATCCACATGTAGATCAAATCCATACACTTGGCAACGCTGCAGCACACACAGTTTGATAACACAACATTTAGCACAGTCAGCACCAGAGAGAGGCAGGTACCTCAGCACACAGTTCTGAGCACAGGAATAAGCATTCCTGACCCCTGGAGTGAACTGCTTTCTCTCTGAACTCTTGGCCTTCATACACTATGCAACACTGAACTCATCTGCACCTACTTTTTTTTTGTGTGTGTGTGTTTAATAGATACTGCCATAGTAGTGTCAGACATCCCTTCAGTACAGAAAGGTTCATCTGAAGAGAATACACACAGAGATGCCCTGGATGTCACAGGAGACTTCAGTCCAACTCTTTGGTCAGATCCCCCTCTTTCCAGGTCAGACACACAGAGCATTTCAAGGTGTGCTTTCAAGACTTGCCTCTGTGCTTCCCTGGCATCTCCTCCACCTCTGTTCAGCCAACTGAGCAACTTCACATGATGCCCCATTTCTTGTGTTCGGATTCAACTCGTAAGGACCCTCAAAACCACTTCTCAGGTTTGCCTGGTGTGTGTGTGCTTTGGTTTGGCTGATGGCTTCAATTCTTCCAGGCATTTTATGCTGCTCCCTGCCCTGCTCTGAGGCAGGGGTAGCTCTGAGGGACGTTTCAGCCCAGGCAGCTGCACTGCAGTCAGTCCTTCCAGGTGACTGATCAGGTTTGATGAAATATGCCCCTCCAAAATGGAGCTAAAGCAGGTTGAGGCAATTCTAGTATCAGAGTCACTAAACTCCTATGTTAAGCAACACGAACTATTGTAACCCTTCAGGTTCTAATTTAAGCAACACCCCTATTTTTGCAACCTTTTCTACCTATGATTCATATTACATTTTCTGGAAGTATTTCGTTCTTTTCTTCAAAAAACTCTTTTTTCTTTCATTTTTTTTCTTTTTCTTTTTTTTTTTCAATCAATCTTATTGCCTGCACTATGATGGCACATGCTTATTGTGTGGTTGTGTATCCGCATGGCAACAGTGAGGTCTGGTATTTGACAAGCTCCTGGTAAGCAGTGTAGGCATAGCACAGACAACACTCTGGTAAAATAAAATCAAAGCCAAAAATCAGCACAACAAAATCCACTGGAAGTTGAGTTAAAATATTTCAAACCTGACCCTAAAGTATCACATGAGTTCCCTGGCCATTATCCAGATGGCCATTTGAGAAGAAATTCAAATCTAGTTCTTTCCTACCTTTACTGTCTGGAAAAAGAAAAAAATCTGCAATAATCCTGTGGAAAGGAAAGTGCATTTGCATATATGCTGGATTCAGTTCCTACTGGCTATGTGTTTTCTTGGCTGGTCAAATCCATTTCCTGTTGTAAATGTAAAGACCCTGCCTCCTCGCATTGAGTTCTGTTAGAAACCACCCAAGAGCAGCTGACATAAATAGTGCACAAGTAAGCACAATGGGCTCAACATCCTACATGCAAAACTCTTTACTCTGCTAAGCTGAATTTTTTTAGGTTTTGGCAGAAACATCATTTTAGAGACCCAATAAATGTACATTTGAGTCATAAGGCTTTTCTCAGCTGAAGATTTACATGGGCCTCCTTTGTATCAGCCACAAAAGTATTTTAAGAGTTTGGAAATTCTAGAAGCTTTCCTCCTGCCTTACTCAGCCACTCAAGCTTGATCCTCATTAAATCCCTTGACATGCAATATATTCCAGCATACAAGAAGCCCTTCATTGCTTCTCCATGCTCAGGAGGTAATAACCCCAGTTTCAAAGGCTGGAGCAGGAACTCCTGCAGGTGTTTCCTTACCCTCCATGCTGAGCCAGGAGGGCTGTGCTAATGCTGTGTGAATGAGTCCACGGAATGCTCCAGAATGGCTTGAGGAAAACCAGTTTTAGATTCCGCTTTGGACAGTCTCTGCTCTCACAGAAGGTTTAGGAAGGAATTTATGTGCAATGCAGGACTGTACTGGAGACACTCATCCCATTTCTCACTCCATCACCAACCCCTGTGACCACGGGTCCAGCAGCTGACCCTGCTTCTTGACCTGGGTCACATTTAGGACAACAGCTGAGCCTGCAGCCTCTTACACAGCCTTTGCTCACCCACTTGTGCAACAGAGATCAGGAATTCAGCAGCACATCCTCAGGCTCACTGCATTTAACACATGCAGATCTCAGATCTCAGGTGAAAGCTGTGCCCCCTAAGCCAAGGTTTTCCAAGATTCAGGACAGGTGTGTATCAGACTCAGCTCAGTACTGAGAATGTCCATGTTGAAGTAGAGACTTCTATGATCCCTTAAATACTGTTTTTTAATGTATTTTACCATGAGGTATCAGTATTTTGACTCAGGAAAGTGGCCATGTTTTGAGCACATACATTGCAAAATTAGTAGAATTAACATTTTTCCAGGAAGAGATTCAGATTGTTTAAAAGGGGACCCGATTTTCAGTTAATTATATGCTCATGCACTAAATAAACATGAATTTGGACCCTTCCCTTCAGGCACTTCTCATGGATTCCTGTTCTCTGGTTGTGGCCCTTTCTTACCTGTGTAATTAGGAGGGCAGAGACACACATAGTTGTTGATCCCATCCACACATGTAGAGTTATTCTCACAGTCATTATCTTCACAGTCATCTGGGTTTATTTCACACCTCTCCCCCTCATACCCAAGAAGACAAGAACAGCTNAAAAAAAAAAAAAAAAAAAAAGAAAAAGGTTAGCATGAATCTAAAGGGACAGGAGGTTTGAGGTATAAAACTGAAATTAAAACATAAAAGTGAGTTGGAGCCAAATTCACTGCTGCTAAGGAGTGTCTGGTGAGGGATGCAGTCTGATGGTTCCTGGGGTCATGTAATTATTTACAAGAGACAGAAATCATCCTCAGGAGCCAACCTCTGCCATGCTCCCTTTGCTTGCTTTATTGATAACTCTGGCCCTTAGCTGATGGAAGCAACTCCAGGGCAGGAGAATAAACATTCATCACAATATTCAAATCCTTGGCTTCCCTGTTAATGTTTTTGTGAGAATGTGGACATCTGCCTGCTGAGGACTGCACAATCACAGGACAACTTGGCAGCTCTTAGATACCTCGGTCTCTTCAAAGAACAGCAGCTTGAGTTGAGTTTACAGACATGAGCATTTTCTTCTCACTACTACTCTGTCACTTGTCCAAACAAGAAATGTTTGGGAATGATTGCTTTTACAAGTGCTGTAAGATTTCAGTAAGTCTGCAGCTCCCCCAGCATCTATTTGGAGAAGAGCTGATGATGCCCAGATAATTCAACTAAAACACAGACCATGGCAGAGCTAGTAATGGTTCTGTGAGAATGTGAACACTAGTGAAGAATAATTGCACTAGACATTTTATCTCACAGGAGTGTGATGTATGGTCCCTAGAGGGAGGGTAGCAAACTAAATGGCTGAAGAATTGTTTGAGGTTTTTTTTTTTTCCAAACTCCATTTCCTTTCTAGATCTGGAAGCTACGGTTACAAACAGAACCTTTATATTTTAAACTATCTGTAAGTGATGAAGAAGTGGAGGCCAGAGTTTCCTAAAAGAGAGTCTAAAAACAGGAGTTAAGTGCCCCAGTAATATCAGGGGTTTCTGAGAAGCCAGCAGTGATATTTGAAATGTCAGTTTTCAAGTGCCAGCATTGCTGTTCAGTAGTCACAGGAAGGGCTGTTTGGAGTCCCAGTCCAAACTACACATTCACTCTGCTGTTCATTTCCTTTCTTATGCAGGCTCTGATGGCAGAAAAGGAACTGAACAAATAAAAGAACTACTGATTGATGAGGATGAAAACCAGAAAGCACTACAGCAGTCACACTAATTGCCATCCAGTGCTTTTGGAAACCCGGAGAATTTCCAAGGCAGACACAGCTGCAGGGTGCTCTTTTCAGTCTGACAGACAACACAGACCTGAGGTGGTTTTCCTGCTTTATGCAGGTGTCATGGGCTGGAGATGGGCAAAGCCCTGGAGAAAAAGGAGCTCTTCAGAATCTGTGAAGAAAGCTGCAGGACTTTTCCTTCCCTTCCTCCTGTGTGCCACAGCCTGAGCAGAGTACAGATACTCCCGAGGGAGGGATGGCACAAAGCTCTGCTTCCACCCTCAGCAGTCCCAGGCTGGATCATGAGGGTCAGGTTAGATTCCTCATGATGTGCAATCTCAGAAAGGAGTAATAGAGAGGAGAAAAAATGGGAAGGGAATGTGTCTTGAGCCATCACAACAGTAAGATCTTTCAGATGGGTATAGAAGAAGGACACTGGTCACATTCAGAGTCATCTTCATTCTGCAGGGACCATCTGCAGGTCATGAGGGTTAGAAAACCTTCACCCTGAATAACCAAAACCAAACTGCTCCAATAAATCCAATTTAGGACACAATAAATCAATAAGGAATATTTTCTTTTCCTGTCTCAAGCTCATTATTGCTAATAAACATGTCCTCTTGCTGACCCAGAGCCAGAGGATCACAGGAGGCAGAGAGGAAAAAAGAGCTGGCACACCATCTTTTGTGGCAATGCAAGTGTCAGGGAGGGGGTTAAAGACTTCTCATTAAATACAGTGATACAATGTCTTGCTTTCTGATTACAAACCCCCATTTTCAGGGGTTTATAACTCGATCACAAAAATATGCTCCAGGCTGCAACTTGGAAGACAAGTTCTCAGTTTGGGAACAGAAATGTTTCTCTCTATTTAAAGAAAAGCAACAAGAGTGGCTTTGTGCTGGTGGTTTCTTATGTGAAAATAACACCATTTTCCTTCCACAAAACAATTGGGACAGCTTGGATGTGTGCAATTAAAAATGACATTATTACACACTATCACAGTAATGGTTCACAGTGGAGTTACCATTAGTAACAATTCATTTGGGATTGTTAACATAAATTGCTCAGCATTAGGACACATTCCATACTCAGGGAAATGTCACAATAATTGATGACATTTGGCTACTGGTCCTTATGTAGTATTGGGAGTCTTTACATTATTGTTTACATACGATTCTTTATTTTGATTTGCATTCAAATGTACCAGATATGAGGCCTGAAATTAAAAGATAAAACATACAACTTGGGACCTGGATTGAACTACATGTTGAAAGAATTGCAGCTTGGGACTGTATGTATTCTCCCAGAAAAAGCTTAGAAGAAAAACGAAGTCTGCTGAGTGACTGGAAGGTCATGAGACTTGAGTTCCAGCTGACCGAGGGAGAAAATGGATTCCAGAGACAATGATGAAAACTCTGCAGTGACTCAGTAGTGCAGCAGTGTGAGGCAGCATTTCATGCGCATGTTGGAAACAATGGAGCCATGCAGGAAACAATTGTTTCCCAAGCTGCTGTGTTCTAATAAAAGTCCAAATTCTCTATTCCTCTTGTTTAGGGATTAGTGTTGTGCTTTCCTATAAATAATTACATAACATCCCATTATTCTCATGAAGTTTCAAGGGAACACAAATGGCAACATTTTGGGGTAAACTTTTGGACCCAAAGCATGTTATAAGGTTGGTTTTTTTTTTAAGCTGGCAATTTTTAAAGTTTCCTGTATTAGATTTTTAAAATAAAATGTAGTGAAAAAATTTAGTATCTGTTTATTAAAATAGAAATCCATACAGCGTATCGAGTTGCCAAAAAAAAGGAGCAGCTTTTAAATAGATATAGTTAATTCTTTCAGGAATATTACAGTTTCATGGTAAAGATGCCTTTTATGCCTAGATCCCAATGGAGTAGCCTGTAAGTCTGGAAGTGTCATGTTTTTCCTTGAACTAGGCAGAATTAACACTCAGCAGTTAATCAGTTCCAGGATTTTACATTTATGAGGGCACTTACAGTTTGTGGAAAATGCTAAAAAAAGCAATCTGGGAAATGGAGGAGGTTTTATATGGAGAAAAGTTAAAATAACCCAGAGCCTTTGTCTCCCAGCACTGCAGGTTATCGGAGATCAGCTGTTGCCTGTGGGTAAGTGCAGCAGAGCTGACAGCTCTGCTCCTGCCAAAGCCTCCCTTCCAGGCCTGCTGAACCACCGGGACGTGTCTCACTGGCCATCTCTTTTATCAGCCTTAATAAGGGACTTTTTGGGCAAGCTTTTGTCAAGGCAGACAGATTAGATTAGAACGAGCAATTCAAAGGGAGGAAGAACTTCATTTTTCCACTCCTCCGAGCCACACTGGGTCACTTATCTATTCTTCAACACAGAAGCTGCCCCTGCTTGAAGGAAGAGACTATGAAAATCACGCAGGATTGAAAAAGTGCAAGGGTAAAAGAGGACAGAATAACTCCAGCTGAACCTTTGCCCTTGGCTGTCCCACCAGGATCTGCTATTCCAGCAAACCTGAGCGCCTCAGGCCCCTGCTGCTGACAGCCCTTGTGGGCACCAGGCACAGCGGGGGCGTTGGGCAGGAATCTCAGTCAAAACTAAAGAGTTTCCTGTCTTTGGGGGGAACATCACCACCTTAGCATTATTTCAAATGGTAATTTTCTTGTCTAAGGCCACAAAAACTTGAGAGTTAAACAGCTTGGCATTTCATAGGGAGAGAACTTTGGCTTAAGTTTCCTTTTTACAAGAGTAAAGATTTGACAAGTTTGGCAGCGGGGCTTGTGTATGAATATATTTCCCTAGGGAAGCGAATATACAGAAGATATAATTTCTTTTACAGGCCACACAACAAAAAAAAAAATCCAAGGAGGCCTCTCATGAAAATGTTTCTGACATCCGCTTCCTCACAGCACATAATGTAGGGCAGCATTTTCCCATCCTGGTGAACACAATTTATATGAACATGAACTCTGACTGCTGCCATCCACTGGAGAGATTTCCAACCAAAATCCCCAACCCAACCAACCAAATTCAATCTCAAAATCTTTCTGTATCTTCCTTGTCACTGACTGTTCCATCTCCACACCACGTTTCCCTAAGCCATGCTAAAGCTCCACAGTCCTGCAGAGCCACAGAGGTTTTGGACTCACCGAATTAAGAACAACGAAGAAATGGAGCAATGCATATGCTGAACATTCAGTTTTATGCAGCAGGATTCTGATGAGATATGGTTTTATGTGTCTTTTATTAGACCAACTGAAACTATATAAATAACTATAAAAGCAGAATCCTTCCCTAAAAAGCCTCGAATGTTGTTCAGCAACAAAACCACCCCTGGAGTTTTATAAAGGATCTCAAAAACAATGCTCATTTGGAACTGAAGCAAAGCCTCTGAAATCGTAAAATTCATTCAATTCATGAGAGAAACTCAGAAGTAGCTCTCAATTCAGGTCATTCAAAACTCTTAAACTATTACCACAGAACAAAACAAAAATGCTAAAGAAAAACCCAATCCAAAATATATGCTGAAGGCTCCCATTCCAGTATTATGGATATTATAAAATGCTTTACTACTGCCTTTTTAGTATCAGCTGTATTTTTGAAAAATGGGTCCTGAGTGAAAAACTCCAGATATTCTAATATGGTGTGATTTTACATTGGCACCGGCTGGAAAAAGCCATGTACATGAGTGACCAGAAAGGAAAGTGAACTGAAGATCACCACACCATTAATTGTCTCAAGTAGAAACTGAACCTGAACTTTTACTCCAAGAATTGATGGGCCTGCTGAAATCTGAATCAAGAGGAGGTAGATCAGATCAGATCAGATCAGAGAAGTGGTTTCACCAGAATCTACGGAGTCTGTCAGGCAGTACAACCACATGGATGTGCTGTGACCTGCTGAGCCTCCTCGTCCTCTCCCACCACCATGACCCTGCAGACACATTTTGATTCAGGAGACTCCTCTGCTCTGCTCAGGGGCTGTCACAGGTGCTGCAGCTGAGCCCTGGGGACTCCTCTCATGGAGATGTGGCCATGTCTCCACATGGAGATGTGGCCACGTCTCCACATGGAGATGTGGCCATGTCTCCTGCTCTCCACACTGCAAAACCTCCAGCTGCTGTTTATTATGGAGCCTGGCAGTGTCTCTTCATCCCCATCAACCTGTGCTTTTCCACTGTAGTATCACCAGTGTCCTGTGATGTGCTGCATCTGCTCCTGGAAGCAGGGAATTCTTGAGGGTGGGCAGGCACAGAGAGAAGTGTTGAGGCATTTCTTCTGTTTACTGCTTCTTCTTTTGCAAGAAACAGCATAAACATGGAGGAGCAAATCTATGAAAATTCTAGCAGCTCTTTTTTAAAAAGAAACTTTCTATCAACTTGAATGACAACGAGTGACCAAAGCCTCAAACTTGTATTTTCTTAGCTGTGAAACAGTACCTGCAGCAGTGCAGATCTCCCAGGTATCTCATTAAAATTTCTGGACTTCACTCAGAGTATCCCCACCTATGCTACATCTTTGTCATATGGGCAAACTGAAATCCACAATATCCAGCTGCTGAGGTTATTCTCTTGCAGGCACAATGCTTAAAATGTGGTATTCTCCCCATGCTTTTAAATTATTTCTTTAAAGCCTGTTTGTCTGCAAGATTTTTCAGTATGAAAACATTTTGGATCTGGCTGTCAAGCAACAGATGCTTACTTTACAAATACAAAAACAGCTTAGATGTGAGACTGAAATGCCCCAAGGAAATTTAGGATACAGATAACACAATGCAGATCATACAGACCACTCAAAAGCTCTTAAATATATATTCCATTATGAGGAAATAAGGAGGCCTGTTTCACAGGAAATGATATGTCACAGCAATGAAACCAAAGCAATAGTTTTGTATGGCAAATAGAAATGCCACATGTAGCCGTTTCTATAAAGTAGCCATTACAGTTCATTAATGCAAAGCAGAAACACATTAAATTTTATCATCTCATTTTAAACAAACTTTGTGCTACTACCTGAATCCATCTTTATTTGCCTCCGTGAGGTGGCAGGTCCCTCCATTCTGACATGGATTTTGAATGCAGGAATTAATGGGCACACTGCAGTCTCGACCCTGTGTGGGAAAATTCAAAAGAAACAATGTTAGTAAGACTCATCTGAATCACTGTCTCCTGTTCCTTCACTCTACTTGTGGCACCACTTACAAGAGGTCTGTGGTCTTCAGACCCATGACATCACCTGATGTTCTTTATTGATGATCAGATTTATTCATGACTTCAGTGAGAATTTGGCAGGGCAACTGCTTTATCCAATGGGACTGGTGGGTATCTCAGTATCACTTCAGGTTTAAGACTGTAATGAACTCTTTCACTGGAGTGTTTTAAGGAAACAGCTGCTTTCACCATCACTCTAACACACTTTAATGTTATTTACAATGAAAAGAACAACTCAGGACCAAAGGTAAGCAGAAGGCCACACACAGTGAGCACAAGCCCATGTGGAGCCAGCACTCACCAACTGCATTTACCAGGCACTCAGCTAAACCCTGCAACAGCACACGCTGCTCATTACCAGAATCAGAACCCATGAGGGAGAGGCCCTCTGTGTGGTGGGAGCTGGGTTTGAATTTCTGCACAGAACACACCCAGACTTCATCACTGACTCAGTTCCATTCTTTAAGACTTTATTAGAACATACCTCAGTTTCAACTGAACCTCACCAGCTTCCACAACCTCCACTGCTACTGACTTTTTACTGGCCCTTCAAAGCATAAACATATTTCTCTGCTCATTATATTCTTCTGATTAGAACAAGCTATTTGTAAAACTGGCAAATATATTGAAGAGTTTGGTTTTGCATTTCAGTTACTGACTCAGTAGGGAGGAGTAAAGCCACCCAAAAGCCTCAATACTCAAAGGGTCTGAGCAATCACAAGAAGTTCAAGAGATCACTCTGCTCTTCCTGCTGAAGATCCTGCTAGCAGTGGACCTCTGCCAGCTCATCTGCTGGAAAGCTGGTAGATTACTGCAGTCAAGAGGTGAAAAATATCTTCGGAGATACAATAATTCAGTTCTGGTAGCTGGTTTTTTTTGGTCTTAATTTTTCTCTGGAGTGCTTGACCTGGAATTGGTGGAACCTCAGTTAGGCCTAACCAAAGCATGAAAAACCCAAATCAGCTAATGAGTGTGAACTCTAGTACAGAGTTCATTCGATCTGGTCTGTCCAATCCTGCTGCTTGGCTCTTCCTCACATGTTCTATGGGTCAGTCCTCCAAACACCTCTGAAATCTTCAGTACTTTGCAGCAGGCAGGACATGGTGCCATCATGTGAAGGCCAGAGAGCTCACTGTGAAGAAGTGAAGCACACTGACTATCACAGAATCACTAGGCTGGAAAAGACCAGGATGGAGTGCAACCTTTGACGGATCGCTACTGTGACAACCAGACCAGAGCACTGAGTGCCATACCCAGTTGTTTCTTGAGCACCTTCAGAGATCATCACTCCATCCCCTTCCTAGGCAGCTCATTCCAGTGCCTAACAACTTCACAACAGTGAAGAACTTTTTCCTGGATAATACAACCTGAACTTTCCCTGGCACAGCCATTTCCTCTTGACCCATTGCCAGCTGCCTGGGAGCAGAGCCTGACCCACATCTGGCTGCACCCTCCTGTCAGGGACTTGTAGAGAGAAGGTTCCTCCTGAGCCTCCTTTTCTCCAGGCTGGGCTTCCCAGATCCCTCAGCCACTCCTCGTGACTCCAGACCCTTCCTCAACTCCATTCCCTTCTTTGGACATGCTCCAGCCCCTCAATGTCTTGCAGTGCTGGTGTCTCGCACTGGACACAGCACTCAAGGTGTGGCCTCACCAGTGCTGAGTACAGGGGGACAATCCCTGCCCTAGTCCTGCTGGCCACCCTATTTCTGGTTCAAGCCACGTGCCACTGGCCTTCTTGCCCACCTGGGCACATATGGGGTCATGTTCAGTCTCTGGAGACCTCCTGGTCCCTTCCTACCCAGCAGCTTTCAGCCCCTCTGCCCTCAGCCTGGAGCTGCAGGGGTTTGTGGTGACCCCAGGGCAGGCCCCAGCGCTTGAGCTTATTGAGCCTCACCCGGCTGGCCTCAAGGAATACGTGTATATATATGTATATATATATNATATATATATATGAATCATATTTTTTATATTATAAGTTCATCCAACACCACAGAGGAGCTTTGTTAACAAAGCTGTATTTCCTGAGGCTCTGTCTCCAGCATTCCCCAGAGTGAGGAGATGCAGCTTTGCATTCAGGAATTTCTGCAAATACAAGGAAAGAGGGACAGACTTCTCCACGGTCGTATCAGAAGAGAAAGAGTTCCAAAGGAGAACAGAAAGCCCTGGCCACCCTGCGTTGCTGTGAGCTCATCCCCCAACGCAGCAGTGCCGGCAGCACGCACAGCCCTCACCCAAGGCCTGGCACAGAGGCTTTCTGCTCCATCCCTGCTCCGTGTGCCAAGCAGCCTGTCCTTCTCTATTTGAAATCCCCAGCTCACAAATGTCTCAGGCAAGAATAGGGAGGGCTCTGAGGGAAGCTCATGCAGGTTTTATTTTGGTACCATGTGGTCCGCAGCGCTTCGCGGATGCGAACCGTGGAACGGTGACACTGATCCTGCTCCAGCACTGCCCAGCTCTTGTCCATCTGTGCCCTGAATCCTGGGTGTTTTCCACCTTATTGTAGTGAAGCTGGAAGGTGCTGGTTTTTATATTTTTTCCTGTGCCCCTGGAGAATTGATTATTGCATAGATACTTCACTAACATCAGCTCCTTCTATTTCATACAGACTCTTCACCCCCTGTATCACTAAATTTCTAAAGCCTTGGCAGCCAAGCAGAGCAAACAGCAAAGCATCTGTTTTTCTGAAGGCTTTTTTTCACAGTTGAACACCATGTAAAACAGTCCCATCACTTCCACTATAATTACTCAGATTAATTTGAATGTTCTTGTAAAAATTTAATAAAGATAAATGTTAAAATGAGAACAAGACCCTTTCAGTGTCTTGCAGTGGTACACGAGGTTTTGCATGACAAATTCTGCTCTCATTTCTTTACTGAACATGGCTGAATTATTGGCTCCTTGGGCCTCAGGCAGCATGGAAACCCATCAGAATGCACTGCTGAACCAGAAAATTGCAACACGAAGTTGCTATGTGGCTTTAAGAAAATTAGAGTCTCTCTGACTCAGTTTACTTGTAATAAATGGGCAAACAACACTTAATCCTTCTCCGAGGATTATCTTCTCAGAGCTGACTTTATCAATAGCACATTGCCAGCCCACAAAACAAGTACGACTTCTCTAACAAGGAAGACTTTGAAAAACAAAGAACTCTGAGAGAAGAGAAGCTGCAGAAAATAGCGGTACTAATAAATCTACAGCAAAGCAAGGCCGTTTTATTTCTGTATGAGACTGTCACTACCCAGAAGAGCCTAAAGACATTCTAGAAACATCTTTCAAATGAATAATGCAATTCTCCAGTCTCAATTTACAGTAAGACTTCTTACTGGAAAAATGGAATTGCTGTCAAGCACCACTAAAATTAATTTATCTGTGAGTTGGGAAATACTCCTTAGTCACATTGCCTGGAAATAACTATTGTTACAAAGGAGAATATTGTCCATTTGCTTCAAGACTAAAGAGCCTTTTAATGAAGTCTGAAGCAGAAACAGAGGTGCAGACTTGTTTCAAGGACAGGCAAGAAGATAGGAGTGTCTCAGCAATTCACAGAAGGAGGATGAAGGTCCCTCTGTGTGCAATATTTTACTTCTAGAGCTTTTGTAGGATACAATAAATTTTTGTCTGGTCTGATAGGAAGGCATCAGATCCAAAACGCTTTTATATATTTTCTCTCATTTTCTGTAGGAGTGGAAAGGTTTAGGCATTGCTACAGGAAATTTCTGCAACTTATTAGAAGACATATACATTCAGAGTCCAGCTGTCCTTTTAAAGCTGAAGTACCTCAGCTGCTCCAGACTTTATCTGGGCTGCTCCAGCTCCATATTTCAGTGAATGAGAACAGAACTATTCACCATACACAGAAAGAGTCAGTTCTTTGTTTGAAATTACCCATACTGGGCATTACTGTATCTACAAGCTGTTCCTCAGCACTGCTGTGCCAAATTCCAGCTTTTACAAGGATCCAGTACTGGGAACATTATATCATGATCAATAAAACACCCAATAACAAGTAGCAAAAACTAATAAGAACCCTCAGCAGGAAGAACATGGGATAATACAGTAAAAAAAGCACTCATTTGCCTTGACACTGTTTCAACCACTGCAGTAATTTTTTGAATTCATTTTCAAGAATCAATATTGTCTGTGTAGACTGAGAGTTTCACTGACACTCACGTGGCAGAGGTTTGAACTCTGTCCATCCCAACATGATCCTTCCCCTGTTTCTAACAGCAGTGGGCACAGATAAGGGGTGGCAGCACAGAGCTCACCATGGGCAGAAGGTGGAAAGCTCCTGGTGAATAAAACCATCACTGCTGACTGCAGGAGAAACGTGACCCAGGCAGACATGAGGGAGACACCTGCAGACAGGCAGGAATCTATCCAACCTCACTGGTTTGGGAATAGGGAGACCTCTTTCCAGCTAATTACAGCCCTGTTCAATGACTGCAGTGTTTCACAGCATGCTGGAGAAATGAGCTCTACAACAGAAATACCAAAGTTTATTCGACTTGTTAACAACATACAATGTGTTCATAATAAAATTTAGCTAGATGGTATATGTGGAGAACAGATGGTAGCGTTCATGTGTTTAGTAAAAATACTAAATGAAGACAAATATAGTTGATAGAGACTTTAAATTAAGAACCAGGAAATTTTCATAAACAACTTAATTATCAAGGTCTAAATACAGCTAAAGCTTTTAGGGAAAACAGACAAAATTACATCTACAAAGACACTGTATTGCACACTCTGTCCTTTACATTCGTAATTGTGGGAGTAATGCATCCACATCCAACTCTCAGTCTCACAAACATTACAACACTTGTCTTATGGGCTTCCTGGTCAGAAGTTAATAAGAAACCATTACATTCAGGGAAAAGGCTTAGTAAATCTTCCACTTCATGACAGGCTGGAAGGAAAATTCACAGAAAGATAACTGAGAAGAACACTGTGTTCCATGAGTATATCCAGGAATGTCATTCCAACCTACAAGTATCTGCCAGCTTTAACATTTCAATCTCCTAATCCTGGGAAATGAAGAATTAATGGTCACTTGGAGCCACTTTGTTGAGCTGTGCTCTTCTCCTACAGAGCGTGGCAAGGATTTTAGCAGTTTCCTGAATTATTCTGATCTAGGTTGATGCACACACTTCAGTGTTGCTACACCTGGATGTGCCAGTGGGACCTGCCCTTGAACTCGGACCTGCAAGGTCCAACAGCAGAGGGAAGGGCTAAATGTGGTGTGTAACAGTGATTTCCTGATGCTTTGTACAAAAAAAAAATGAGATGGGATGGGACAAGAGGAAAGGAGAGGGGGAAAAATCCAGAAGCAATAGCAGACACAGACACTCAGCACAGAGAGAGATTTCAGTTTGAACTTTTTCCTTTGAGTTTTACTTCTTTCATGCTTAGTAAAGTGAGAACTTTGATCAAAGGTTTTCCTGAAGCTGTGCCATGCAGCTATCCAATAAGGTATAAACTGATGTTAATTTTTACCTAATAGCATTTTTTACCAGTGACTTCTTTCACCACTTGAAGTCTTTATCCCCCTGCCAAAAATAGTGAGAATTGGGGGGGTAAATTGAAATTTTCCAGGGCAAGAAGGGAATGAGATGCCTCATGAACCAAGTTTTATCACATAAACTTCAATTCCACTAGAAAATTAAGCTGGGAAAAAAGAATGAGGCATTCAGCAGTTTTCCCTGTAATAAACACATTTAGCAGCCATAAATACAAAGAAGAAACAAGAAGAATTTTGCATAATTGACTGAGGAAACACGATACCATAAATTTCAGCCTCACAGCCAACACGCTAAGTTACAAGTTTGGTAGGAAAAATTCTCTCAAGTTCTATTCAGAGTTGTGTATTTCAGAGCCCTTCAAGGCAGGGAAACCCAGTATTTGCTATAATGGGATCATAAAAAGAAATTTTACATGTACTGCAAATCTTACAGCAGTTACAGAAGCTAGCAGGGCATCTGGTGCTGAGTGCAGCACGAGGGACTCGATGGATCCCTGCAAACAGCTTTGGGAAGGGAATGTTATCAGATAATCAGAGATGTTGTAAACCGTGGGAAGAATAGAACTAACTTCAAAATATAAAATTAACCTGAATTCTTTTAAAGGAAGGCCTAAACAGTACAGCATTGGGAAGGAGTGTTATTTTACCAGTGAGGCCATTTAAAACTGATTTGGTGGTATTGAGATACATGCAGACAGCTGACACCCTGCAATCCACACAAGGTAGCGTGAAGCTCTTCAGCAGACACAGGTGAAACTTTTCCTTGTTTATGCTCTTTCTGGCCATGGACACAATGGTTAAGCCTCAATCTGGAAAAGATGTATCTGATGCTCATTGGCAAGGTCAAACAACTAGAAGAGCTGGCAGGGCGTATGTTAGATCCATCTGCTCAGGCATATATACAAATTATTTGGCAAGGCACGGATAATATCACAGCAATTTTGGATCAGACTTTGCTGAATTTTTGGCTTTCAGATTGCCAGGTGGAAGTTGAGAGATTTTGATCATCTGTTGTTCACAAAAATCTTGTGACTCCTCCTTCTGAACACAGACCTTGCTACAGACACCTACCCTCAGAGACAAATCTCCACTCACACTGGGGATGAATTAATTCTTTCTCTTCAGTCACCCATCCCAATAGGGTAACAAAAATGTACCTTCTGAGGACTGCTGTTGATAAACCAATTAATTAACATGAAAAATCAATTTATTTCATCCACCTCTAGTTTGGAATAAAAGTTTTTTAATATCAATCTGAATTTACCTAGCACAATCTGAATTGTTTTTTCAGCTCAGCATCTCTGTTTATACAGCTGTACTTGATACATCCATACTACAGTAGAGTTGCCTGCTGCTCATAAACATGAGAAATAATATTTGTTAAATGGCACAGAAGGCAGGTTTAGAAAAGAAGAGACCCTGATATTGTTCTTGTGCTGCCCCTCCCACCATTCAGCTGTTTCAGCTCCCCCTGCAAACTTTCTCAGTGTTACTATCAGAAGTAAAAAATACAGACAATATTTAAAACCCACCATCTTCAGCACTGTACGGTAACCTCCTATGCCAGTCTAGCTTCATCTGGCATCTGATTAAACAATAATTGGCCATGGCAGCAGCACTTCTTAGTGACTTCCTTGTCCTTGTTAATAAATCACAATTGTCAATTTATAGCAAATTAGGCAAACTCTGCTCTCTTAAGCCTCATTTCATTTAAATCAGAAAGATTTATGACCCTCCAGGGTATAATACACCTTCCATTACCTCTCCAGCTAGTAATCAAGAATATGCTTGTCAAAGTCAAAGTGCAAGGATTCATCATATTATTTTTTAAAAACTCTGGTTCTTCTCCTATGAGTATGGAATTTAATTCTCTGTGGACATTTGAGGTTTATTTTGTAATTATATTAATTACCATGCAAATCCTGATTGCCCTTCTAAACCTCTCCTTACATAAGCACTTTGGGTTTCAATGGTCTTTTGGGCTTTTAATCAATGACAGGAGATATGTCATTAATCCATCACGAGTCAATTCACACAGCACATGTCTGAAATGAGTCCAAAGGTGCCAAACTGGATGGGACAGGTGCTCTAAAGCTTCCAAGGTTACAAGTGACTCATCCAGACCAGTGTGTGAACATTTTGGGAGATGCAGAAGAAAATTAGGAACACTGAAAACAGTTAATTTTGCTGAGGGTTGACTCTATACATAAAATACAACCCAATATATTTGATGTAATTCCAACACTGAATATTTCCTATGTCGTCTCTAATTAATCAGTATTCATGAATGGGAACAGTGTTTTTAGTACCATCAAAGTACTGAGGTGCCTATTTATTTTAAAGTACATTTTGCAGTGACAATAAAAATTTCCCTTTCAGGCTTTCCAAAGTCAGTGCCTCTTTTTCAGTGTGAACTCTGTAGAGAAATTTATAGAGACTGGACGTTTGTACAGATAACAAAAATACTATCAATGTGATTTAAGAAATAAATATATAATATAATTCTTGTATTTTAAATTAACTATGCCTAATATTTAAGCTACTGAACAGCCTGCCTGGAGAGGAGGCACACGTTACAAACAGAAACCCAATGAAGCCTAACATGAGGCAGAGATTATGTGATTAAAAAAATCTCTCCAAAAAGCTCACTGGGTTTCTGGAATAAATGGAGCTAAAGATGCTGGAAGAGTCCCAGTCCTTTGGAAGAACCTTCTGCTGGCACATCCCTGTTTGTTAAGGATGCAGGCATTTGGTTTGCAACAGCTCTCTGCTGATGAAAGGTCTCACACTGAAATACACATTATTTCAGCTGAAATGTCACTGTAATCTGTTTTGCTTGTGTAAGATCTGCAGACCTTTTCCTGCAAGGTTTCCCAGCTCAGAGACACCAGCAATCCCTTTTGAAATCAATCTGGTAGTGGGCTGACCTGGCAGGTAACCCAGGCAGGCAGCACTGACCTCAGAATCAAAGGTGCACATGAATTTTCCAGAGTACTAAACAAGTGAAACATGCCCACTATGTGAGGCAAGAGCACAGTATTTATTTCAGAGGTTCTCAGCAGCATGAAGAGGAGACCCCAGGGACCATGGGGGTGAGAGAGCTTTGGGACAACCTCACCTGCAGTGTTTGTGCACTTATCCCTACACACGAATCTAATCCCAATCCAGTTCCCAAAGGAGTCTGACATTAGATCATTTCTATTTACACGAGTGCCTTTACTCTTCTTTTCATCTTAGCCTGCTTATAGCAACTTCATCAATTCCATCATCTCCAAAGGAAAGGAGAAAATACAGCAATCAACCTCCCAGGACCATCTCTGTTCATGTTCTTGGACAACAAAAGAAACCCAAAAGCCATTTCGTTGAGCACACTCAGTGCCAAGAAAGCCTCAAGGATAACAGATGACAGAAAATCACAAGGAAATTCACAATAAGGATTTTCAGCTGTGGCCAACTACATCAGCTGGTTCAATCATGCAGAAATGGTGGGATGCAGAAAATTAAGACCTGGTTAAACAGGACTTGATTAAGCAGTTATAGGAACCTAAAAGGCAGAAAAATCACAGAGGAAGAAAAATTTTTATTTAGTGTAATAAGACCAGGCAAACATAAAAACAACAGCCTGAAACTCAGACTAAATGCAATAAAAACTTCTCCTTTAGCCTTGGAAAAGAAAAATTGGAAGTCTGGTCAGTCATTTAGAACTAGACCAGGAGACCAGTAGTAAAACCAAGTGAGGGGGAATAATCCACGCTGACCAGAGAATGAAGATGTCAGTGCCCACCTGTGGGTACAGCTCCCATCCCCTGAGCTGCTCACTCCTGATAAAGCACTGCACAAACACAGTGACTGCCTGGAGCTGCTCAACATCTGTTTTTTTGTTGGCCTAACAAAAATCAGGATACTTCTTCAGGGCTGGTTTTATTGTTAGAGCCCTCATTAGGGCCTGCCACCCTACATGAGTGGGTTTTTACAGGGCCTGTGGTGGGTGTGTTCCAGCCTCCATGCCTTCAGCCAGCAACTGGGGCAGTAATCCTTCCCTAAGCCTTTCATTTTATACTCTTCTATACATAAATTTCCATTTTCTTTAGACCTACTACAACAGAAAGGGCAAAAAGCAAGTAACAGAAGTCTGACTGCTGCATGGCAAATTTTACAGAATAAGCATGTGGAAGAAAATACTGTGGTTTCTGTTTTTTTTTCTGCCCTAGGAGCTTTATATGAAATTATAACCACCTACTGCTTACACTGGTGTTTGCCCTGAAAATCCACACATAAATACAGATCTACTCATTTTATGTGGCCACCCATTATCTCTCATCCCTAAAGGCTTTCTCTTTTGTTTTACTATGAGTGGAAAATGCTTCTTCGACATCCATTAATAAGCATTTTCAGTATGGTTAAAATGATCAAACAAAAACAAAACACCCCAAATCACATAAACACACACTCCAGGAGAATTGATTAGAATGAAAGTTCAAGGCAGAACCACCTCACACAAACAGCCTTTTGCTGCACAGATTTCTTCTACACGAAATCCTGGCACTGAGTTGACATTCCAGTGCCTGTTCCCCCGACCCTGACACCAGGAGAGAAGAGAAGTCAGGGCAGAGCAACACGTGGAGGCAGAGAGAGGAGTTGAGTTTGCTCTCCTGGTTTGTGTCCATCAGGGCAGGCTGCTTAGAGCCCCTTCCAATTTCTTCTCTCTTTGCAGTTCCAGCTTGGGGATTTGTTGTGAGCTGAAGGATGCACATGGGGACCCACGAGTGTGTGTTAATAGAGCCAAACAAAAGCACAGAGATACAACTGCACACAGGATCAGCCTGACTAACCTGGCAGGGACTGTCACACAGCAGCAGCCAAACTCCACACGGGGTTACATCCACTCAACCCTACCCAAGTCAGCATCACAGAGAGACTGCCCCATTGGAATAGTCTCTGTTTGGCCCCTGAGCTGGAGAGCTGCCCCAGGTAGCTGCAGGTGAGCCAACAGCACCACACCCACACTGAGCTCTGTGCTGAACCCTCCCCAAGCTGCCTTTATTGCAGGGCTCTCCCAGACTGATTGTGTAACGCTGCAGAACCTCACACGGCAAAGTGCAAACACAGAAACTTCCCCTGCTCCAAAGGGTACAGCCAGGGCAGGGCTGAGAAAACCTCCTGTCAGCCTTGTGCTCAGCAGCCACAGCTCCTGCTCTGCTGCACTGACCCCCTCAAGTGCTGGCACAGAATTTATACCAGTGCCCAATACGGGAGATGTGTGAATCCCCTATTTCCCAGAGACATCCTACTCTGAGACCCTCCACTTCTCAACTTGTTTCCAGGAACAAAAAACAGGCATGGGGGGTGGGGAGCCAAATTCCTAGCAGAACTTTGGAGCCAGCTTCCTCACTAAATATCATTCTGGCTTCACGATAATGCCTCCCACCACAAGAGTCTGGCTGCAAAGAATGCTCTTCAAAGCCCAAGAGCTTTACCCAGGATTTTTCCAATTGTATCTGTCATTCTGGATGATTGGTGAAATTGCCTGAACCCTCAAGACACCGCAGGGCTGCAGGAAAAGTCAGGACACTGGCTGAACTCAACAGGGAGGTGAATAGATTTGGATAAAATTGAGAGCAACTCTACCACAGACATGCATCAGCATCTGGTGCCTGGAGTGTGGGATGTGAGCTGTGCCAATTTTACCTATCTTCACTTTCCATTTCAGACAGCTTTCAGTGACAGCAGAACCCAGGGGTGACAAACATCTGCATTCCAGCAGCTCTGGCTCCTCTACCTGAGCCATCAGAGAGACTGTGGATATTCCTAGGCAGGCACTGCGCTCTCTTCTGGGCTGGCAATGTTCTTTCATTTCAGACAAAACAAAAATGTGTTTTATACTCTTTGCCAAGTTCTACAAATAATTCTATTTGAAAGAAAGCAAATTATTCTTTATTTGTTGCTACCTCGATTTTAAGAAAAAGGAAATATAAAAGACAAAAATCAGCCAAAAAAACTCCAAAAGGGCATTTTCAGAAAAAAGCAATGACAAAATACACGGAATGTTGGTTTTACTCACCTTAGTTTTTGCTACAGTTACTCAAGTGAATTTTTTTCCAATGGCTTATTGACTGCAAGTTTGATTAATCTCCTGAATTCCAACACCCATGGACTCAATTTTGCAATATCAATGGGAATATTTATAAGCCACACACTCTCCAGAATCAATGAACTGGTGGGTTCCCGTTATCTATTTCCCAGCCCCAGCTGCACTCACACACATTGGCTCTTGCAAGCAGCCAGGAGCATTTCCAGCAGGAGAAAGCTCCATCTCTCTACTTACAATCAGACTCTGCAATCTAAACCACACATATTATTTAAATAATCATTCAAAGAATGCTACGGAGAAGAGAAAAAAATACCAAAGCAACCCAAACCACGGGAGAATGACACCTATGGCTGTGTTTAATATGAAAACATGAGTTTTAGAACATGGAGAGCCAGCTCCTGCCAGCACCAGCGGCACCCTGGAGCTCCTGCTCATGAGCCTGCCAGATGCTGGAGGTGCCATATCCCATTCCTTGGGGCTTTCTCCACAAATTGCAGCCAAGACAGCACTGTTTCAACCATGGCTTATCTTCAGCCAGCACGTTCATCACCCATTTTAAGGAAAGAGCAGCAGCAAAGATCATTATCAGCTCAGCCTTGCCCGTTCCTGAGTGAGCAATCTGTGTTTCTGTCCTCATCAAACACCCCTGGGGCTCTCCAGCCTCGCAGCTCAGGTGGTCCATGACTTATCTCACTTTTCAGTTTACCCAAACCATCAAGGGCAAACTAAAATTGCTAAAAGCCCCACAAAGTACACATTCAATAGCAAAATTGAATTTTGTGGGGCTAAAAGCCCCACAAAACATTCAATAGCAAAAACATCTCTGTGAGCACAAAAAGAGATGGAACCGTCATCAGTGTGACAGCGAAAACCAGACCACAAACTTCTGAGAATGTCGTTGACTGGGAGAATGTCCTGATCCATCTGGCACCACTCTGGCAACTGGGAACTCAGGTGACTTTCTGCTGGCTGCCCTGTTCTTTTCTGAAGGCTGGCATGGGCACAGGAACTCCAGAAGGCTGCTTGTAATGCCTGCCCCTTCGCAGGGAACACTGTGAAGCCGTCAGCTTGAATTTGGGAAAAGGGTGGGTTTTTCACTTTATTGATGCACTCTTCCACACAGGATTTTTTGCAAATCTACATCAAACAAGGAAAAACAAATGCTGAGAGGGCAGATTTAGGGCAATTTATCAAGGTCTGGGAAATAGCTTCCAGATGGATGGAGCTGTTTGGTGCTGGCTGGTGAGAAGGAAGCAAGGTATTGTTATTGAATTAGCATGAATCTCTGGTGGAGAACTGCGTGGTAGATAGAGTGCTCCTTTCATATGGTTTGCATTTGGACCTGTCATATTTCATTTTTATTCAAAAACCTGTGGTAAAGACACACAGTTCTTTTTTTTTTTTTTGCTTATTAAATTTCCACCAATTCTGCCTGAACTGTTACCCAGTATTTTTAAAGCCTGCTCCAAGTGCCATGCCTGGCCTGTTTGCTCTTTGCCATGCTTGGCTGGCAGTGAGGTGCTTACAAGCTCACAGTGGGTTTGGGTTTTGCATTCACACACTGATGTCACCTGAGGAAGTGTGTGAGAGAGGAGAAAAGCTGGATGCTCTGTGAGATGTTTAAACTGAGAGTCACATCAAGCGTTTACCCAAACCCTTCCAAGGAAAATGATGCATCCTGGGGTTTAATGCAAACTACAACGTGCTGATAAATTGAGGATTATTCTTGATTTTTCTTTTTAATAAATCTTCCCTTCATAAACATGTCTTCTAGCAGTATAAATGCATCTATACCAGTGACTTTGTGAATAAGGGATACTGCAAAAAATCAAAAGAACCAGCAAACAAAAATCTAACAGCCAAAAAAAAATAGGCTCATAACACATTTTTACTTAGAATAACCTGGATACCTGCTCCATGATACATGTCTTATAGAGTAAGGTATACCCAAAGACTTATGTGTTCTCCTGCTAATTCTGAAATAATTTACTTTTCAAGTTCCCACATGAAGAATTCAACATAAATTATGTTAAAAATCAAGTTAAAATGACCATTTTTTTGTTAACCTGAGGAGATAAACAGATTGTTATCAAGAAGTTTCAGGTAAACCTATACTTGACAATACGGTCTTTTAAATCCTAGAAAATTTTCTGCTTGATATGCCAATGGGTTGAAAGATTTCTAATGGCAGGGAATTGCCAATGCATTTTTCAATTATTTAGGAGAACTGTTATCACTCTTGAGTACTAAGTGTAGGGGCACTGGGGTGAAATAGAAGAAATAAGCTTTAAATTTTCCCTTTCCCAGTGTTTCAGGGATAAATCAGTTATTCTGGGATGCATCCCAGGAAAACAAAGAAGGGAAATTATAACCTCAGAGTCAATTAATTCCTAAATCCTACCTGAAATGTAACACACAGATACTTGTGCTTACTTCCCACACGCATGTCTGGTTTTGTCCTCCTTTTCCCCCTATAATTCTTATTACTTTGTGTTTTATGAGCATCTGTTTCAGCTGACCAGGACTGTAAGGAATATCCAAAGAGGCGAATAAAACCCCAATCTGCAGGATGCAGCCTACTCTGGCCGTAGCACCTGAAACCCCCCTGGCTGTGAGCAGATCATATGCCTCATTTATTACTTACACTTAATCCTTCAGCTACTGACTCCTGAGCTAGATTTCCAGCTACATCAGCTCTGAGACAGTGCCCTGGTGTCCTTAAGCTCTCACAGTGCCGTGTGAACAAGGGGAGTGATCCATCACTGCTGAAGAAACTGCTTTACTCAATGGCCCTTACCCCATTTCTCAGTGTGTTATCAGGAAGCTGGTACTGCTCACAGTGACTGGAATCCACAGGATTTGTATTTGCAGATCCCTCTGTGGGCATTTAGTGCTCTGAATTCAGAGCCAGCTGATTTAGGGGTTGTGTCTGATCAGGGATCCTTCTGCTCGTCACTCTGTGGAAGGTGGATGTAAACTACCAGGTATCAACATTCTGTCACCATCACCAAACTGGCCCTTAATTCCCATCTGAGCTGCCTCCCCTTTGGCTGGAAGCCTAAGAAATGGTGACCTTGCTGCTGGAAAAAAAACCCCAAAAAACTAAAAGGAAGATAAAACCACCTTGCCATTTTATATGGATATCTACATCACAGAATCAGAGAGGCTAGAAGTGACCTCTGGAGATTTTATAGCCCAAACACCCTGCTCAAAACAAGGGCAATCAGAGTGAGTTTCCCAGGATGATGTGTGTGGTCACAGCCCAAAGCAAAGCCATTCCAACTGCACAGGATGAAATTTGTGGCAGGGCACAGCTGAAAAGTTACACACAACCTGCTTGAGCTAGGGAACTTTGGAGCCCAGTAAAATTAACTTCTCACAGCACAACAATTAAAGAAGCACAAACAATGAGGGAACATTTTCTTGCTCCTCATGCAGTTCACTTGGGGTCATACCTTGAAACCAAAAGGGCAAGTGCACTGGTAAAGCTCCACGGGGTCACTGCTGCACGTCCCATTGTTCTTACAGGGGCTGGAGAGGCAGGGGTTGCACTTGGACACAACACTGAGATCCACTGGCTCTGGAGAGGCAAACACACAGCATTAGCTGAGAACTGGATTGCAAAATTAACACCTCCCATGCACACACAAACATTTTTCCCCAAGCACTGGCACAAATGCACATGCTGCAGGTGCACTGCATGACACCATGGGATTCCCAGGGATCAGAGAGGCTTGAAGTACTTAAATCAAGTGCTAGGCAAGTCTCAGTGATGCTTATATTCTCCTGAAGATGCAAACATATGCTCTGAAAAAAGCATGTTGGGAACCTCCAGGGAGAGGGTTATATATATATATGGCTTTCAGCAATTTTTCCTTTTCTCAGTTCTGGAAATCCTGCAACAGCAACCCCAGGGAACTGTAACCTGACATTTCTATGGCTGATAACAAGAAAGAAAGTGCAGATGCAACACCATAAATAAAAACCATGCACAAGACAGATTTAGTTAGAGGCTTATGGGAATATTTAGGTGCAAAGTGTTCTACCATCCTTAATTTTAACAGAGTTTGAAACTTATTTTCTTTCCTTCCTGCCCAAAAGAATGATCAACACTGAGGTATCTCAGCAAAGTGCAATAAAGCCAAATATGCAAAGATGTAAATGTATGCAGGTAAATACACATGGCCTTATTTAAGCCATCTAATAAACCTCATATTTATAGCAGAAATCTTCCAGAGAAGTAGTGAACTTTGTAGGCGAGCAGGAAAACAAACACAGACTAAAACAACACTAATTACATTTGGGGTCCCAAGTCAATCAATATTTTATGGTTGAGATTTTACAGAAAGCTAATTTAGGCACTTATATTCACAGTTAAAACATGGTGATTTTTTAAATGGCTACATTTCAAGTATGAATAACTATTAACTCATTGGCTTTTATATGTAAAAAATAAAACCTAGCACTTTAAAGTGGCTTAAATTATATCATGCAGTAAAGACCTTAAAATAATTTTATTCCATTTTCAAGGCAATACATTTTGAAATAATTTAAAATCAGTCCTGTACTAATCAAAAGTGGGCACAGAGCTTGTGTTACTGCATGATAAATGGTAAGGAGGAGTAAATTGTGAAATATCCTGAAAGTGAAGAAAAGAAGCTGAAATTTGATGTTCAAGAGAAGGTGGAGCTCCAGAGTTACCAGAGCTAGGGATGAAAAAATCTCTTCCAGCCAGGGATTTGCTTTGAATTGTCCCACATGAGTTATAAGCCTTCACTGTTCACTTTGAACACTTGCAGAGCAGCAGCAGGGGTAAGAAGATGGCAGAAATGGGGACTGAGGGGTCTCAGGTGACACCACCTGGGCTGTGTCCTGGTCCTGCAGTGATGGTGGTGCCACCAGGGACTGACTGGGAGTGCACTGGCAGTAATGAGGGGAAAATACACAGGAAGAAAAAATTCCAAAAATTAAATAAAGGACTGTTGTCATCCCAGTCTGTCTTCGTGTTTATGACATACATGATTTTACCTTTGAGTTAGGACAACAAGAGGAAATCACACCTGAATTCCTGGCACTGACTGGGGCTGGGATGTGCCACATCTGAGTTACATTGTCTTCATGGTAAAACATACAAAGAATAAACAAATGTGGCTCCTCTGAGAGCTCATGAGACAGGCAGCAGTGATGCTCTTTTAGATTTAGAGGTCAGTAAGCCAGAATTTGTTCTACTATTTATTTCATAATACATGTACATTTTCCATTTATTTCTACGGCATAGATCAAAGCTAATCAATATAGGAGCTAATAAGAGGAGTGTTAGTTCCTAGCAGTTAAGTAGTTCATTACTTTGCCTTTGTGGATTTGATTTATAAATCCATATAGCAAAATGCCCTCAGCCCAGCACATTCCTTTCCTCTACTGCATAGCTGGGAGGGCAAGTTAATAAAAAGCAGAGCTGAGTTTGCATGACTTGCACATAACACACTTTTATTTCCTTGGCTCTGCTGAGACATAACCTCCTGCTCAGGCACAGGCTAAAAACATATTTTTAACAAGAATAAGTTAAACTACTTTTAAAATTTTTTTCTTATGCAGAAGTTCGTGGAGGTTCCAGAGGACATCTGAACATGACCTTCACACAGCAGCCCAAGGTGCCCAGCCCAGCACAAGCCAGCTCTTGGGGCTGGGACCCAGGGTTTTGTGGGGTCAGGGCTCAGCACTCCTTGAAATGGGCACGGGGTGCAGTAAGACTGCAAAATCATGCACTGTTTTCAAAATATTTGAATTTTCATGAGAAAAGTTGAATTTTTATAGGGCCTGGACCTTCTTGAACGGTACTGCCAATTGTCCAGACCATCAACAGTTTTTGCTTGTGCAAAGGCCAACTCCAAACCAACACGTATTTTCTCCTTTTCTGTCCAGATAAAGCAAGCTATGGAGACTTTGGGGATATTAGAAGGAACACGTGCTTTCTAGTGGACCAATCTAATATTTACATAGGAAACATACAACTACATATGATATCCTGGATCACAGATTTACTGATCTCCTGCCTAAAAGCTGCTTGTTTAGTTTAGAGAGAAAATGAGCATAACTCCAGACATATCAGAGGTTCAGAATGAAGAAGACATCCAGTTTCTAGTTTCATTTTCAGATCCTGTATAATATACAAAATAAATTATTTTCTTTGGTTCACTTCATGGGAACAAGTGCATTATTCTGTTATTTTTAGTACCTCCTATATTTGTAGTTCCCATTTGAGAGACTATTGTAAATTCTGTGGTTTGATAATTATGGTCAGAGTTCTGATAGTTTTGAGAATGACATTTCAAAGTAATTAAATCATAAAGTTACAGATATTAAAGATATATTTGAAAGGACATAAAATTGAGCTCGGCCTTGGGAACCTGTGTTTTAAACTCACCCCAACAGCATCATTTGTTTGTTCAGCAGTTTAATTCCAGCACCTATAAAATCACCCTGCCAGGCAGTGCTGTAAATGGGCATGGCACTCTGAGAGACATAAAAACAGCCTTTATGCCCTCATTTCCATCTCTAAGAAAGGCTACTGATCCATCTTTTCCACTACAAACATAACTCCATCTTCAAGTCCTTGCTGCTAAGCAAACCTCTGAAACTCTATTTTTACAAGAACATATAGATATATCTTAATCTTCACCACTCACTAATGAGCTACTTACTTAATCCACAAAAAAGTGGATCATCTGTCTGTCTGAGTGCTCTCTAAGGCAGTACACTCCTGTCACTGAGTGCCTCAAAGAGCTGCACCTCAACCCTCTCCTGAATGACTGCACACTGAATTCAGACATGACACGTTTTCCATAATCTGCAGGTTCTGAATGGCTGCCGATGGGGACAGTTTGCAAATCTGCAGATGAAAATGTACCTTTGGTAAATATTTGCATTCTACAAGAATTCTCAGTTTCTTGGTTTTCAAGTAAATGTACATAATAACCACAGTGCTGTATGTTTTTATAATACCTCTTAGTTTCCCAATTTTTGGGGGGTAAGTCACAGGCCAAACCTAATTACTTGTTCCAGTAAGTTCTAACAACACCCCATATGCTAACATGCCTTTACAGAACCCAATGTCAGCATCAGGAACACTCAGTGCTCTGAGGCTTCCTGCTTTTCCTGCCAGTGCAGCAGTTAGCTGCACTTTGGGGAAGAACACAACAAGACACAACTTGGAAGGAAACAAACCGCGACGTTTCGGAACGCGACGTTTCTTTCGGAAAACAAACCCCAACCCCAGTTTCCCCACAACACGCAAACCCAAGGCTGTAGAAGTGCAGCCCTGTGGGCAGGACAGGGCAGAGGGTGCCAGCTGGCTCCTACCTTTGCACTGGAAGTGGTGGGTGGGGGTGGTGAGCAGCAGCCTGTCCACCATGGCTTCGGGGCCGCGGCAGCGGGCGATCCCGGGCTCCTTGTATCCCGCCTTCACCCACTCAGAGAGCCAGCGCAGGTGGCAGTCGCAGTGCAGGGGGTTGGTGCCCAGAGCCCTGCAGGTGCAGAACAATTAGCACGGGTTATTTGGCAATGATAACAGACAGCTCTGCTCTCACATTGCTACAGGGATGCTTTGCTTCCCAACGTGGCCGAGATCTGATGAGTATTCAGGAAGGATTTTAGATTTATCTCCTGCGGTATTCCTGCTCTTCTCCTTTCTTCCCATCATTAGTTAGGTGTTAAGTTTTCTTGCCTTGTGAGCGTTTACAATTTTGTAGTAGAAACTTTCACACAGTTTCTGTAAACTATATATATATATTTAGAATTATTTGTTTACATATTTCTCCTCTGGGAGGAGAAATATGATTGATAGAAATGTTTATTTACAAAGTTAGAGAAGTGGCAATTTGTGTGGCTGATTTTTTGCTTTTTGTAAAAATCATATATAAAGTAGAGTCAGAAAATCAAAATAAAACTTTCCTGCCTGACCTTCTGCTGCCTGCCTGACCTCCTGCTGCCTGCCTTGTCCTTTGTGTGTCTGATACAGCAGCAGTTAGGGAAGTTGTATAAATTCCTAAGAAAAAAAATCCCTTTTTCAAGCAACTGTGCTTGAGCAATGTCACCAGACATATTGCTTTCATCAAATTTATCACATTGATTCCCTTAATTCTCTGCCCTTCCTGAGCGTATTCTAACACTGAATTGTGTAATTTAGTTTGGATCTGATGACTCACATTAATGACTCCTCACCAGATGAAACACATATGCAGAAGATACCTCCATTTAAGTTTATTTATATCTTTGAAAACACATTTGCTGCTTGACCCATCATTTGAGTTAGGTCAAATAGTTGAGGAAGATGCATTTATATAGTGAAATTATAATTATCAGAATTTTTTCTTTATTCATGGACATCTATCCAAAAGAAAACCAACTTTTTAACATTAAATTTAGGTGCTACCTTGACTAATTTGTACTTTTCTTTCTCTTAAAGAAAGTGTCTTTTCAGGCAATCAGTCAATTACAAACAAAGTTCACACTTCAGAAAAGTCAGTTTGAAGCCAACTAATTGTTAAAAATGTGAAGAAATGCATGTTCAAAGTCTGTATTTATTTTACTCAAAGTCAACACAAGACTTCAGCTGCACAACACCTGAATTGACATGAAAGGAAAATAAACTAAATAAAGAATAGCATAACAAAGAGATACTAAAGAAACCAATGTTTCAAATAGGCTTTTAGACTTTAAAATTTCTGCATATGCTATTAACTATTTTTAAGATGGTACTGTAAACTCAAGTTTCTTTCAAATAAAAGCACATCAGGCAGGATATTAAGATAGAAACCTCAGTCAATTTGTTGATACATTTCTATTGGAGTGACTAATGAACCCAGTGTGCCCTAGACAGATTCATAATGAGAGTTCATGGGTTCAAACCCTGTCTGGGGCTCGTTCATCAAAATTAAATGTGTACTGCAGCTCAACATTAAAAAATATCCATCTACTCCTCCTGTAAATCCATTGCTTACAATGGAAAAAAACTACTGGGTTGACTTTTTGACCCTGGAACTGTGATCAACTGGCTCACTTGTCCAAGGTCAAACAAAATGCAGCAGGGAAAGCTGAGAAATTTTTAGTGTTGAGAAAGTGCCATATATAAAATGTGAGTGGGAAGACAATGGAAAGCTTGTTACCACGTTAATTAATATTTATAAACTACATTAGAAAGAAAGCTGCTCTACAGTCACTAGAAATGATTACTAATAATATTGTTGACAACTTCAAAAATGTATCCTTCCACACTTCTGTTTGTGGTTTGTGCTTTGTTTGGGGGTTTTTCCTTTTTTGGGGGGGGGGGTTTGGTTTGGGCTGCTTTTTGAATTTGTTTTTTAATTTATTTCTAGGAACTAGAGATAATTCTCATATTTTCATTCATGAGTTCTAACATATTTTCTCAATTTCTTTGCCTATTACAGCAAAATATTTCCAGAAGGTAAAAATATCTTCTGCTGTAAGGAAATACCACCAGCAGCATCTTCAAAATGTCGGGCAGATATTTCTGTTCAGATGCTTATTTTGTTCAGGGGCAACTCTGAATAAGCCAATTAAAATAGCTCTATCCGTGATAATGTTGGGGAAAAAAAAAAGAAGGGGACAAGGGGACAAACTCCTTGTTTTTACAGGCAGTTAATAAAAATTTGAGTAAAGAGAAGATAATTCAGCGGGATTAGAAATCTGAGCTGTTTATGGGAAATATGTTGGAAATACCTGCTGTACTCAACATCATCTGTTCCTGAGGGTTTGTGGAATCCCTGGAGTGCCACAGGGTCAGTCTGTGTGTGGGCAGTGCTTGGGACACTGCATCAGTGAATGGTGAGGACGGCAACTGCAGGAACTGATTTAACTGGGAAGGTCCCAGTTCCATCCCAGCAGATTTTGGGCTCTTTTTAAGTAATGTTATACACAATCCTAGAGTGGTGCTGTAGCACTCCTATCATTGCCCTGGACTAAAAACATCAGCAGAGTCATGGCTTAAATAGACAATTATGTGATTCAACTAATTAGAGTAATAAATAGTAAACAGAGGCAGCGTACAGCACATACAAACCTACCTCTAAATTCAGTGAGCTAAAGCTAGGTAGTTTGTTATGATATTCCCATTACAGTGAGATGATGTTCATGATATAAAGGAAATTTGGTGAAAATGTTCCTGTAGGCTTTAAAGAGCTATGGAGAAAGCGACTGGACCATCTATATTTCACTTTTCTTCTTCCAATTACAGACCAACTCAAAGCTATTGCAAAAGGCTCTGACTAAAATCAATACTTTTGTCTATGCTACACAAATAGCTCTCTGCAATTCTAAAAACCAGTTTGATGTCCCCCTTGACCTGCCACAGGAGGCTTGGCCTGACCACCCTCCCCAAACCCTGGGACTCAGCTCTCCCCTGCCACAACACCAATCCCATCCTCAGCCACACCCTGCACAGGTAAGACAAATTTTTGTTCTCCCACGCTTTAGGAGTTTGATGGGTAGCAAGTCCTTGTATGATTTTCAAACTGACTCCAAGTGCACACTTTCTCCTTGAAGATATATCAGGAGGGGCTTAAAATGCATTTATTTTCAATTTTGTATGACTGTGTTTTGAGCAAACACAGCTTTTTCAGGCATGTGAAGAAAAAATTCATTGTGGTTGCTAAAAGTTTCAGGATCCTCTTTAAGAAACTGGAGAGCACAACTGCACTGTAAAATTCAAGTGCTCAACTGTGCAAATTACACCCCAGACAGGTCTTATTTATTTTATGGATCCTATTTATTACTTTTCATTTGGGCTTTGTGTATTTTACATTTTGGCAGCACATATATCTAAACAGAAAGGCTGCAGTGATTGTATTGGGCCAAAGGGGTTTTATCACTCCCTAAGGTGAACGGTTTACCCAGGAAAATTGGATCTCCACTTCATCTAATGTAAACCCTGAGGGAAATCCAAACAAATGGGACACAATATGTTTATTCCTTGTGTTCTGAAAATACCCCCAGCAGCCAGATTCCCAGTCTGAAAGGTGTCACCGCACTTCCAAAAACACGGACAGGGCTTCAACTCAGTCAGACTTTCAATCTCAAACACACAAAGTGACTTGACAAAACTGGGAACAGGAAAAACAAACGTGCAAAACCAGTGATACCAAGATGTAAGCTGGAAACAGAGAAGATTATTTCTCTGCTCAAGCTACCCAAGTTGTTCTCATGACTTTTGTCCCCTACAAATCCGAGATATTTTTATTTTTTACTGTCCATAGAGGAATAGAGACAGAAAGCTGCCATGGATGTAACTGCTGTCCAGGAAATACTTAAATAGAATCTGAATCTGGTGTTCAGGGAAGTGTTCTGGAGGGCACATTAAAGGTTAAAAAGAGGCAATAAATAGATATAAACCTATGTTAAATGCATACCTGCTTGTGTGTATATTGGCATCAGGGCAAAAAACATCTGTATCAGCCTGAAAAGCCCCTCACTCCACAGAGAGACCAACACATGCCCAGCCCTCTGATTAACTGAGGACAGTAATCAAGAAACCCACTGCACAAAATTGCTTCTCCTACATCAGTTAGCTAGTAGTGTGAAGTATCACACACTACCTCAGTGAAAAAGTATTTTCTGGTCACTGAAGTTTAGTTTGGAGCCATTACTGCTCTTTGTCTGTTCTTTCATCAGCTAAACTGCATTTGAAAGTCTTCTGGCCCTCTACCAGTATAATAGTAATTTCCTCAAAAAGCTGAAATGCCTCATAATTTTTGTAAACTATGGGATGAAGTATTAATGCTGTGAAATGACCAATTTCCCTGTGATTAAATATATATGTCTGTAGTAGTGATTCATCAACAAGTCCATATACTGACAACATTCCAGTATGCAAAACATATGACACTTATTAAGCAAAGAATTCACATTTGCTTAATATTTGCTCTTTGTGGGAGGTTTCCTGTCTCACTCTCAAACCATAATATGCTCTGCATTTCACATTGACAATGCTGAAAGAAAACCTTAAACACAAAGTCCACAGCAGAGAAAACTGTCACACTTGCTCATTTGGTTTTCCTTAAGAAAATATTTTTGTAACTAATAACAACAGGTCCTAGCAATTTTTATTTCCTTTGAACAGATGCACTATGAATATCCAGAGCACATTATGTAAAGTGAGCAGGTAAAACAAAAAAGCTATACAATCTTACCAATATGTGCTATTTTACAAATCTGAAACCATCAATCAAAGAGATGAAGCCAGGCAGAAGTACTTACAGATGGGACAGGGACACCAGGTCATTGAAAGAGCCCTCAGGAACATTGGAAATATCATTTCCATGGAGTGTCCTAGAAGGGGGAGAAGCAAGAAGATATCAAACCACAGTATCTTGTCTGCCCCCTGCAACTGAAGCAATCAATACTTTAAAAGGGTATTTAGTTTTGATTCTTTTTGAGTTTCTGTGAGTTACATAACTCATGAACTTGCACACCTCATCACTTCTGCTTCTAGGTGTTGGCATTTAAAATAATGAAGCAATCAGAATTGTTAGTGAGCGCTGCTGCAAATTAAAAAGGTGACATCCCATTTATGCTATTAAAAGTGTATTGATGACAGGTAGACCTTTACATCCAGACCCGTATTCTGTTATAGAATCCCATTAGCCAGAAGCACAGCAAAAACAGAGCAGAGGAAATAAGCACTGTAAAAGTTAAATTAAGTATTGACTTCAGAGAGATCCTAGGAGAGAGAGCAAGGGTCCCTGAGAGCAGGAGGAGGGAATACGGGTGACCTCACCCCTGCTAAGTGACAGCTGTGTTAATTACCCAATCCAGCCTCTCCCCGATGAGTCACAGCTGCATCCAGTGAGGATGGGTGAGATGAAAGAGGGGCTGAGGCAGAAAGGGCAGGATCTTTGTGGAGGAGGGATTTTGAGAATTGTGAAGCAGGGTCCTGGGGTGAGAGAATTGCTACTGTAAGGTCAGTCTGAGTGTGCAGTCAGAGCCTGTTGCTGGAACCTGCAGTCACAGTCTGGCTGGGTAAAAGCTGCAGTCACAGTCTGCAAACTGATCCCTGCAGTCAGAGTTCAGCAGGAAATGACCAGCAGTCAGAGGCTGCAAGGAAACCCAAAGTAGGAGCTTGCTGCAGCCAGAGTCAGGGAATAGCTGGAGTTAAGGTGACTAAGCTGTGAAGGAGAATAAACCAGGACTCTTTTTATGCTGTCTTTAACAAGAAGTCTGTGCCTTGGATCGTTTTTACCCTCTAGTTAGAGGGCTGCTGAAGGTAAATATTGCCACACTTTCCTGTTCTTACAGTAGAAAATACCTCTCTGTGCTACCAAGGAAAGCACCTGAAATAAGTTGTTTTAGGACATTCTTCACCCTGTGCAAAGAAACTACTGTTTTTTAGCAGCCTTTTCAGAACCCATGACAGGGGTGAAAGGGTTGTCCACTGTTTCAAGGATAATTTAAGCACCCACTTTACCTCTTTTTTGGGAAATATGTTTGTGCATGGGTTACATAGGGAAACATAAATGCGAATTACTGTCAGTGCTCCAGACATGGCAGAGGAGGGTGAAAAACAGAAAGCGGCTGTGTTTTGAAGCAGCTCTTCCCCTTGAGTCATTTGTTTTCTAGCTTACCTGGTGACTTGCTAACACAGGAATCACAGTTTTTATTTCTATGAGTGTACATTTTGTTGAAACACTGGGTTTAAAACAACCCAAATCTCAACCCATGGAAACAGACAGTAGCCTCAAATGAAGAAAAAAAAAAAAGCACCTGTTTTTTGCAACCTTTCTCCTTTAACACCACCTTCAGCTGCACCAAGATGCACATGATGCCCGTCCAACATCCTGATTCTGAAATTTTCCTTTAAGCCTTCCTTGGTTTTGGCTATTAATAATAACTTGGCATATGTAAGGGTGTATCTCCAAGAAATTAATCTGAACAGGAAGGATATGAGTTCCCACACAGTAACTCCAGATAAAACACTTACTGATTCTGTACAGAGTGACCAACTGAGTGCGACAAACCCCACAGCTATTAAACAAGGAGTATTTTGTTGGTGTGAGGAGGCCTAGTCAGCCACTTGTCATCGAAATGGTCAATGAAATGAGCACATTTAAATAAGCAGCTGCTCATAATCAGCTTATTGCTGATCTTTTAACCTGCAAGACAATTCTCTGTAAACAGACAGCTTATATTAATCTTTGAGTTGCATCATTCACATTTATCCTGTGAAGGAGTACATTTTCTTTTCTAGGTATTGGAAACATTGAGGAGAAGTTGAACAATGACATAGCTATTTACCTGTAAGAAGTTAAACCCATCAAATAAAAACCTTAGAAGGACTGGCTTTATTACATGTCCCAAACACTGAGGTGTTTCATGGATGCAAGTGTTTGTATTTTAATAAAAAAATGTCAGCAGCGTCATCACTCCTGCAACTAAAATGAAGTGACAAATGCTAAAACTCCCTTAAAAAACTCACAATAATAAATAGTGGCAAGAGAATTCAACAGTGCAACAAAATCTTTCCTCTTGGATCCACATCAGGAACACATTTTTAAACCAAAACTCCTTTATAAGCAAATGGTCAAATAAAATCTCTAACATTAGGGCAGTTAAAGCACACACACTGATGTGTGTAATCTCCCTCAAAAGCACAACTTCCAGGGGTCCTCTTGTCTAAACTCCAGTGAACAGCAGGGGTATGGATTTAAGGTGATGTGGATGTCCTCTGGAGGACAGAGTAACAGAACACTTGAGAATTTTTGAAATCAAAACCTCCTTCTACACAGAACCTCACTAACTTATTCCTTTGTCTGCAGGAAAGGAAATTAATTCAACATACCCTTTTGGGCTGGGGTTTTCTGGTTGTTTTTCTTTCACAAACCCTTCCCACGTCCTGCCTGCCAGCCCATTGTCCACAGCATTGGGTTACTGCAGATACAAGGGGGATGTGTTTTCCTGAAGACAGAAACGAAGGTTGAGCTCACAGAGCCACATCCCATCAGGGGCAAACACCTACAGGGAACCCTGGAGGATGCCAAACCCTGCAGGAACCTGCACAGCTCAGATGGCAGGGAAAGCCACAGTGTCACTGCTCCACGCTCACAACAGCAGAGCTTGTACAGACTGACTGGATAAACACAAGGAATCATTCTCTGATGCAAAATAAAATAATAAAGAAACAGCCAGATGCTTCTGTTAGGTCAAGTGAGTGCAGCACCCAACACTGAAAGGGTATTGCAAAAACTTTGTGCCCAAAGATTACTGGTGACAGCATTATCATCATGCTTCTTTGAACTGCAGGAAATATCCATCAGCTTTCAGTAAAACTGGAGTATCTGTTAATGGAATATTCAGTAGGTCATTTTATCCCTTTTCCCCCTAACTATAACATGGACAATTATTTAGTGACCTTAGAAAGTATTTTGATTTTTGGACTTTGCCTCTTAACTAAGTCACATATAAAAATATGTGATTACACAATAATCTTTAAAATAATCTGTTCAGGTCATCCAGAGAGTTCTAATATTTGTAATTTGTCTCAATCTCAGCTTCCTTAATCTGTTTATATTTAGTTTCTAATAAGAGTAGCTTTGGACAAATTAGCTGAAAAACAAATCCAAAACTTTTCACTGTAATAGCTTTGGCTCAAAAACCTACTGATATCAACTTCTACTTATTAAAAAAAATTCTCCAGACTTTACGTCCTGTGCTCCCCAGCATCCTTTGGCTGCTGTTATGGATAAACCATGTGAAGGCTGAGATTAAAGACCTGATTGTGTAAGCACTGATAGATATTAAGGCTTAAACATGAACATGTTGACTCTGCAGTTTTCTCACTTGGGCTTGTGCTGAAAAATCTAAGAAAGGGAGCTCAGAATGAAATATCTCTCAAAGACCAAGTGCATCATGCAGCTATGATTATTCTGATTTTCAAAGCACTTATTTACTGTACTTACTATAGAGGGGAAAAATACAGAAAACACAAGGAATTCGGAAGACATTCGTGAGAAGGGTCTGCTACCTTCAAAGGCATGCATAGCCAAAGGTAATGAGATCTCTGTATTTTTTTAATTAAAAAAAAAAGTGGAAATTGTTTTGCTGATGTTTTCTCTTTTAAGTTCCCCTGAGAGCACGGATAATAAAAAAACTGACAATAACGGATTTCATATTGTCTCTTGGAAACCATTTTCTCTTTGGAGAATTGATTTTTAGTAGCAACAATGATGACACGTGGCAAAAGTTGCTGTGATACCAGAGTTTTGTGGGTCATAATAAATCAAATCAATCTGGAGGCTTCCAAATGCAGGGAGCAGAGGCAGAGATTCCCATTTAGGTTTCATTTCACTGCTCTGTGCAAGGCAGTGGGGGGGGTGGTTTCTCCCTTGAAGGAGGAAGATACTTTTTGATTAGCAGATCATTTTCAAAAGCCAAAAAACAACAGTTGTCATTAAAATACTGTCCTCTGTTTCTGCCCATATGTGGCCTGCAAGAACAGAAATGAAAAGACAAATTGTAGCTATTGGTAAAAGGGAGGCATGGTTTATCTACACTGTAATTCAGGGTAGAGAGCCCCACACAAGCTTTAATCAAGCTAGCTTGCATATCAGAAGGAGGCCAGAAGACAGCTCCATATGGAATAATTTATTTGGCCATGAAACAGAACATATTAATCTGTGGCTGAATTTCAGGACTCATGTAACAGCTCAAATGTGACCATCCTAGTGCGCTAGAAATCAGGATCCCCAGCCAAACTTAAAACAACAAATCCAAATCACGTATCTTTCTTGTTTTTACTAATGAAAAGTGGGAATCCAAAGCTGTCTTGTAATTTGGGAGGTTGAAATCGAGATTAAAGTTTTACCACTGAAACCACAGCAAAAGGTCTCAGCCAAGCAGCTCTGCCTTATTGCCTCCACAATCCCAGTACTGCTCATGTTGACACTTTGATTCCACATTTATGGAGCCAGGGCACAGCAACCACTGCTTTTTAAATTAACACAAACTTCTGCATCTGAACGTCACCTAATTTTTTTTTACTGGAAAATATCAGTGTGAAGTTTCAAAGCACTCAGGATAATCTTCAGCTCCTCTGTCCCGAGCTTTGAGTGTTCAGAGCTCTTTCTCCTTCAGCACACTGAACAAACTCGCCACAGACAAGCTATTTAATTTATCCCCTTTGGCTACTGTGCAAGTCATGGTGACCCACTCGTGTTTCTGGCCCATGGGAAGCTGCCTTCTCCACCTTCTGACAGCTGCACGGGGGCCAGGTGTCCACAAAACCAACCCCGGGTGTGTTTCTGATAGTGAGAGGCAGTGAATACGAGACAGAAGCAGGAGCCAGTCCTGTAGATGCCTGAGGAAAGCTGGAGGAGGCTCTTGCTGCGAGGAACAGGCCCACAGCCCCGACTCTGAGACAATATAAAGATGAATTTCACAAGAGATTGTAAACAAACGGTTTAATCCAGAAAGCTGCTGAAAACAGCTACATTGGAAAGAAAAGAAGAGTGTAGAAAAGGACCTCCCAAGAAATAAACCACACATGGATGTCTCTGAGCAGGCCCCCACTCAATATGAGGCGTAATTTTATTCACAACTTAAGGACATTTGAGACAGGCATCTCAGCATTACTGGTACTCAGCCACTGGTCTGATTTGTTCACTGATTTAGCGTGGGGGCTTCTAACTCCCTTCAGATCACATTCTAGCTTGCTTGCATAAATCTGAATCAATAGAAAATATTCTGAAAATGCACAAGTTTTCCACAAAGACACTCTTGCTGAAGCATCCAATGGAAACTCACACTCTATGACCGAGTGTATACTGATATAGAAGAGAAATTCCTGTGGATTACCCAAACATTGTTCAGGCAGAAGAGACAGACTCTAAGAAGCCTTTTGGAGACTTGTTTTCATCACAGTTCCTGTACCTGAGCTTTCAGAGAAAAGCCACTCCTGCAAATATTTAATCTTTAGCACTCACCTGCTCTGGCCTCTACCAGACAAACTGCACCAGGGTACAAATACATTGACATTAATGATGTGAAGATTCATGACCACCTGCCCATGAAACACCCCCTGCCATCAGCTGCAGCTCAGCTGCCTTGCAGGAGTTGCACTTACAGCACTCGCAGAGACCGGAGCCCGTTGAAGGCGTGGACGGGGATGCAGCGGAGCCGGTTGTAACTCAGGATGCTGGAGAAGGGGAGAGCAGAGTCACAACTCTGTGCTTCCTTTGGTTATTTCACTGCTCATTCAACCACAGATAAGCATGGAAAGCCACATACTTAAGCAACAAGAGATACACTAATTGCTCAACAGCTTAGAGATGGTGTTGGAAAAGCAATTAAAGCTGTTATGAAAACTTTGGGCTACTTACAGTGTTGATAACTGAGTCATGTTGCTGAAAGTGTGATTGGCCAATACACTGATGCTGTTGTTACTCAAATCACTGAAGAAACACACAGAGAAAATATCATTTACATGTATGAATTAAGAAATATGACTTTTTGAAAAGATTACATAATATCTGCATAGCAAAAAGCCTGAAGCAATTGAAAAGTCATGTATTATCAACTGGTGTTATTTTCTGACCAACTTTGAATGAGCTCTAAAGGAAAAGCACATCAGACTCCCCTAAAAAGCCTCACACTCAAAAATATTAAGGCATATTTCCAGCATATAGCATTCAATTAGAAGAATAACAGAATAAATGATACAAGCGCTGCTGAATATTTACTGTTCCAACTTGCTTTGCAATATATTCCAGGCTCCCCATTTCTATATGCTCTTCATATTGACAGTTACTAGAACAAAATTTCATTTTTTTATTTTAAGAAGTCTTTTAGGCTCAACCAGAACTTTTTGTTTTGTTATTGGTCTCCCTTGAAAAGCAAAATTAGAGATATTTCCAAATAAAAAACACTCTTAAAACAAAGGATTCCAGTTTTTCCTCCGTGTTGTTTTTGTCTGAGGTTGTCCAGCCCATTGGACTGGAGTATCTGCACAGCTGATACCAACAGCATTTAAAAATTCCTGATAAATAGTTCAGGCAGGAAATTTCACTCCTGTGTATTTCAGGGAGCCATTTACAGAACAAAGTCTAGCTGTGTCTCTATCTGCATGACTGTTCACAGCAGAAAGAGCTATGCAAATTGTCATTGCCTTAGCATTATAAATACTGCCTCATCTAGCACAAATTAATGTGTCTCCTCTGCTAATGACCTTTACAGATAAATCTGCCAAGTGAAACTGCAGCAGCCTGCGGGAGAGTTTCATCCTCTTGGGGTCCTGCAGAGCAAGGGGCTTCTCAGGCACCTCACTCTTTATGAACATTTATTGGCAGGAGTGTCCACTGTGAAATTCTTTCCAAATTCGAATTACAGAAGGTTTTTGGGGTTTGGTGTTGGCTTTTCCCCCCCCGCTCCAAATACTAATTATTTATGTTCCATCAACAGCATAGTGCAGAAAGAGTCATGCAGTTTTCCTGACACTGAAACCACGTGTTTCTTACATCAGTGTCAGGTGTCTGAAGGCAGAGAGCCCCTTCGGCACAGCAGGCAGATGGTTTCCTTCCAAGTATCTGAAAAAAGACAGATTTGACAATTACACAAACACATTAACAAGAACTCACGTCACTCAATCTGCACCATGAATGAGGACAATATAAAGTCAGTCACTAATGAAATTATCTTTGATTCATTGCTTTGAAACTCCAACAGCTTTTACTTTATAAATTAATTACCCCACACACAAAGCACGACAGCAGCTTATTGATTTACTTTATTTGTTTTAAAACTTGGAAGTGCATAAAGGATCTCTGGCCTACAGCAAACAGAAATGACCATTTGGTTCTTCTGTGACAGCAGCTGAAGAAGGGGAGAAAAATTGCATGGCTTGTGCCCTGAACTTAGAGTTACCTTTCCCAAGTCTCTCCAACAGTGCTGACTGCTCCCTGACCCTGCGAGGGAGGCTTTTCTTGTGCATGGAAGTTCTTTGTGCAGCCAGAATGGGAAGAGGAGCTGCACTCCCAGATCTCTGTGCTGCAAAAGGTCCCACTTAGTCCAGCATCAACACATCCACAAGTCTGATGGCACATCCACCACAACAATACACCCTCCTTGCCTCTCCTTTTCAGAGCACGCTGGTACAGGAGGAAAGCTTGGTGTAAATTAAAGACCAAAGGCCAAGCGCTCTTGGAACAAGAGAGCTCCTAAATGCACTAAATATATTTAACATGTTTTGTGTTTCCAGTGTGGAAGTTGAGACACCACTGAACCTATTTCTATGCAGACACAGGCATGGCAGGGCTAAAGCCTTTGGGGATAATCCTGAATCCTCATACAGGCAAATTGAGCCTCCATTTTGCAGTTTTTCTCCACTGAAGAAACATGATCAGTGAGTTACTCAGCAAAACCCCCTGAAAAAGCACAATACTTTTAAAAAGCTTGCCTAGAAGAGAGTGTGGGTACTCCAGTCTGCACAGCTGACTTGTGGCAGCAATGGGATGTGGGCGTTGCCCTGTTTATTGCAATAAAATAGAGAGAGCTGGAGGTTCTTTTTCCTTAACCTTGGCTTTTAGGTACTCCTGGAGGACACCAAAGTAATAAGGCTCCAATGGAAAGTGACTACTGTGGTACCATGGCAGTATCAAATGTTTCTCCAGACATCTTCCAGAAACAACATCTACCTGGGAAACAAATCCATCCTTCTCAGAAAGCACCATGGAGGAGGAAGGCATTCCTGTCTCCATAGGTGGGATGAAAGAGAAAATTATATTTCCTTTCCTTACATGATGGTGCAGGGACTTTTCCTGAGGTAGACATGGGGCAATGCAATTGATATGGAATGTTTTGAAACATAATCAAGTGTAGCCAGGAAATGCAGCCCACAGACACCAGAACACTTAATGTGCTGCCTCTGCTGCTGAAAACAGAATCCCATAATCATGTTAAGAATTTTTATTCCACACATACAATTTCCTTTTCTTTGGCAACAGGCCTCCTTATTCTGCACTTACTATAGCAAATAACAATAATAGATTATCCTTGTGCTCAGTGTTCCCTTTCTACATTAACTGTAACAGCACAGAGATACTTGTGTAAACTAAATCCAAGAAAATTTTCCCACAAACTTTATTTTTACATCATTCAAAAAATAAAATCTATAAAAAACTCTGGAGTTTCTTACATAATATATTTTATAGCTGGCATTATTTTACCCCCTTTTGTTTCAGCTTAATGACCTCTCAACATTTTCTGCTGCTTCAAACCTCTTTTCTACTGAACTCCAGCAGAACTACTCCAACCAGCTTCACAGTTATCCCTTCTGCCTGTGCACAGGATCCCATCCTGGCAGAGTTACCCTAGAGCATGCACTGGAGCTCACCTAACTCCTGCCAGGATTAGGCTGGACAAGGTGAGAATGCAGGCTTCTGACTTTTTAACAGAAGAAATTACTTTCTCAATTAAAAAACCCTTCTGAACTAATTAATCTCTCCCATGACACGAGCAGTGAGAGAGTTGCAGAGCCAGCAAAGTGGGGACAGAGTCTCACTAGCCAGAGGACAGGTTGGTTGTGCCACACTTACATCTCCCATGGATATCCACATTCAGCAAGGGGAAAGCCACTTGCTTAATTCTGGTTAAATCTGTTATAAATTATTGTGAAAATTGAGTTCCTTGGTAATTTCCCACTATGAATTGCTATGTAGGAGAGTCTCAGAATTTAGACATGCATGTCACATTTTTAACAGGGCAAACCACATCTCTTTCCCCCAGATGTGGATGCAGCAAGATGCTGGAAATCTGTGCCTTTCCCTTCATCCCAGAAAATCACAAATCTCAAATCCATGCACGAGGGCAGGTTAAGGTCCTAGTCTTTATTCCAAATGTAAAATTCTCAGGATTTCTAAAGGAAATCAAAAGCAGGTCATGTATTATGTATTTGGAAGTTATATATGATTTTCTTTTAGGAAAGGAGGCTATTGCAATATGCTGAATCCTTCAGGAACGTATTTTCAGGATATTCTCTTGTTGATCTCAATATGAAACAGCCGGCAATTTAAACAAACTGATGGTGGTGAGCCAAAGTTTCTCCCTCCTCTTTTGCTTTCTGGGGCAATCAAAAGTCAAGGGTGCACATTTTAATTCAGTGCTTTATGACTCAGACTAACACAGACATGCAGACCCCTGGAGTTAAACTCCTACAGAAGATCTGCTTTGAATAGCTCTGGATTTGCACTGCAGCAATTTGATGGTTATATAAATGTGCGAGCAGAAAACTGGAATACTCATACCAGTGGTACAGTTTCTGAATAAACACAATTTAACTCCAAAAAAGTACTGATAACACACTTTTCATGCATCCATAAGAACAATTCACCACTGCTAAACCTCTCACCCCATTATCCAAAGAGTGGCAGCATTTTCTAAGCTGAAGGCATTCATTCTGAAAGCACATTTAAGTGCAGGGAATTTGAAATAACCGAGGCTTTTAAGGCACAAGAGCTTGCCAAGTACCAGGAGGATCTGGGGTGCAGGGTTTGAGGCAAACAACTGCAGCAGGGGAGGTGCCTCTGTCAGAGCTGGGGGGTGCAGGGGCAGCCCCTCCCCACCTTGCTGGATAGGTGGAGGCTGCCAGGGGGCTGGAAGCGGGACATAGTGAATAAAAGAATTATTCCTGAGGGCAAATGGGCAGAGACACAAAACTCTGTGTATTCATGTATACATCTATATAAATAAAAAACCCACAGATGAAGGTACAGATGCCCTGCCAAAAAACCCCTCAAAATAGCCACAAAAGAGTTAATGTGGAAGGAATATTAAATTTTTAATTCTTTCCAGTCTTTAGCCAAAGGAATATGATGTCCATGGTGTCTGGTATGCAAAGTAATTCTGGTATGAATGAAGAAAAATACATGGCTAATTTTAATTCTGGGAATAAAGTTATTAATATACAGAGTTAAGACTGAGTGTCAGTTGCCTTAAAATAGACACTGACTGCTATCCAAAACAACCTCATTTGCTTCCTAAGGTCTCTGGGCTCTAGTTTAAATACCAGATTGGAGGTTTTTGGTTTTTTCTTTACCCTGTGAATGCTGCTGAGAATCCTCAGTCTCAATAATGACTTGTAACCAACAAGCAATTGCCAGAGCAAAAATTGAAAAAAAACCCCAAAAAAATCCCAAAATATGTGTTCAAGTCTCAAAGAAAGCCACCACCTTCCTACCTGGAAGGGTTTCTTCTAGAACATGGCCAGAGGAGCTGGCACTGTGGGACAGGGCCTGCAGCAGCCCCAGGGCTCATTCAGCATCTTCCACACACACCAACATTGCACATAAAAATTTTAAAACTATGCATAAAAGATGACAGCTGCTCTTTTTCCAACTTGTCTATTTTTGTACTGAAACCACTTGGATTGGAGGTGATATAGCCAGCACAAGGTGCCAGAGCATCATGTAATGATTTGAATCACTCAGAATCCTTTTTGTACTGAGATGTCTATTCAGTCATAAAGTCAAGCTCGCTGTGACAATCTGTGCTAAGAGGAGAAACTGGAGAGAGACATCAGTTCTCAGGCAGTAATTGAAAAGGCACAAAACCTTTCCTTTAAATATTCTACACAGAATGTTACATTACAAAGCCCAAGATATTTGGCAATTTTATGTAGCTCTAAAATTAAGTTACACTCCAAAATTTTTAATGTCCACAGGCAGTATCCTAAAATTTTCAGTCAAATTTAATTTCCTAAAAATGGTGGTCTAGAAAAGAATTGGACTGTCAAAGATGAAACATCCACAAAACATGATTTTTAAGAGCTTCAATTACAGTTTCTTGAGAGGAAACAAAAATCAAGTGTGGATCTAGGTTAAAATATGGATCTTGAACTTTCATAAGCTTTGGCAAATTTGGACTCTGAGTTTTCCTGTATTTCTACATCAGACCACAACCTCTATGTCTGACACACAGAAACATGGCTGTGTTTGAGAGAAAGTTAAACTTTACTCTCTGTAGTGCTAATGTCACCTTTCTGATACATATCCAAAATTTACCACTTACTGAACGTATTATTTGATAGTATAGATATTATTTACTTTTTCTAAACTATCAGGTTCAAAATGCAGATGAATTCCTCTATTTCATCTGTAACTAAAATATCCTCTAAAGAACTCTCCCTTCTCTTAATGGAAGAATCCCCCTCTGCAGAAAACGAGCAGGACTACATAAACCTCATTGTTTCTCTCCTTTATTATGAAAGGAAAAATTCCCTGATGTCCGTGCTGGGGGTCATTGTGTAAAACAGTGTGAATTGCCAGACAAGCAAGAGCATTTGCATTCTCAAGCAGATGATCTTCATTAAATATCTCACTCTAGAGTTTCCCTTTGATCAGCAGCAAGGCAGGCAAACTGAAAAATGGTGCTGAACTGTTACAATATCCCACACGTATCAAAACTGCTTTGGGCATATTTGTGGCATCCATTAGCACAGCCCAGCTACGAGCCACTGGTTTTAGTCACAAGTCAAAGGAAATCACAAGTGCCTTGGAAGCTGGAAAAAAAAGGGTTGAGATTGGTAGTAAATACCTCCAAGTAAATATGAAAACTGTTGTGTCAAATACATGAATGTACCAGACAGAACAAGAAACAGAAATGGGAGAGAGAAGGTTTGTGAACAAAAGAGAAATGGCAAAAGTAATGCAAATATTAGCCTGCGTTAATATAAATGGAAGGAAAAATAATCACTAACAATGATGTATGGGGGCAGGTTTTTCTAACAATCCCACCAGTGCTATCCTATAGCCCAGTGTCATGACAACATTTGGAGTCTAGAGATGACATGATTGGTACATATTTATTCTAAAACACACCACGCTCATTATGTTACAGCTTGTGCACACGCCGTCCACATAATTGCCTCTAATGTTTTTCCCCAGTGCAAAATGTTATTTGCTGTAGGTCCATAAAACCAGCTGGATGCTGTCAGATAAGACTTTATTAGAAATAGACTATACTTTTGTGAATAAAAGGAAAAAATCTAGTGTTCACACGCTGAGGTAATACATAAAAGGAGAAAGAGCATGGGAAACTTAGTTCAAACAGATTTAGGGAAAAAAAACAGAAGAAAAGGAAAACCTAAAATGCTAAGCAGCAGCAAGGCTGAGTTCCAAACTAGCTTATTGCATGAACGTTTTACTTCTGAACATCTGGAGCAGAAAACTGAGTATGTTCAAAAACCCCAAGGTTTCTCTTCAGGGCAAGAAAACAGTGGGGGAAAATGTAGGCAGTATGTAAATATACAGTGGAGGAATATACAGTGAAGGAATTTGCAAGAAACAACATAATATTTTCCTATTCTCAGGAAGCTGGAAGAAAGCTTGCCCATGATGATGGGGTTTTCTGAAGGAAAAGCTGGGAAATAGAAACTACTTGCATCATCATTCCTCTAAAAAGACAAGACACTTAGTGATCTTTTAAATTCTGTTCTAGATGGCAGCCAAGGAAATCCCTGCTCCCACGGGTGGTACAAACCAAACACAGGGATGTCTCCTATCATTCCAAGCTCTAAATATGAAGGAGATGATGGTTTTCACATGTCCTGTCTATATATACATTGAAACAGAAACTCAGAATGAACACTGAAAGGAGCAAGCCTGTGTCTCCTGTCCACCCTGCAATAAAACTTTGCTGGGGATCTTTTTTGCTGAGAGTAGGTACAGTGAAATTTGACCCAGAAAGGGTAACGTTTCCCTTATGTGCCTCTGCAAGAGATATGCTTATTATTGCACAGTGCTATTTAATACCTGTTACAAGGAAAGGATTCCTGTTTTAAGACTCTTTGAAGACCTCTAAGAGAATTTAAAGGAACTTCTGAGAAGGCTACATTCAGCCACAAGAGAGTGGTTTAAGTAGATGTGTGGCAGCTCTTTTTCTTAAAGCACATTGCACAAAAGCACTGCAGTTTAATAAAAACCACTGCAACCGATGTGCCTGGCAGATGAATACATCAGCAATGGAAGGTTATAAATGTCAGACTGGTGCATTCATAAAAATTGCACTGAAATGCTCCCGTGCATCCTGTTTCTGCTCAAGCCTCCTGCAGGGAGGGAGCTGTGGGATACAGGGACAAGAGGCTCTGCATGTCCTTGTCACCTCCTTGGCACCCATAACTGTGGGCTGGGGCAACTAACAAGGCATGTCTCTTTTGCCCTGTGCCCAGGAAGCTTTTAGGTTTCCTCTGCCAGGCTCCAGCTGTCCTCAAGATGAGGGAAGAGGCTGGGTTCCACATGAGATGCTGCTTATCACAGCAACAATGGCAATTCTCAAACACAGGACAATAAAAATGTGTAACTTCACACTGGCAACTTGTAACCTGACTGATATAGCAGGTTATGGGCAATATCTCTGTCTCAATCTGGAAGCAGAAGAAAGGCAAGTAAGATGCATTATTTTTTATTTACTTATTTTATTCTTGTCACAGTTTCCACAAACACATGAAATTTCACGCTTCAGTACCTGCAACCCATCTTTTGGTGTAGATACAAATAAGGAGCTCCGTTTATGTCGGTTGAGAATAGAATGAGATCAGGATTGAATTTTGAGACAGCTGGGACAGATTCAAAGGTTATATTTGCAGAATATGAAATATTCAGAGCCAGGCAGTCCACGGCTGTCTGTGTTCTGCTGACATATTTCTGGATGGAAAGCAGAAAACTGAACTAGAGCTCTGCACAGCCAAGAGGCTCCTACTGAAGAAGACAGTCACGTAAACGCCTATGAACTCAAACTGCTCAGTTCCAGGCTATTGCCTCATTTGCCAAGAAATGGTTAAGAAATATAGCAGTTTTTAAGAATGTGAGATTAATTTTACTCTTTTTGTGAAAGCTATGTCATCAGGGTATCAGACAGTATCAGTAAAACTCAATATGCAAAATTTGAACATAAAAATTCCTCAGTGTGGCAGTGGAAATCAAAGTAACATCTGTGGTATCTTACTGCTGGCAAGTTACATTTGAATGCAGTGAAACCTGAACAAAAGCAGAGCAGAGATGACCTTGCAGACTTCTTAATACTGATGGCAATATAGAAAGGAATCCAGGCCAGGAATTGGCTTTTAATTCAATTCACTATTAACCATGCCCTGGTGCAGAATGTATTCATGAATGCAAAGTTTCCATGTTGAATTACCCCAGGCACTTCCAGTACCCTCACTGACCAGTGAAGCCTTGTATTTGTCTGCAGCACTGACAAAAACAGTGCGAACCCCATTCGCCCCCTGTGAAGGGAGTAAAAATAATAGTAGGTACTAGAAAATAGCAAAATCAGATTTTAGTTCATTATAAAATTCATCAAACATACCAATGAACTCAACCAATTATTTTCACATAGAAATGCTGATGAGATTGTAACAAGTTGCGGTAATGACTCACCTGGGATAGATTTGAATAAGGGCCTAAAGGGGAAATGCTCAGTATTTCTACTGCCAACTGCTTAAACCAAGCAGTTCCACCAGGATATTTTCTTTCCATGGAAAGAAAATCCACTATAAAGTCCTAGTGAGGCGTAGATGAAAAGACAACTAGAAAGATGGTTCTCAACTAGGATGAATTTACTTTGCAATATAATCTAATTGTCTGTTATTTTAGCCATTTGAGGTTTGGAGAAAAGAATTCCTTGTTTCCAGCACCAGCTTCTCTTTTTTTTCCTTTTTTAATCTCCTCAGAGGGTAATTAGCTCACAGCTGCGTAACTCAGGAACGTATTTTCATCATCCCTTCGAACTGCCTGTTGTGAGCTTGGGCTCTCACAGAAGCACTACAGGATTATTTGATACTAATAAATGCATTTGTTCCTACACCCAGAATTAATGTGTACAAGGACGGATAAAATGGGAACACCATTACAAAGCCATTTATTCAGTCAAGGGACAAATAAGAATAAGAATAATGGTCAGAACATACGGGAAGCACCAAAGCACAGATGACTAAAGTCAAAGGCAAACCCCCCATGGACCCACAAAGCCTCACTATGATGCAGTTTGATAAACTTCTGGAGAGAGGGGACAGGTAAAAGGTAACTTACAGCTCAGTCACGTCCTTGGGAATTCCCTTGGGCAGCATCCGCAGCCCTTTGTTGCTGCAGCGAACCACGGAGTCCACACAGGTACACTGGGAAGGACAAGGAGGGGAAAGCAAGCAGCTGCTCTCATCATTACCTGCACAGGGAGAGAGGCAGAGAGAGAGGAAATCAGCATTCCAGCCCAAGGCACCCACTGAAGGGAACTGGTGACAAGGACCAGGCAGGGGCACCCTGAATCCAGGGTAACCATCACAGCATTTTACACTGGATCCAATGCTTTGGACCACCCTGCCTTCATGCAAGTCCTTTAGGCAACATGAACACTTCATAAAGTGAACAGAAATATTTTAATATTTCTATTATATTATTTTTTTCCCCTAAGGAGAATCTAGTCTGTAATTCTACAAATTATAGTGCAATCCAATGTATGAATCCCAAATCCTCCCCCGACCCATAATGTGCCAGCTGAAATGGAGAACTTGACCAGGACATTGCCCTTAAATTCATCTAGACTGATGATATTCACTATCTACTCTCCTTTTGGAAGACTTTTTTAAAATTCAGCTTTTAGATGTTTATTTTTTACTTTTCAAAGTCAGCGTGGCACTTTGTTTATGATCTGAATTGTAAAGGCTCAATGTTTTTAACGACGATAACCAGGCAAACAACAAACTGAAGCAGCACACTTCCAACTGCTGGCAATCCATCTGTGCACACATAAAAATATCAACTTTCTCCAAAAATGGTTTCAAAGGTCCATAAACAGCAGATTAAATCTTGTAATTGAAGAACAATAGGGTTTCTGCAGTAGAAACCAACGCTTTGAAGCTAAGAACATTAAAGCGTGGATTTTCCCCAAAAGCAACAGGCTTTGCAAAACATAAGGCACATGCCTGCCGCAGGATCACGATGTATGTGAAAGGAAACACTTAGTGGCACATTCCCGGGATGCCAGGGAGGGGAAACACACAGCTGTGAGTGAGCACAGGCAGCCCGAGCTGCCCGGCACGACACCCAGAGCTCGCAGCCTGCCGTCATTATGTGCCGCCTGCTCTTCCCTTTTAACTGATGCAAGGACTAATTGAGACAGATCTGGTTCTTTCTTCTCTCTGCTGGAGGCACCCATGAGCATTGAGATGAAAGAAAAAGACTGGAAGTCCTGGTACAAGATAACAGAATTACTCCTGACTGTACTGGTAGGAAGCATTTGCATTCAGAGGGCTGGGGAGGCACCACCAGACTACAGAAGAATAGAAAAGATTTTTTTTTTTCTTTTCTTCCCCGCTGAGTTTAATGACTGGAAACGAAATTCAAAGTCCTTCATAAACCTGCAGAAAGAGCATGTTTTTTCAGCATATTTAATTTTTCCCTGTGTTCTGTGTTTCACACCCTGCCACCACCTACTTTCCATTTGCCTCGACTCCAAGTTACTGCCTGACAGAGAAAGCTCCCAACTGTGGAATGACATTTTGTGCACCAGGATTCTTCTTTTCTCCCAAGTGTGGAATGTCAATCTGTGGACCAGGATTTTGGTTGGGTTTTGGGTTTTTTTCTCTCAAATTAAAAGTGAATTATTCTTTTATGACTAAACTTGGGTCTCTTGAGCTCTTGAGCTCAAAAACCTGGGCCTGTTGCCAGATTGCTTGACTAGGACAGGAATTAATTTTTACTCTAAGTAGAGAACTGCTATCACTCTTTTTGTCTCTTTGGAGGTATGACTAACTGCACCTCCATCCTATCTGGTCTCAATAAGCTGCAAGTCAAGTTAGCAGGGCATTCTTATTTTCTCCTTACTAGTTTCTCTAAAGCCTGCTTGATCAGAAGACAAAAACTACCTGAAGAATGAAAGAAATGTCAGGGTATTTTCTTTTAAACCCACATAGACCCTACAAAGCATGAAGCATTTCAAAAAATGTCTAAGTGGTTTTTTTTTTTATTTCCCTGTATTCACCTTTTACTGGTGACCCTGGACAGTATCCAAATCTAGAAGACTTTCCAAGCAAGCATGACTCCCACTGGTTTCAGAATGTTAAGAGTCAGGAAGGCCCAGGATTACACCAGGATTAGACAAAGCAGAGCATTTCTCTATGATAAATTAATTCTTATATTTAGGTGTAGATAGCACAAATTCAGAAACTGGAAATCAAGAATAAAAATCTATCACTGACAGAGAACAATGCTCAGCTCTAGGTGGCTGCCTTTTCCATCACCAAGCCAAAATGTTTACTGGGGAGCCTTGCTTGGTAGGGAGGGACTTTCTCACAGAGAACATTACCACAAGTGCCAAATCAAACTGCATTTTCTTACCATCACAGGTGAAGTCCTGGACATCTACATCTTGGATTGGAATATCCTTTAAGAAAAAGGGTTTCAAGCAGCGTGGATTTCCACTGACAATTCTCTTCTTCCTCAGCCATTTCCCCAGCCAGGCCAAATGGCAGTTACAATTAAAGGAGTTAGCCAGCAAGTTACTGAAAGGGAACAAATCATGATTCCATTACACATGAACATACAGAAACACAGAAATAACTACAGAAAGACCAAGTCCAGGCTCTTTCCTGTGCTCTGTTGCTGTGAGATCCCTCCTCCATCCTGCAGATCTGAGAAATTCTATGCAGGTTTTATATTAGGGCTGGGATTGTAATTAAAATATATATAGTTATGCATATATAGACATATGTTTATAAACCAAAGTGCTTGAAAATATTATTTAAACATACATACATCACTACCAGGGCTGGATTTATTGTGAAATTCAACCCAAGCGAGAGCTCACACCCAAGTCTAAACTGACCTCACAAACTGCACCCACGTGTGCATGATCTTCAACAGGACCATGGTACCTGCCCCAGCCCTCTCATGCCCTCCCCTTGCCTCTGTCCCACCCCCAACCAGAGCCAGGAGGGAGCCCCTGGCAAGGTGAATTTGTGGTTCCTATTGAAACAGCAAGGACAGTCCTATATATGTCCATATATACACAGAGAAAGCAGCACTGTCGTCTTGAGCCACTCCTGAAGTTTTCTCAGGTCTGGATACCTGCAGTGAAAAGCATCTGCCCTGCTGCCTGGTGAACTTTGTGGGGTCTGCTTCAAACCCTGCCCCAGCTCCTGCAAGATCTTCCATCCAGAGCTGCAGCCTAGGCATGGTGCTGTGGTGTGCAGCCCCCAAAGCAATCATCTGACACCTCCACGAGAGGGATGGAGCCTCAACAGAGCCTGGCTTAGCAGCTCTTTCCTAACTAAACTTCAGATGAAGGAAAGAGGCTGAGATCCCTGGTAAAAAGGGAGAGCTGACCATGCTGTGTGCAGAGACAGGGAGAATCAACAGCCTCAGTCCGAGGTTGCCCCACAGAAGAAGAATGAGCTGTCAGGGTCTGTGTATGGAAAATGAAGTATCTGAACTAATACTGATGGAATTTTCACATTGTGTATGAATGTGTCCAAGAGTTAATATTTTGGTAGTACAGAAAGAAAGATGATAATGAAATTTCTTTAAAGCATCGCATATCTTTCCAGACAATAAATCTGAAGGCAAGAAACAGGCACTTCAAGTTCAGGTGTAGTAGCTGAAGTAGCTTGTAAGCCTTCACTTGCAAGATGCTTTCAAAACCTAAACATGCAGTCAAAACAGGACTTCAGCCAAACACTTCCTTCAGAAAACAATAGTAGCGAAGACAAAAACATGTGGCACAATTGAGGTGGGGCAGTTAGAAAGCAAACCCAAAGCAACTCCTGAGTTCTGTAGGTTCTAGGCCAACATCACATAGCCACAATATGATTTACAGCTGCTCTCAGCACTGCAGCACAGCCTACTTCAATCACTGCTCTGCCCTGGAGCTCTGGGGTTAATCCCATGTGGATCTAACACAGGCTTATGGACTCTGTGGAGAACGGAGAACTGGGGGGAGCAGAAAACTCAGCATAATGTTATAAAAATACTCCACCTCCTTCACACTAAGGTTCAAATGCTGCAGAAAGGTGAGAAGACCACTGGGTTAGGAAGAGCTTTCAGAGAGAAAGTGCAAAAAAGCACTGAAAGCAATACTCTAATTCTAGCTGCTTTCCTTCTGAATTGTTTTCCATTTTCTTTAATCCATAATGGGACCACATGCAGGATGCTTTGTATATTTTCCACACTGATACACTTTGGCATGAGCAGAGTGCCTAAACCAAACGTCTAAACCGCCGATGCTGAGTGAGCCAGGGCTTCAAAGGCCATTTGTTCCACTGATGGAAAAGAGTGAGATCATGTTCACAGAACTACTTCCATGACACAAATCCTCACAATTAAATCATCTACAATTGGAAACAAACAGCAGGTGTGTCTAATCAGGTTTTTGGAAAACCAGCAGCTCTGAGAGTAAAGGACATTTTGCACATCTAGAGACCATCCTACCAAGACGTATCCAAAACTTTCACAAACATTCAATCTACAAATTGCTCCATATCAGAAAAAAAGTAATTATCCCTGTCTAGAGAGGAGAGATTGTTTTAGCTTAATGTGCCACTGCTCACTAGCTGAGCAGCAGTAACTATCCACAAAGCCTCCTTTTCTTCTTGGCAAACACAGGCTAACATATGATGTAAAATTTTTGGAATCTTTCATTTAGAAGTTGGATTTTGCTTTTTCTTAGGAAATAAGAAAGAAATAGGTTGTTACAGATAAAATTAACAAATAAACAAATCTCCCATTTAGAAATTCAAATCACTCCAGGCAAAAAAAGGACATATTTATCTTGTCAGCAATTCCAAATGTCCTTCTGCCACTTTAGCAACATCTAGATTTTATCCTTTTCCAACTGCAGAGCAGGGATTTTTAGGATTCTTAGATTTAATGCAGTCTGAAGTTCACACATGCCCCTACATACAAGCTCTTTCCATGGCAAGACTGTGATGCAACTTTCGATGGAAATGTAAGATGAAGTCTCTCCTTAAAATGTCACATGGATAAAGAGATTTCCTACTTGAATTGAAATGGAATTGAAAGTCTGGAAAAGCTAATTATATGCCAAAGATTTACTGAGGAAACTGATTATTCAACTGGAGTTCTCAAATCAGAAACAGTAATGTTGGCAAAAAAATTGATGTGAAAACTCATCATTAATAATCAGAGTTCCTACACATACAATAGTGATTTACCCACTCAGACAGAAATACAGCAATCAAACTTTTAGCAGAGATTTTGTACTAACATTAAATTCAGAAGTGTTTACTCAAAGACATAGGCATATTTTAAAAATCAAGGGGAAATAGAAGTCTTGAGGAATGAAATATGCATATCCTACTACAAGTGCCTCTTCAAAATTGCAAAGAAGTCACAGAATATTAACTATTTAAATGGATTCTAGTGACCTGTTAGAAAAACATGCTGGAACACATCTGGATGTTTTTGGAATTAGGTTGAAAATATATTTTGGAATTCAGGTTAAGTTTATACAAGAATAGTTATATGTCATTCTGGCATTACCTTTGCGCAGTTATTTTAATAATAATCCACAGAAAACCAGTTCTGTTTGCAAATATCTCCCCTTGACTGTGTAAGGACTAAAAGATATGGCTGAATTCTCTGTGTGAACAAGTGCAAGTGCTCTTCAAGTTAATATGCTACAGTGCCTAGTTTGACCAACAACAAAATAAAAATTGCTATTTTTCCCTACAAAATAGATGTTTTTCCTCTAGTGAAAATCATTCAATAGGGTATTATTTTCAGAGCTGTCCATGTTTTGAGAATATCAACGAGACTGACTCACAAAGGGTAAGGACGAAAGGAGCAATGTTCTTTATTGCTGTAAATATGCCAATATAAAAATGGAAATGGAACTTTGCATAATTTTCTGTCTCCCATTGAGAGATGTAAAAGTAAGGCATTACAATACCCAATCAGCTCCCAGAAAGTAGTCACACCCTCTAACTTCAGTGGTGGCATCATCCAATAAATCCACCTACAACGGAGCGCTGCCAGGAAATGAACAAAGCTGAATTCTGCATTTATATGTCAAAAATCACCATGGCCTCAACCCAGGATCTAAAGAAGTCAAACCCACACCTTTTCTGCCTGTAGATCAAACACAGAATGAAATTGTGTCAAAGAACGAACTTTTCCACCAAGCCATGGTTAGGAACCAACAGGATTATAAATCAGTGCCAAAGCAATGCACTCTAATTAGCATCAGCTTTAATTTCTCTCCCTAGAAAGTGCAACAATCTTTTCCCACAGATGAAAAAAGGAAATGGGTTATTTTCTAACAAAATATGATGAAGAACTCTATGAAAGGAAGGTAGGGGCTTCACAGACTGATTCAGAGAGGCCCTGTACAAAGGGAGCCACGGAGGGCAGCACAGTGACCACAAGCTTTCAGCAAGTGCCCCTTGCTTTGACCAGAGACTTGAAAACAGTCAATAAAAATAATGTGCTTGTGTTTCTCTCTCTGTCCATCAATTTCAAGATGACTCTTGGGACTACACAATGCAAAAGGAAAGAAAATTCTGTGTTTCTTATGCTGCATGGAGCTAATGCCAAAATGATAACACTGATTTGCTGGTGAAAAGATGCCACAGCACAGGGAAAGTGTGAGCAACAAAACAGCTGAGATTCAACACCTCTTTCTTTGCCCAAACATGATGGAGAATGTTTTCCAATCCTGAAATGCAATAGGAGGGAGAGTTTATTTTGATTGGACAACTGGACTGTATTGTCAGGACAGATAATTTCCATTAACAGCAACACCAGGGTCTCCTCTCACAGCTGGAAACAAAAGGCAGACTTTCTTTCCATATTTATCAGTCTGTACTTTATTAAAATGGAAACACTAAAAAAGCATTTTGAAGTATTTAAGAAGCATGGGAAATATTTCAAAGAATGATTGAGAAGTGTAAGAGAATTAAAATAAAGCTTAGGTTGAGATTTTCAAATTCACACTCAGTAAGATTGGACTATTTTGTCTTCTTCAGATGCTCTGAAAATCTATGAATTAGCTACTAGCCTTCTGATGTTTAACTAATTTAACTGAAATCCAAGAAAGCTGTTCTTACAAAATCAGACTCTACTGACAGTAAAGCAGCTTCAGGGAACTGAGTGTGTGATAAGTTATGCCCTTTAAATCTGCAGAAGTTTTTTTTCATGACCTTCCACTGCACGTTGCACTAGGCTATGACACAGCAAAACACAGTCATCCTGCCTGAGCCTGGCAAGCTCCAAGTGTTTTCAGCCACTCCAGATGAAACTATTCATTTTTTTTTTTAAATCACACCTTGTATTCTTCAGACATGTGATTTCAGTAGGATGGAGTTTTCTTTCCCTAGAGGAGGTTTCCCATATAAACTGAAACGTTGTCTTTTTTAAAAGGAAAGCACCGAAGAACAGCACCATGACATGTTCATCCCAAGAAAAGATAACTTACATTGTAGACAAAGAGACCAGCGTGCTGAAGGCTCCAGGGGTGATGGTGCTGATGTGATTGTCATACAGAGAAAGGAGCCTCACTGAGCTCAGGCCAGCAAAGGTGTCGTTGTTTACACAGCTGATAGAGTTGCTCCTCAGCATCCTGCAAGGATGAAAACAGGGAATTAGGAACTACTGGGAGGGGGTATAATTTCAGGATGGGAGATGCTTTACACCAAGGGCATCAAGAGATGCTTTGGAAAGCATTCTGTGTTTATTGATTGCTGAAGTAGAACACAGCCACAGGAGGGTTAGATTCATGTAAACATTGTCTCGTGATTTTAAAATGCATCTCTTCCACTCAACATTGGAGGCTGATGGGACCTGCACATCTGAAAGTAATATGCAATTAAAATTATTGCTAGTGACAAACTTGAAATAAAAACTAAAGGCTCGATTTATTAAATATCTGAGAGTAAGCTGAGATGTATTTCAGAGATCAACTGAGAAAGACTGCCAGAAGTGTGACAATAACAAATACTGGCTGCATTGCTTCTGCTCATGTCCTGGATGTTTTTTGTAATCCACACTGCGAAAGTATAGAAGGATCCTCATCAAAAATCAACTAATTTCTTAGGAAAGATTTCCAGACCTGGCACAGGCTCTGGAATGTCATTATCATCATTAATTGTGAAGACAAAACCCAGTAATCACGCTATAAAATGGTCTTTGCTTGGTACTTGTACCAAATGAATCAGTGCTGTGTTTTGGAAGATACATCTCTCTGAGTTGTTATGGTAACAATGAACTCGACAATAAAGACCAATTAATCTGAAAGACTGGAGTTATCTTGTTTCACTCCATTGCAAAAAAGGCTCATGTGTATTTGTTACACTGCATGCCAATCAATATCTGGGTCTGTAAACATCACTGCACTGTTGTGATATTCCTACTTAGGTGAAAAATTATTCAGTAATTAAAGCACACTACCAAAGATCCACAAAATACATGCAGCTCATGCTGTTGTTGCAGTGAATTGATCCTCCAAACTGAGGAGGGTTAACTCCTGGGTATCAAATTCATGCAGTGTACAATGGAAATTCAGACTCCCTTAGGAGTTTGAATTTAAATCTCAGATTGGTATCTGTCAGCTGGGCAGATACTACATCAAAATGCTACCTGAAAATCACGAGAGAGAGTTTAGACATGGCTGGGCAAACATTCACAGTGTCATCACAGACATTCCATGTTTGAGGCTGAACATTGTGCTGCTTTTGCATCCCTGGTTTCTGTGCAGTTATCACCAGAGGCACCAGGGTCTCTGTCATTTTGGGATTGCAGCTGGGGTGAAACTGTGTCAGGAAAGAGCCACAGGGCACAGAGACACGCCTCTGCCAGGTCAAGAGCACAAGCTCTAAAATGAACAGGTGGCAAATGAGAGAATAAGGCCCTTAGTGGCTTAGCAGCAGTAGGAAACGTTTCTCCTGCCCTGTATGGAATGTATCAGGCAGCAGAACTGCAAGATGGGATGGATGAATTTGAATGCCAATATATCCTGCACAGTGATTTATTACATTGCAGGAACATACAGTCTTTTAAAAGCTGGACCATGACCCTGACAAATGCAGCCCCTTTGCAAAAGATGACTATTTTAATGCTGAGAGAAAGTCAATTAATGGATAGCAATATATGTCCCTCAAGACAAACCCTTTGGTTTCATATCATGGTTCACCATGCACTGTGTGCCCTTCCTGAAAGAAAACTTAGACTCTCAAATCCTCATATCATGCTGTGTATATTTAGCCTGCTTTATCAGCTGGGGGAAATGTAGGTCAGGTCAGCAGGATAGCTTGAATGTTAAGCATCTTTTTATTAAAAAATGTTGAGTTTTGTTTAGGAGCACTGCCACAGGCTGCTTTACAGTATAAAAATTAATTTAATATCTATGGGCAGTATTTTCAAATCCCTTAGTAAAGTGCATACATTAAATTAAAGAACAGATGGCTGTAACCACAAAAAAATGTTAATGGAACAGCAAAAGTTCCATACTTGTCATTACAGAACAAAGTCCTTGAAATGAAACTTGAATTTCTTTTTATACTTGAGTAAGGACTGAACTAATTGTGTCATGATACCTTGTGACATAAGTAGTATTTTTTGCTAATGAATAAATTGCCGATTTTGACTGTGTTTTGATTCCTAGAATCTATTTCTTGACAGGCCCACCTAGTCAAGTGCTTCCTTTCTACAGCACAGCTCCAGTTTGGGTGGGAGGCTGGACAAAGAGATGGCAAACATGTTCCTACATGTGTTGTTTCCACAGGAAATAGCAAAATAATAAAAGCATTAAATGACTGGAAGTGCACAAATTTGACAAATGACAGGTTCCCCATCATGTTAGTCCTGTGAAGATGTGTCCATTTTACAGGAACAGCACACAAATCTCAAACCTGCCCAGGATCACAGATAATATATTGAAACCCTCTTAGGGAGTGGTTGCCCTGGGGAAGAAGAAAACCCCTGGGAAACCCCTTTCTAAGTACAGTAAGCAAAAGGTTTACTCACATGCTCCCTTTGTTCAAGCATGCAAATCATTGCTAGAAGGTTCTGAGTTCTTTCTATTACCATAGGTTGATTTTTAATTCAGGAATTTTAATATTCATAATTATTCTCCCCTACTGGATCTTTCCCTCAGACCCCTTAACTCTTCCCCACTCCGGAATGTGTAACTACCCCAGTCTGACCCCGGCCTTGGGCCTCTTGCCCCTTGTTACTGCCTTGTTCCAGTTTGCTCCAATACCTGCTGGAAGCCTTATTGTTTGTTATTTTTGCATTATTAAAATGCCTTTTCAGACAACAGGATCAAGGCTGCCACTCTCTAGCAAGTCACCATCAGGGAAGAGTCCTGAAGAAACTCAAAGAGGCCCGATTGTCCGGGCTCGGAGCTCTGGGAGTTTCAAACCCTCATGAGCACGCTGCAAGGCCCAGCAGCAGCACTGGCTGTCTAAGAACAGATATTTTAGGAGATATTTTTGTTGAAGCTGAACACTCCCACCCTGCTGAGAGTGGACCAAAGGCAGGGCTTTGCACTTACAGGGTCTTCAGGCCCGTGAGGCCCCTGAACATCCGTCCGTGCACAGATTCCAGCTGATTCTCCGTCAGGATCAGCTCCTGCACTCCCGCGGCTCCATCGAACGCGCCTTCCCGGATCTCCTTGATCTTGTTGTTGCTTAGATTTCTGGAAGGACACAACCAGGCACAGTGAGAAAATCGGTAGGGTTTTAGTCCAAACATTGCACTGGAGGGAGGAAGATAGTAAGAATTTGTTTCTTTTAGTGGTTATCTAGAGAGATGTTCATTCAGCAAGGAGAGCATCCAGAAATTCAAAGGTTTTCCTACTCTTCTTACAAATAGCTCCCTTGCACTCATCAAAACCACAGTTAGTTCAGCTATATCAAGATAATTTAAATTAATGAAGTTGCCAGCTTTTAACACCTCATGTTGTTCTTTCTTATCCATGTCTCAGGAAACAATATCTGGAAGTTTCCAGCATCTGATTCATGTCCATGAAGTTATGGACGATGCTTGGGTCTGGGTGCCCATCTGGTGAGAGTCAGTTAATGCTACTGCCATTGAAATGGTGTCACAAATTGAAATATGGACCACTTCTATTCACTGTACCATGTATCTGGTACCAACTTTAGTATGTGCACTTAAATAAAAAACCACCACTCAAAAAGAAAAAGGATCTCTTAATTGTCCATTCACAGCCACTGCAATACACAGCATTCTTTTCTAAATATTTACTCTGCCTGTACAGTCTCAAGATGTTTGCTTATAGATCAATATTAGAAAACTTTGATCTACAAAGTCAAATGAAGTTCTCCTGAAATGCAAAGTGAATCTTTTGAATATTTCATATTTGTGAAAACCCCAGTGAACAGACAATTTCTGAATGATAAAAGTGCCATCAGAGATGCATAAAAATAAATGGCATTTAATTATTTAAAGCGTTTCTATAGAAGGCCTTAAGCACATTAAAACTGAGCCTGAGTCCTTCAAGTGTCTCCCATGATGTCCTGTATGGATTATGATGAAAAATTCTGTTTGTTGAGGTTTATGACAGGAAACATCGTTCTTTGTTTTACTATCTACAACAGAAAGAAGAAAGTACAAGATATGTTCTTGCTCCCAAGAAGACGCTAAATTCCAACACCATTACTCATACAGAATAGCACATTATTCCAGAAATGATCCCAGTACAGACACAGCATGAGTAATAGTTTCAAAATCCAATTCCAGGTGATATAAAACAAATGACAAGGCATCAGATTAACACCTGGGCTACTCTGCTCAGAAGAGCTGGCAATCTTACTGGGATAAAAGTTGACAGAAGACATGGAAAGAGGACAGCTTGGCTTCAGATAGAAATAATGTGGGTCTTGCTCTTTTCAGAAGTCATCACTTAATAAAATGAAATTAAAAAAAAAAAGCGCCTTGGAAATATGTTTCATGTGGGAAACTGGAGTACACTGGTTTATGTCTGCTGAACAACTGTCAGAGAGCAGGCCCTACAGCATGTGGCCCATCACCTCTTGTGCTTTCTTGTGATCAGAAAGAATAGGAGCACGCCAGCAATCAGCCAAAAATAACATAAAAACATATAGAAATACTTACAGGCAGATTTCTCTTTCCAGAAGTTTAGTGCTTTGTGCTAACGCTCACATGAAGAGTTTATGTTCAGTGTCAAAGCAAGTCAAGGGAGGATATTCTGACATATGCATTTAATTTGGGGGCTCAGCTATTTCTCCAGTGGAAATGTTTATAGCTCAGCGTCTCTTTTAAATGCTGGCATAAATAAATGCTCCCCTAGATTCCCCTCCTGGTAAAGATCATGCCACAATGCATATTTGCACAGAAAATAAGTAAGGAGATGTTTGTGGTGGGAAGGGAGGGCGAGTTACTATAACAAAGACTCTTCAAATTGCAAACTGACCTACACTGGTAGTTATAACTTTTTATTAGTTACTTTTTACCATATAAAAGATGTTTAGGTACACATATTAAAACATGGGGGCAATTTTAATGGTCTGAATAATGGTTTGATACTGAAGGCAAAAATGAGCAAATATTGGAGACAAAAGCTGGCCACAATCTGCAAAGGAATTGGCACCTTTATACAGTGCAAACATCTGAATTTTAATTGCTGCCAAAGGACTTCAGCAGATAGGCAACTCTGCTCATTTGAGTTAATAATGCCTGATCTTTTCAGCAACACAAAACTACCCATAAATATGCCAGCAGTCTCAGAAGAAGCCAATTATAAATTGCCTTTCCTATGCAAGAGACTTGAAAATCCAAGATTATGCTGAAATCAAAGTTGCAAGGCAGAGAAAAGCGAAGCTCTGCAATAACAAATTGGTAAAGATGTTACAGCCCTGCAATCCTGCCTGGAATATTGTCAGAGCAGATGTTCTGCCAACCTGGATTTTGTTATTTGTCTTCCTGAATTAAAGTNCTTGTATAAAGCATAAAAAATGAAAGCATTGTAACCTTTTGCCTGGTCTACAACTCAGAGACCTCTAACTCCATCCTTCCCAGCTCTAAAAGCTTCTTTTATATGTGACCATCACACTTGACAAGGAATTTTTTATCATAAAAAACCTACTGAGAGTTTATAGCAAACTCCCACTACAGTGGAACTCCATCCTCTTGCAACACTGAGCTTCTTCCAGGAACAATTTTTGAAATACTGGAAGACAGTGGAAAAACTGAGTTTTGAGATTCCTATGTCCTCTAGCAGGACAAATGGGAGCCAGCCTGGCCTCAGCCTGGTACCTCCTGAAGGCTTATTCCATAAGGACTTCCTGATTTACCCTGGTGATAACATTTAATCCTATTGCCAGACTTTTATTTTGGGCAAGAGGTCAAAATAAATTTTCAGAAAGCCTCGATCTGCTTTATGGGGGGCTGTGAATAGGAAGAAACAATCAAGGTGACATTGTTCACACAGCTCACTTTTCAGTTCCATCTTATTTACTTTATGGCTGAAGTTTATTATAAAATTATTTCTGTTGATCTCATAACTCCAGCACAGAGCAAGCTGGATTCTATTCAGACTTAAGACAAGCATTCACCCTGCTGTACTGCTGGGTCAGTGTCACCATTCCAGCCCCCACTGCTGAGGTACTGACACACCTTTCCCATCTGGAAAACCCCTGAGCCCAGCCCAGCCACAAGGGAGCTGCCTGGTCTCACCTCCAACTCTGCTGTTTTATCACTCAAACAGCCTGTTCTGAGTGGGGTTTCCCTTAGAATATTTCTGTCTGCTGGAGATGTGTTTGGAATCTTTAAGCACATGTGAGGAGGGAAAGCCCAGTGCTGCAGCATTCCTCTGGAGGATGCTCAGAGGGTTTTCCAGCCTTTACCAATACTATGGCTGGGTTTGATGGTGTGAGCTGTTTTCAGGAGCTGCATGGCACTGAAGGTCTTCAATACCACAGTGAATTGCACCCAGTGACACTCCTACATTCACCCAGCAGAGCAGACTGATGGCCTTGCTGTAAAAAACACAAGGAGCCCAAATGCCATGAAGCACAACACACTCTGCAACACGATTTCCAGAAAATAAAGTCTGTTTCTGTGTAACAAGCGACAGATGACTGCAACCTCATTTGCCATGGCAAAATTCATGCTTAGGGGAAGGAACAACAGGTAACAGCTGTTTCCAAAGGGCACAAACTACTTCTGCCTCCCCAAGAAACTTGATATCCTGGTTTTGAAACTGACTTCTAGTCCGCAAACTCTATCATGATTCAATTTTATTTCACATGTAAAATGTTCAAATCCTGGTCTGACACTCCATACAGTTCAATCTAGCAGAAATACTTACAGCCAAATTAACCCTCCAAAGGCAATTACATGCTGGAGGTGGATAGGCAATGCCAGCTAATGGCTAGACAGACTGACATTTCTTATAATAAAGACCATATTATATGTTCACTTTGTAACTTTGGCAAGACTTAACTGAATGAACTGTTAGATGACCCTTTCAGGTTTTGAGGTAAATATTTTTTATTACTCTTGTTCTCAAGAGAAGAGGTCAGTCCCCTTTCTCCCCAGCAGTGCATGAAGTATGGCAGTTCACCTTTCTGTTTTCAATGTGAGTTCATTGCTGATTTTTCTTCCCTGCAGGAAGAGGGAAGGGGGAATGGCCACTGATTCCCTGTAGGCACAGAGGAGTGGGCAAGCTCTAGGGATGGCATCTGGGGACTGCAGCCTCTGCCTGTGGGTCAGCATCCCATTTCAACTTGAGGTGTTTCCAGGGAGTGATGGGGTTCCCAGTGTTTGCTTCATGCTGAATTTGGTAGTTGCTCCAAGAAAAGAACTGCTCCCTTCCACCAAATTCAGAACTTCACCTCTGTAAATAGGGAAGTCTACCCTCTCCCTGCCTGGGACCTTGATGTGCTGCTAAGTGAAGTTCTCCCAGTGGAAACATAATTCCCTGTGAAAGGCAGAAGCTTCCAGCTCCCATGGATGGAGGACAGCAGGTCCTGGAGTCTTTCTATATCCTGGGGATAGGATACTCCCAAAAGTCCGAGTCCTGGAGCTGCTCCCACTCTTAAAGAGCTCAGAAATGCATCCTTGTACTTCTCCTGCACTTCAGGCAGATCCAAAGTGCTCTTTGTTAACCACTGCAAAATATCAGCAACACAGTCCTTGGAGCCTGAAGTCAGTGGGATGGAACTTCAGCTTTTGGAGATTTCAGTCTTCCCTTTACACTTGCAAGATCAGGTAAGGCAATATGGTAAGGACACAATGAAAACAAAACAGATGTCACTGGAGAACCCTGTAAATTACTTCTGGACTGGATTAGAGCTGTCTAGAAGAATCTACACTAATTTTTTTATTCTACTGTGAAAAGCATTAAACATAAAGATGATTTAAATTTAAGTTATGAAATTAGCATTATGTATACGGGATATTGCAGCTAATTATTGAAGTTGCTTTTTTTGTTTTTAAAGGCACATGCAGATATGTTAACCTTTTAAAAACCAGCAGGGTAATCTTAGCAATTTAATTACTAAGTAAAATGTGGCATCACATTGCATTATGTATCTCTGACCTTTAAATTTCTATATCAAGCATTCAATTTTGTTTTGCATTAAAATGTATTAAATCCTAGGCTGACAAATCATACAGTAAGGTTCAGCTTAGGAGGACTATTTACAGACAAATTACACCACAAGAGCTGATTACATATTAGAGTTGGGGTTGGTGCTACCACCTATTGAAAAGGTGGTCTGACACTTCCCTTTTTTTTCCCCATGATTTTGTCTCTCTTTGGAATTCTGGAAAGCTGGAGCTTTACCAACCCCAGTGGAATCATGATTCTCTGAAATTAAGTTTCTTTGCAAAGTTCCTTGGCACGGATCTGTAACTAGTCCTAAACTCAAGTGAAAGACAACCAAAGGACAAGCACTCAAATATCCTTCAGATATCCATATTACATATAATTCAGATTCATTTTGAAGAAAAAGAGTATTTCAGAGAAAAAATAAAGAAAAAAATTTACATGATTTAGGCTAATGCCCTGCCACTGCAAAGCTCTGAGCTGTTTTCTTAAGCCTAGGAAGCAATTCAATTTCAGATCAGATCAGACAGATCCCTCCACCTGCTGTTTGCCTGTAACACTTAAGCAGACAAGGAGTATATGATGAGACAGAGTCAATACTGTCAATCAAATAACAGGTTTCTTGGCCCTTATACACACTAAAAATGGGGATTTGACCAATGTTCTTCCTCTGATTTCACAGCAGCCCCAACGCAGACCCTGTGCCTGACATTCCTGTCACACAGAGCTGCTGCTTTTGGACCATGAGCAGCAGCAATCCCATCTGTGGCACTCCCCCACATTTCCCTTCTTGCACGGGGGAGAGGGGCCTTTCATTAGCAGAAGGATTTGGCCTAGTAAAGGCCAAATAATAACTTGGAAGGAAAGGGGTGTTTGTTTGTTTCTTCCTGGTAACCTCTTTTTTTCACAAAATGGAAGAAAGAGGAAAAGAAATCTAATTGGCTTTTTAAGGATCAGGCCTACTGAGTAAAGTTGCGGTTGAAATGTTGGTCTGCTCATATGAAAAAACACCATTTTCAGAAAATTCCTTTAATTAAAATGGGGAAACTTCTTTAGAGCATCAGGAACAAAAGAAGGGAGCTCAGCTACAATGACTTCCTAAAGAGCCTCTGCTTGGAGGCTGCTACTAAAACCCAGCAAGAGGCACTTTGTAGGGTGCAGCTTCTTTCTGCCATGAGTTTGACCTGGTCCTGCACACCTCTGATCTCAGCAGCTACCAAGGACAGATAAAAGAATCTTCTGTTTCACAGAAAAAAACTTAAGATACTCTCACAACAGTTTCATGCTGGATTTATGCCCAAAATACAGTCCCCGTCGAGGCATCCCTCCCTCTGAGTGATCGATGGGGACTGGAAGGACAGCGCTGTACTTCCCTACGGTAAGTTTTAAATAAAAACAAATTATTCCAATTTTAAAAACATAAATCCTGAAGGTTTGATGAGGACAGAAGCTTTCCAGTTTGTGTATACACTTATATAGCAAGCATTTTTCATTCCTGTTTATGATCTACTTACACAGGGAACAGATCACTTAACAATGTCAACAACATTTTCTGAGTGCACAGTAGCTACAAATTATTGATCATTCATAAAACATGAGACGAATGTTTGTGATTAGTTCCCCAAATCTGATGGCCTGTGCTTACACAGATACAACCCCGGCCCAAGCCTGCAGTGCTGCATCTGAAACTCTTACAGAAATAAAAAGAATTGCCTATAAATTGCTGCAATTGCCTCCAAAGCCCCTCAGACCTCACATGGATTCAAATGGCCAGGAAGCTCCAGATGGCAGAAACCAAGTAAAACAAATGCAGAAGAAATCGCCTGGTTTGGTTGGGTTCCCCAAATTAGTTTGATCCAGACAATAAAACCTTACTAAAAGCAAACATTTAAATGAGACATTAGGAATGGGTCCATAGGGTTAAAACTTTAAAAAACTTCATTTTGAAGACTATCAGCAGGCATCTGACATATTATTCTCTTTCCAAAACACTGCACTTATTAAATATATACAATGCACTGTGCCAGGTCTGTCAGCAGAATTATTCAGCTATATTTGAATGACTGATCTATATATTTGCTAATTTATTCTCCTCTCTAAACCAATAATGATCATCAGAAGCTGCCAGTGTCCATATCTTGTAATATTATTTTCCTTTGACTATTTGAAACAACCACACCACAGCTGGAGGCACACAATACATTTGAGAGACAAAACCAAAATGCTAAATGTCATAATCATCTCTAACAATAAGCATATATCACAATAAACTCTGGGACAGAATTCCTGTCAGTCTCTATGAGTGAAAGACTAAGAAATGTAGCTTTAAAAACCCACTGAGATGTCGGCCTAGGGTTCATCTGTCACTGTGGCTTAACTGTGTCTGTCCATCCAACAGGGAACTCCTTCAGTTTTGTTAAATTCACATTAAAAAAGGGATTTCTACTACTGCAGTACTAAACCATAGAAAACTCATCCCTTCCTCCTTCCTCCCAATCCAAGGCTGCATGTATTCTAACAAGCAACTCAGACTTACATTTTCCTGAGGTTGGGCAATTTCTTGAAGAGTCCAACAGCTTCCAAAACAGAAATATCATTGTCATTCAGACGCCTGAGAGGAACAAAGAAAGAAACATTTAATGCTTCACAGATGTCTGTAGATATATCCCTGTGACATTCAGGGCTGCCACACAGAGAACCACGACCCTTGTTAAGCAAGGCACTCTTTGCCATCTCCCTCAGACTTCCACAGGTAAAACAGTTTAGCTTTGAAGGAAAAGGGACATGGAGCACTATCTACAGTAAAAGTGATGCCTTGGGAAGGCTGACCTGAAACAGAGACTGGACAGAGCTGGAGAATAAAGTAGGTATTAAAAGGCCTTTAGGGCACACCTTGGGCAGGACAAGAGCCTGGGCTACACCCAAGGTGGACCCAAAATGGGCACAAAATGGACACAAAATGGCTGCCCGCTCACGAGGTCTCACAGTTTTATAAGTTCTGGTCCATTTGCATGTTGGGGTTTAATTGTCCAATTCCAGCTTCAGGTTGTGAGGTCCCATCCTTCTTGTTCCTCCCTTCAGCCACCCTTGTTTGTGCTTTTGGGCCTGAAAGTTGTCCTTGGTCCTCAGCAGGAAAAGGATTTGTTTTGTCTCCCTGCTCTGTGAAGAGAGCTGACTGACACTCATTATGAGGCTCAGAACTGCACCCCTGGGCAGCACAGAATCTGAAAAACATGGAACCTCAAACTGAAGGCATCAAAAGCTTAGTATGCCTTGAAGAGTGTAATGCCAAAGGACAGTGTCAGAGCCCCTTCACCTTCCCATGCATGGGGCAAGGAATTATTAACCAAATCTACTACACACAAACCTCGTTTGTGGACTGAACCTCCATCCTGCATTCTGCTACACGAAACACGTGATTGGAGATGTGGTCCATGTAACCACAAGGGCTCTGATTTCAGGTCCTTTCCTACAAACGTCTGCTGACCTTCAAAATAAATGTGAAGGCTACTGTCTTGGTAGGCTTGGGATGAAAATTTCTTTCTCTGATTGCACATAGCTCCATTTTGCTATGTAAACTCTGCTGCGTTTCTGGATGTCTCTCATAATGTCTCTCATAAGTTTCTCTTATTTTTTTTCTTGACTTCAGATAAATAATTTTTATGAAGTTTTAAATAGAATAAATATAATAAATACAACATTAACTCAAAAAAAAAAAAAGAAAATTCTGTTTGAAGGGGCTACTAATGCAAGAAAAGAATCAGAATCTTCACTTGCTGAGCAATAGAAATGTTGTCTCATACGCCAATTTCTTGCAGTTACATTAGTTTAACAAGACCTGTTCCACCCAAGTAGCAGGCAGTGCTGAGATGGAATGAGTTCCTGATCACAGATTCACTCAAATGGTTAAAACCATTCCTTAAATAAAAATGACCAGGTGCAAAGGCAGAGGACTCCAGGGTAGGCTGGAAAGGAAGGACACAGCTTGGGCCTGGCCAGCACTGAAGGAGGACACATGGCTGGTGCACAGGGCTGCGGCTCCTTCCTCATCCCCACAGCTGGCATTAATGCTACACAGATGAAGAGTTGTGGTGCAACTCTGAAATAAAATTAGCTTTCCCATTTTCACACAGGGATAAAAGTAGGAGGTACCTTTAATTATCTGAGTCCCTTTTACAGCCTTTAAAAATTAGAAAGCTGAACACCCCTGGGAGAGCCCCACTTACAGGTCAGTGGTGTATTCAGGGAGGTGAGTGGGCAGGCGGGTGAGTTTTTGGTTGGAGCAGTCCACGATTGTCCCCTCGCAGCGACACTTCTCAGGGCAGACAAGGTCCATGAAACACTTCCCAGTGAATTTACTTCTGTAATCCTCTGACCCTGCAATAAAAGGAAAATGTATTCTAGCAAACAGCTGAATACTGTTGATTACTGCAGCAACCAAAGGTATTGTGGAATCCACCCTCAGCATTGCCTCCTGTCATCCCCCAGCTCCTGCACACAGTTTCAATACTCGCCAAGGACTTGTGCTCAGCAATTTTTAAAATTAGTCCCAAGACTTGTCCCTGGTTTTTCACTCTCTCCATAACAGACTTATTCCTTGTCTAACAAGCCTACCTGTTAAGGTATTTTCCAGCAAAGTCACTTTTTTCCCATTTGGAATTTAGTCCAGCAACAAGGAAAAGGCATCTCATGAAAGAATTCAAATGCCAAAAGACTTTCAAAGATATAATTTAGAAGTATCAAATGTTCAGACCTCAGCTATTAGAGCTGTTTTTTAGAGCAATCTTTTATTCGACAACCTTGTCAACTTTCCAACAATTAGACATCTTTATTAACTATGTTAAACAAACAGCAAAGGAAAGTAATAGCAGTTTAAATCATTTTCATTTTAATTAAGGAATGGGTAGAGCATACTTAGTGAGAAGCACTCCCTGATGTACCATTACACCGTGATTGCCAGACCTCTTTGACTGGGTTTTTGACCCATTCTAATGAAATGCTTTTCCAATTAGACTCAGTGAACTAATCTGTCCTTTTCAGGTTTGGTTTTTCTCGTTTAATAGCAGCAGGTTGGAAACTCGATCTCAATGCTTCAAGGAACCAGGAGGATTAATAAATGTGGATGTAAGCAAAGTGCTGCCAAACCCCCACCATGCAATTCCTGCCCACTCACTTCGTATTTCTTAATGGAAGCACCAGAACCACTGCAGGAACCCTGTGCAAGGCCCAGGGATGGTAATTACCAACAAATGTTTTAAGAACCCAAAAGCATCAACAAAACTTAAACCCGAGCTGAAATTTGTTTATAGAGACTTGATGACATTCATCACCTGCTTCCCCTTCCCAGATTGATAAATACACCACTGCCCATTTTATGACCACGTACTATGTTCTGGAAGAAAAAAGACATTTCCTAAATCCACTATTATTTTAATTTATGTTACGCATTATCTCCACAAGGTGATGCAGTGAAAACAAGCAATTCTACAGGCAATCTAACACTTTGATCCCACAGACACACTCTGGTTTAGTTTTGTAACTCCAGGTTGGATTATGAGAACATTGACACACAGATTTGTACCTTACTACTTCAGTGGTGCCAAATACTTTGCTGGTTTCTGTGCTTATTATAAATTATACATTTAAAGTGCAACTTCACTGACAGCAGAGCACTTAAAGTATTAGAACCAGTGGGAATTTTAAAGCATTATAAAAATACAGTCTAAGATTTTCCCCACACCATCATCATTTAAACTCCTTTCCTTTCAAAACAAGCTAACATTTGATTTCCAGTCCTAGACATTCCAAGCTTGGTAGCCAGAATGTTTGGTTGTTTATGATTCCTTGGAAAGAATACCAAAGACAAACAGTTATCAGAGGCAGAGTTTATTAAAACTGCTACAATTACAGCACACATTGAATAACCAACCCACCAACAATCAGTGATCACAAAGTATCTTGGAAATCCCCAAGCTAACCCTTGAAGAAGCACTCCTTAGTTTCCTAGTAAAAGCTTTGGTTGAAAAAAATAATCACAAACAACATGAAAGTACATAGGGTAAACATTTATAAAGTAAAATGTTTAGTCTCCTGATGGATACAAGATTCACCTACCTATGGGAAAAAAGGGATGGGAGAGTGGAATTCTTTATGAAGGAGAAGAAGCAGTGTATAACATTGGAGGGTGAAAAATCAATGTTTGGTTTTCTCTCAAGCTTTCTGGCTGAACAGATAAAGAATTTTAGCACACTTTGACTTGGCACCCCTCTTCTGATGGCGAGGCACACAACCTTGCACACTGCAGCAGCTCTAAGAAGTCGATGCTGCCTGGGCATCTGTCCACAGCCACCACCACTGAACCAGGGAAAGGCCTCAGCTCAGCAGGTGAGGAAGGGAGCAAACATCACCTTCATAATTTTTTGTTACTTCTATTTCTCTTTTCTTTATTTTTTTTTTAAGTTTAAACAAGGATTTCTCAGGTAACCACTGAGCCAAAAGTAATCAAGAGCCTGTACGTGCTCAGCAAGTACTCAGTCATCTCTTAGCCTGAGCGACAGCAGGAATCACCTGCCAAAGACTAGATAAAATTTACTATTTGACCTGAGCCTTGAGATCACTTGGACAGGTGGCTGCTCTATTAAGATATTCCCATCTGGGATAGCAATGTGAAATTCAGCCATCTGCTTGCAGAACTGTTTAAGCACATATATCCACTCCTCCTGACTGCCAGGCTCTGAGAGAACACAACAGGGCACAGGAAGCACAGTTCACCACCACAGGCATGGAATACTTCTTGCACACCCTAAAATCATCCGTGGAAAGCCACAGAGAAGAGGTGCAGGACAGAACCTGACCTGGGAGTCTCTAGCAATTCCCCAAATTAGGAAGAATTAAAGTTTGCTGTAAAACAAGTAGCCAAGGCAACAGCAAGGCCTGTGTGTAAGCGAGGGCAGCTGAGGTTACTTGATTTGTTAGTTACTCTGATATTTTATTTCACAACCAATGTGACCTCACTATCAGGTACTGTGCTTTCTTATTATCATAAAACAAACACACCACTGCATTCTACAGAACAGCAGCACTGAGATAAAGGAACATCACATTTCCACATGCTCAAACATTCTATGTGCATTTCTGATACCCACATGGAGAATTAGGCAACAGAGAGAAATATCTTTTTGTTCTACTCTTCTTTTAAACCATTGTTTAGAAAACCTCGTTTCAGTTTTTAAAACTTAGCTTTGTCTGAAGAACTTAAAAGGAGATCTGGAGGATCTGTTGTGCTACAAATCAGGCTGTCTCAACAGGGCTTGAAAAGTGACCTGATATATTCATCCAAGAAAATGATCCAGCTGCCTCAAATTTGGCACCAAAACTATGACCATTGAGATCAGCTGGTCTAAAACTTGAACGAAAAACTCAGGAATCTCAAAGTTCTTCATACAAACAGGAGATCATAATTCACACAGGGAATAAAAAAGAAGTACATTTTTTGGGCATAATTTCACGTTGCTAGTGTTAATTTTTATCAGTAACTACAGATAAAAATCTAAGAATCCTGGATGTCTTTCTTTTGATAGCTCCACAACAGATATGTGATAAATTTGCAAGACAAGGCAATATTTCAGTATAGGAAAACTTCTGAATGAGACTCTCAAAGTCCTTTAAGAATAGGTGTCATTATCTCTGTGTAGAGGGGGAGTTAGGCAGAAGTATTTTGAAGATCTTATCTAAGCTGTCAAAGCTAAAATGGCCCATTTGGATTTGCTGACAGCTTTGCCCTATGGAATTATTGGACAGTGGTGTTTCCATACAGGCCATGTTAGCCATGTCATTTTCCAGAGATGAAAGACAACGCTTTGCAGACTCCTCTGAAGTTTTTTTGCATTCTTTTTGTTCACAATGCAATGCCAGCACATTAAGAGCAGGCCCGAGGTTACACTGAGTGGCAGGTGCCTTGTTGCAGAAATGGCATCCAAAGTGTATCTCAGGTAGAAGGATTGACTGGACACCTCAAACAGACAGATGCAGCTTACATTATGCACAAAGTAAGGAGACAAAAGTGATTTTTCATCTCTGTAGGTATGGCCAGAATCACCCTTGAATATCATCAACCAACAGAATACCTGACTCCTTCACTGTGAGAGCAATTAAACAGATTAATTACTTAGAAATGGTTATTGTGCATGCAGGCCCTGTGGAAAGTCTGTGCAAACATCACTGTGGCTCCCTGGCAGTGCCTGGGAGCCTGGTTAGCAACACTTCACCTGTTCCACCATCCCCGTGCGGAAAGGGAAAGGGAAAGGGAAAGGGAAAGGGAAAGGGAAAGGGAAAGGGAAAGGGAAAGGGAAAGGGAAAGGGAATCTCTCACCTTTCGATGCTTCTGCCCCAGCAGAAGTATCCAGGCATGCCATGCTGCAGGGAGTATGCAGCCTTCCATGGTGCTTGACAGAACCATGTTCCATTTGTATTGTTCTACCACATGGTTAGATCAAGCACAAAGGAAAACCCCATGGACAGCCAGAGTCAGAGTTAGGCAGCGCCAGAGAGAGAGGAGCGTTGAGAGGAAGCAGCATGGAGAAGCACAAGCTGAAGGTTCACAGAGAGCTGCTCTCCACTCCACCCATGCAAAAAGGTGCTGGATACAAGAGGTCATCCTTCATGCTACTGCAGGAACACCCTGGAGCACAATTGGGGTTAGTGAACATGAACAGAGCCTGAGTTGAGAGACAGAGCTGACACGATAGGAAACACTACCAGAGGAACACTCACTGCTCCTCCCAGGGAGCATGTGCAGCTCCCACCACATGCTGAATGCCCAGTCTATGCTGCTTTTTATTACTTACTCTCTCCTGGTGTCTCCTTGCAGTAAAAATGCCATTTAGGTTTACTCCATTTATTTAAATGCAACCTTAGAAATACTGCAGCCTGTATTAATAACAGCAGATTCTGAGCTGATGGCCAAGCTGTGGCCTTAAATGCTCCCCGAGTGCCCTTTGAGCCTGATTTCAGCTCCCAGAGGCCCTTCATGCTGGTGGCACTTACACTGACAATCTGTAATTGCCACTGCTGTTCTCTTCTCGTTCATTTCCTCTGCACTTTCCAGCAGAGAAGCATACACATGCTACTACAGACACAGACAGCATTTTGTTACTCTGTTTCTGAGCATATTTGTTGGGTTTTGTACATCTTTTGCTGATGCAAAGCTGAGCATTCTCTATTTCCGACATCCTGAATTATTTCAAAGAGCTTTGTTCTTGTAACTCATTCCTGTAACTTTGAGATATAAAGCAGGGCATTCAGTTGAGGCTTGACTGCTCCCACTGGAATAAAGCTCTCACTGACTCCACTGTCTGCAGAGCTGTGCCAGTGGACAATGATTTTGAAAGTCACACCTCAAATGTTCTTGCAGGATTCCCAGATGAGAGAGGAAGTGGCTGTCCTCTGCAACTGCTCACTGTGTTTTGCTGGACTTCAGTGAAGGTCAGTGCTTGTGCTTTTAAATACAAATCACTTTCCTTAGTAAGGGGTTTGCAGTGCCCAAAGAACAAAGTCAGCACCAAGCAGATTATTCATTACCTCCGTGGAGAACAAGGCTTGAGCAGAGATGACAGATAATACAGCAGGGGTCTGTGCCCAGGACTGTTATGCAGAAAAGCCAACACTGAGTTACCTGGGAACTTCAGGACACAAGTACAGTGTTAACTCAGCCACCCCACACTGTGGGTGTGGTTCAGCAATTACAGTAAGGCAATTTGATTTTCTCTGTATTTGCAATCAGAAATCAACTGAAGCTGGGGAATCTAACACAAATCTTCAATCTCCACAAGCTGCCAAACTACCCAGAGTCTGAATTGATAAAAACATTAGATTATTAATTTTCTTTAGTGACTCATGCAACGTGGCACAAAACCACACTGATTTTCTCGCCTGATTAATTCAAAGTATGCATAACCCTGGAACCCACACCCCATTTACTTAGAAATTATATCTATAACTGGCATTCCTGCCAATAATTTTGTACAGCTCCAGTGAAGAAGGATGTAGAATCCTGCATCCTTATTCCTACACTGCTTTAATAAAGCAGAAATTCTGGCCTGGGCTCTTCAAACAAATTAATCCACAGTACTCTGTTAAACAGTGACAAGTAACAGTTCATATCTTTCAAAGACTTTTATATTATATACTGATTTACAGTATTAAGTGGGATACTCATAATAAACTCAGTAATTTCAGTGTCAATGAACTCTTTCAGTCCTACTAGAAACAAATGCAGTCTGAGCTCTGCAAACACCTCCCTGAGAAACCCCACGAGAATATTTTGAACAAGTCTCTATTCCTTTGCTGCACTAATTAAACACCACTTACAATAACTACCTAAACGAATCATCAACTGCAATGAATGGGAGGTACCAGCACACAAAGAAATCTGTTAAAATCCTAATTTATATGTCCCTAGAATACAGGAGAGCAGAAATACCAGGAGAGCACACTATTTTATAAATTACATTCAAAAAAATTCCATAAGCCTTTGCATGTACATAAGATCATCCTGCACAAATGTTTGCAAAAACGAAGCTGAAAAATGAAATATATCTCCAGCTCTTTGCCAGCATCCGTGAGAATCCCTCCCTTTAGACACTTTACACACAGACAGCATTGTATGGTTTGCTCTTGGTGTTTGTTTACTTCTTGTAATCCACATTCTGTCAATTGGTCACTGAACCTGCAGTTTGTAAAGAATTTGTACAGAGGACCTTATTTTTAACTGTCCCATCAGGCTGCAACACCTCAGGAGACAGATGTTCTGCAGTCTCAGAATAGTCACATGAAAAATTTCTCATCCAACTGCAGCACCAACACCCTTGCACTGGTTTTAGCTGACGAGCTGTCTTCATGCCAGCACCTCCCTGGTTATTTCCTGTACCCCATTCAAGTGACCACCACACACACAAAAAGTGCTGCCTTGGCACCTCTGGAGCTGCTCAGCTTAACCTCAACACACGGAGCTCCAACCTGAGAGGAGAGAGCAAACTTTGTCCCACCGCAATTTTTGAAGTTAAAAGAGCCATCAGTCACTCAGCTTTCTGATATAGTTCATTAAGAGGACAATTCAGATCTCAAGGCAGGAATCTGCACAGCCCTGCACTCTGCCTACATGGGGAATCCAGGATAACTGTGATATTTGGATGCCTAAGTGACATGGATGCCTCTGTGACTCAACATTCATCTTCCCTCCTCCCAGGTGCCTCTTTACTATAATTGCAAATAAGGATGTTGGTGGGTAAGAAACCTGTTCACATATTTTGCTTTTTTGAAGACTACTTCAACTTCAAAAATAAAACGAGGCAGAGCCTAAAATAAATTTTCTAACTGAAACACGTCAGTTTACTTTCTTATTAAGAACCATACTCTCTGCCAAACAGACCCACCTGTTTGCTGCTAAGCCTGTGCTTCCTTGTGTGAAATGGTTTCCATTCTTTCCCCCCACTGCAGAGCCAGAACCCTTCACCATCGTGCTTTTCACAGGCTAGTGAAGGCTCAGAGTAACTGACACGAATTTTAACAAAAAGATCTGAACTGCTATCAAAGATGTGCAGAAAAGGGAGGGCTATAGCCATTATCCAGTACAGTCAAATTAATTTAACAACAGCAACACTTGCACAATACAAGGGAACCCAGGTCCATTACTATTAGTCATAGCAGTTGTATTGTGTTCTCTAATGACTTCAGCTTCAGGAAGAATTCATGCAAACCAAAGCCCAAATACACTCAGTTTCAGTGTACTATGAAAAATTCATATTCATAATTACAAATTCAGTGTAGGATTTATTCTGCAGGTGATTTATTGGTGTTAAACAGCCTTCCATTCAGATAAGAGTAATTCTTACACACCACAGACATATCCTCAGTTTTGGTATATTCAGAGGGTTTCTGAAGGTAATTCTGCCGAGTCTTTGTGTCTTTCAGGGGGAAAAAAGAGGTACAACACACAGAATTTAACTGAATAAAACAAAAACAAACCAAACCACAGACAGAAATCTGAAAGCAGCTTCTCAAATCATAAGCAGTGTTTCCTATCCCCTTCCCTCACAGCAGGGCAAAGCTGTGGTGAGAAAAGTGCTGGAGCTTGGCCTCAGATGAGATTTCCCACTAACATGGGCAGGTCTGGAGCACCCAGGGCAAGCTCAGAGGCTTTCAGGGCTTGGGGCTTGCTCAGGAGCTGTTGGAGCCCCACACACCACGGGCAGGATCAGCACATCCCCAAAAACCCGTTCCTGTAGCACTGCAACAAGGCAGACAGGAGCAGGGGGATACCTGGGCTTTCCATCAAACAGAAAATGCTAAGGGCAGGAGCATGAGTCCATGGTCTGTAAATGACTATTTGCCTATTAAAAATTAAAGGAATTTGTGAAGTTGTCATCAGAGGATTGGCAAATTATGGGAACAACTGGCGAGTGTTTCAGTCAGATAAATGATGTAAGATCTGGGTTAAATTCACCTACCTTTCACGACTTTTAAACACTAGTTGAGGAATAGCAAGGCACTGCAGCTTTCAGTTTGAGAGCTCAAAAACCTTTAATAGTGTTTACACATCACTAGGAGCAGAGAAGGGGATAACCCAAGGAGTCCAAGGGACACGAAATGTGTGAACTGCCACAGGGAGGGGACGTGCAGCCTGTGCTCCCCTGACTCCATCCATGGCAGTTCTGTGCTTCTAAAGGTGCAACAATGCAGAGGAAGAGAGAAGGAAATTTGAGGTGATTACAAGAAACAGCAACTCTGTTCCAAAGCAGACAGGTAACCCGAGGAAGGTGAGTGTGTATGGAGACAGAGACTGGAAAAGATACAGAAAGAATTAGGAGAAAAGCTGCAATTAGTGAGAAGAGGTTTTATCAAATGCCTTAAAAATTATGAGTGAACAAAAAGCAGCTACATTACCAGCTAATAATTGGGCATAACATGAGAGAAATGATACTAGCCCTGAATACGCCATTTTTGGACCGAAATGTACCACAAAGGCTGACTTTGCTTTGGGTTGGGTTAACAAGAAGTAGTGTCCAAAAAGGAGAGAATAATGCTGGCAGATGGTTCATTTTCCTCCTCCTGTTCTCCCCTGTCCTTTTGATTGTAAAGAACTGTCTGGAACTGAACTAATTAAAGGCAGTTAGACACGATGTATGCAGGAGGAAGCAATAAGACCGGTTCACTTCAGAGTATTTCAAACAGCAATCATCTTTATAAAAGTCTTATTTCTAAGAATTAGAAGATAAAGAGCTTTTGTGATGTGATGTTTGTAGAAATACATTGCTTTGATCATTATCAGAGATAGTTTGTGTCAGTACAGCAGGTGGAACTTTCATCGCTTTTAAAATGCACAATATACTGAAAAATGCAAACATATCACAGGGAGAAATAGATATACAGCCGAATGCAAGGGCAATTCTTTCCAAAAGCTATTTCAGACACAGTGTCACACAGCAATCAAGGAACCTGCCAAGTCTTGAAGTGACAATAAGCTACCACAGAGACAACACAATCTGCTCATAGATTCATTTCCTTTACTCCTAAAGCCCAGTGCTGCCTTAGAAAACAAAACTGCTCTGTAGTGAACTTAATCAAATGCTTCTGGGCAGGATATTTGTGTTGATCTTTTTTCCCCCTTATTCATATTAAGAATGGGAGCCTCCAGCGACCTAAGGCTGCCAAACACCATTGGATCCTTAGGTGGCCAGAGCGGGCAGACACAGCCAAAAAGAAAATGATCATCAGAATTTCACTGTGGCCACTGAAAATGACAGTATTTCCCTTTTCTAAATAGAAGAGAGAGAGAATCAGTCACAGCCTGTAAATCTGACTTCTCTTTCAAGAAAACATCTCAGATTTTTTAGTCTCAGATTGTATAGCTGGGGGGAGACAGGTGGGCAGGGGGAGATTTGTTATTATTGCGGTGCACTGCACCAGACAGAAAGCAAAAAATCACAGGAAATAGTATCTACTGCAATCTGAAGTTTAAACATATTTGATGGTATATTCAAAAGCTTTGCCTGTCTCACAGCCCTGGGCAAAAATATGTCCTGTTCCCTGCTGTTCCTTCATTTCATGCTATAATGCTTCCAATTCTCCTTTTAAAAAGAATTATGTACATTATCTACCTGTTGCACAGAAGCTCCTTCCTATGGCCACTCATAACCTTTGCAGATGTTGCTCCATTGTTATCAGTAAAAGCTCGAGTCATTAGGTTCTGGGAGGAAATAGCATCTGGGCAAAGTGCCTCAATTGAAAGAACTGATCAATTGAAAAAAAAAAGAAGGTAAGTACTTCTGGCTAGATGCTATCTAACAGGATGGTGGGGACCTGCAATGAAAACTGAAGGAAACAGTGTGCAGAATGAAGTTTTGTAGATCTGTCTTCACAGTTTCATTTAATTATCAAATACAGTTCTATTTAGCCCATCTGGTTCTGAGTCCTCTTGACATTACCTTCTTGACGCTCCTCTGCCACTTCAGACTGATGAAACTCCGAACATCTCAGCTTTTCTCCTGTTGCTGCTATCCACTCCTCTCTCCTGTCCTTAGAGAAAAACCACTTCCCTTTCTTCCCTTTCTGTACTGAACAGTCACATCATTTTCTCAGAACAGGTTCTTTCTGACAGTCCTCCTTTATGATCACAGAATCATGGAATGGTTTGGGATAGAAGGGATCTCAAAGATCATTCAGTCCCAACCCCTGCCATGGGAACCTTCCACTATCTCAGGTTGTGCCAAGCCCCAGTGTCTAGCCTGGCCTTGGACACTTCCAGGGATCCAGGGGCAACCACAGTTTCTCTGGGCACCCTGTGCCAGGGCCTGCCCACCCTCACAGGGAAGAATTCCTCCCCAGAATCTAATCTAAAGCAATCATCTGACAGTTTAAAGCCATTCCCTCCTGTCCTATCACTATGTGCCCTTGTCAAAAGGAATGTGGAAAACACACAGATCTCTTCAGGACAACCTCAGAATTTTATGACTTAAAAAGTGGCCTTTCCCTGATGTCAAAGGATTAAGCTCACCGAGGCTTAGCTGCTCCTGGGTGTGATCCTGACACTGCCCGAGTTCCTCCGCTCCCACAGAGCTAACACTTTCTGTGTATCCTCATCTCTTCTCAAAGGTCAGAGACTGTGTGAGGATAAAATCCCTCACATTTCTTCCTTATAACCAACTCCTCACATTCCCTGTGTTTTCCCCTCAAAAAACAACTTTCTCATCATTGACATGTACTAAATGTATTACATGAACTACATAAAAATACCAGGATCCTAAAAAAACAACCCTTTAAGAAAGAGATGCACATTTACAAAAGAATTTAAAATGAAAATAGTTTTCTTATACACTGAGCAAAAGATGTAAAAACTAGAAAGGAGAATCCCAAAGACAGTGAGGACACTGACAAGTTTCTAAGCCTTGCCATCCCAGTGAGAGTGTGTCATCCCTGGATGACATAAAGCAGTGCCCAATGCTCCAAAGGAAGATTCATACCTCATGGACATTTCTGCTGTGTTAGAGATGTGCTGTGTTAGATCCTGGAATGAAAAATATTCCTCAAACTGAAAACATGGAAAATTCCTGCTAAATGCCAAGCCTGAAGCAGCCATGATTCAAAGGGACAAGTTGAGCAGAACAGGTGCCAAGGATGTCTGTTCCCTAGATTGATTTACAAGCTAAGATTTTCTAAACCATTAGATGTTCCCTGTCTCATGTGAGCAGACAGCAAGTCGAGTTCAATGTATCTCATCACCATCTGGAAACTCTACAGCCAGGATCCCTTCTCTATTGAGCTTTTGAACAGCATTAGTTTTCCTCCAGCTCAAATCTTTGTTCTGAAGCTGTTCAATCCCCGCTCTCCTCCTTCATAAGTCAGGTTTATGCCTTTTCCATGTGGTTTTGATATAGATGTAGAGCTGGAGACCCAGGGAAAAACAGTGTAATGCCTCAAGGAAGGGACCCCCAAGATAAGAACTCACACAAAATATTATTCTCAGCATCACCAGGTACTGAGTCCTGCACTGTAGCTCTTCTTAGCTGTGCCCTCTCCTAAATGGTGTCAGATGGTGTTTGCTTTCTCCAATAGCCTGTACCTTTATTCAAAGCATGCATGCACACACATAACATTAATTCCTCTGGCCCATTAATAAAAGCAGAAGAAAATAACAATGGTAAATTGGGTACAGGTTTACACAGATCTGTTTCTGCAGGCTGCTTTCCCTTCTAAACTATATTTATACATTTTCATTTCCAGTTTCTTTAAATATGAATATTACTGGCTAATTACGTTGTTACTATGATGGAAACAGTCCAAAAACCTAGATAAAGTATGTCATAATTTCAGGCCTGATTATAAATTTTGTGGCTTGAGTCACGAGGGATTGAAGACCTTAACAAGCCTGCCCAAGAAAGGCTGACTGCAAATGAAGTTATCTTTATTTTCTTTCCCCCACAAAGGGAAGGTTTAGCTTGGCGTGTTGCTCGCAGAGATGCACAAAGCACAACAGCTTGTTTTGGGCTGCTGCCACTCAGCTTCATGCTGCATCCCCATCTAGAGCCATTCATCTTTTACCACCAGAAACACAATTAATCATGTTTCTTTTCAGAGGAGAAAGAGAAAAATCATAGTAATTTTCATAGAAAACACCGCAAGGTCCTCCATCAATAACAGTCATTTTCCTCCTCAGCACACACTAATAGATTTGCTTACTGAAACCTGCTTGTCTTTACGGTACACAAAAATGCAGTAATCCAAAATAGATACAACCAACAGGAAAAACACATGCAGACGCAGTCATCTGCTTAGTTTTGCTGTGTAAGACAAGAAATATCCTTTTACTGACAGCTGAACCATAAATAAAGAACAGACAGGATTAAGAAAAAGCTGTTTATATTACTTTGGAGGTTAATTCCAGGTGGAAACATTTTTCTGTTTCATTCACAACACAAAACCTTTGCCTAAATTATTAAGCACCTTTCCATTCAAAGCTTGCTGAAACCAAAAATCTTACCAACTTGGATGGCAATTTTACTGGAGTTAGTGTGTGTCACTTATGGATGTAAGGAAAATGAATGTATGAAAGCACGTGAATTGATGCCATTCCCTCACCCCCCACTTCATCCCATCCCAGATCAGAAATGCCCACTGCCAGTTGTATGAAAACCTCTCACACTGCTCCCAGCCTTTTAGGTGTGGGAACTAAACTTGAGCTCATTGGGTCAGTAAGAGCTCTGCTTGAATACAAATGACAATCCCATCAAAATACAACATTTCCCACATGGATTCACATATATTGTCATTGTTTTCCTTAAATATTTCATAATTTAGTAATTTTTTTACGACTAAACGTCACAAGCTTTTATCTTTTCTTCTCTTTGTTTTTTAAGAGAAGACAGCTATAGCCTGCTTTTTTTTTTCTCTCTCTTTTTTTAATCCATAAGGTAATTGGCTTTCTGTCGAACTAACCGAATTTTCCCCAAATTCGATTTTCCAAGCTGCTCCCTAATATCCATTACAGCAAACACTGTCCTGCAGATTGGATTAGCGGGCTCTCTGGACCTGCTTTATCCCTGAACGGAGAGCGCAGCAGCGGCCGGCTAAACGAATTACCTGAGCAGCGGAACTTCTTGCTCTTGATCTGGCTGATGCGTTTGTTGGCAAGGCGACGGGGATTGCTGCAGCGCGCTCCGCTCGTCTCGATCGGATTATCCTGCAGGTAATCAGCCAGCCACTTCAGATGGCAGTCGCACACAAATGGGTTCTGAGCTAAATGTCTGCACGAGAAGGATGGCATGTTTAATCAGGAGTGACCTGTGACACCGTGCTCCATCACTGTTTTTTTCTTTTTCCTTTTTTTTTTTTTTAACCGACGCCGAACCTGAAGAGTGGAGTAATTGAATCGGCTCCCGAAAAAAAAAAAAAATATTTTTAAAAAAGGCACCCCAGGCCCGGTGGAAGCCGCACGTGAATGGGAGAATTCCGTGAGAATTTCGCAGCTCGTTAAGCCTGCAGCAAGTCCTCTCCTCCACAGAGGAAACAAAAATTAAGATAGCAAAGCCCCCGTTAAAGGACACAGACCTGCTGCTGTCTCCCAAATTCCATGCTTTCTCCTGAGTTTGACATGCTGCTTTTCGAGAGAAATGCATCTTACACCTGCAGATCATTTTGCATCCTGGTTTAAAAGGGATTTTATCAGCAAGCTCAAAATCTAAATTTTTGAATGTAAATGTGAATTAGTAAAGCACCTTGGATCTTTGGGCAAAGAGAGAAGTGGTCCAGAATCTTTTCACAAAAGTGAAATCAGTATTTGCACATGCTCATCATGTATTTTTTTTAATATGTATTTTTTCCTGAAGCGAAAGGTTTTAATTTAAAGACTGAAATGTTTAGGCAAGGTACAGCTTCACTCTATCCTTCACCAAAATTTGCTCAACTTGTTTCCAGAAATTGGAAATGGGTATTATAACATTGATTTGAACTGGGTGTTTAGACTTCGGTAATAGAAATCTGCTGAAGCATCTTAGAGAGAAAGAGTGTTTTTCTGCTGCTGTTCTGATTTATTTTGTTTGACTCAGGAGAGTTTGCCTGGTCTTTCCCAGAGCCAGGTTCTAATTTCTGTTCAGCTAACTCACATCAGTCCCTCCGACCTCCAAGGGAGCAAGACTCAGCTTCTTAGTAACTGCAAAGACATGTTAAGGAAAGACAGATATTTCAATTTGTTTTGGACAGAGGTATAAAGTTATAGCCTCACAAGAACTCTCTCACTCTGTTACTGTTTTCCACTTGTAGAAACCTATTTTCTATTTGCAGTTGTATTTATGAACTGTCACTGAACAAAATAAGTGTAAAATACAACAGGGCAATGGCTGTCCAGGACTGGGAAGGGAGAGCACACAGAGCAGAAAGGGCCTGAAGAAACTCAAGATTCCTGTTGCAGTAGAGCCATTCCTGCTGTGAAAGGTCCAAAGAACAAAGAATCACATAGAGACAGAATTTGGGTGTGGTTTTGCAGCTCTAGAAAACACACAGAAGATGGCAATCACTTGGAGCATTAAAAATGGGAGAATGAAACAAAACTTCATGACAAAGTCTCTTGGTGTGAAGCAACAAGTCCATTCTAAGCAAAGGCCACCAGGAGCACCAGCAAAACCCTACGGAAACCAGCAGGAAATAATCACACCTTAGGGCTATAAACATTAAAAAACCCTGTTGTTTCACCTGACAAACCTTACATACCTCTGTAGGAGAACCCTCCCTGTGGCCCCAGTTTTTGTGTGTACATACACAGCAAACTGCAGCAGCAGAAAAAAATGATTGAGTTGGGGGTGCAGAACTGGGGGTTGTTGTACATTATTATTCCAATGCCTTAATGGTTTGCAGCAATACATACTGGCCAAATAGCTGTTGGAAATTCAGGTTGTGTTTGTGGCCGCCTGAGGACGTGGCAGAAACTCTGCTGCAAGAAATCGTTCCTGTCAGTTCATTTGTATATGATATAAAACATTTATAGAACTGATTCAGCCAATGCATTCCCAGTATTAAAATATATAAATACTGCAGTATGTATATATATATATACACACACTCATACATATTTTAATACTGGAATATCAGGCTGCCAACTCCAGCTCTGAAGGAGTACTATTTACCTTATTATCTTATTACTCACAACTTGAGGATGAGACCTTCTTCTACAAAATAGTGAATCATTTCTATATTTTTGCTTCTGATGCCTATTCTAATGCCTCCAAATTCAAAAAAGGTTTAGTGGATTTTCTTAATGGATCAAATAACACAACATATCATTCCCCTTAAGTGGAATGTCAGCTGAAATGTGGTTACAGAAGTCACGAACTGCACAGCAGGAGTCAGACCCAGGCAGGAGAGATGCCAACTCATTGGCTCATTAAAAACTGTTAAGCAATGATCCTAATAGAATCTGCTGCTCATATCTCATCCAGAGTCAAACACACACATTATCTCCCCAACAAACAGCCCGGGCTTCACACAGCTCTGACATTTCTGTCACTAAGGGCAGGCTGTGTCGATCCTGCTCTCGCTGCACTGATGCAACGCTGCTTCCTCTTCTTGTTCCTTTTCTCTCAGTGAGGAAAGGAGGGGCTGCTACATGGATGTCTCTTCCAAATTGTCCTCATGTCAGGTGCAAAGACAGGCAGGATCTTTGGTGGGGAAAGAGGGAGCTGTCATTTAAGAGATGCCTCCATACTCACAGGGTCTGGATCGATCGCAGAGGTGTAAAGAGCCCCTTGCTGACGGTCTGCAGTTTGTTGTCATAAAGAGATAACAGTTTGAGATTATGCAGACCTTGGAACGTGTTTACCCTCAGGCAGTTGATCTTGTTGGCATTGAGAAGCCTGAAAACAGAGGAAAGGTTTAGAATTCATTAGTCTTGTAATAATCAAATAAAGATAGAATGGACTTTGGGGTTAAATCTAAAGAAATATTAACCTAGTCACCAAAGCTAAACCACATGTAAAGGTTTCATTTGTCTGTTACATTTAAAAGGTGAAAAACTTACAGTGGACATAAGTGCTCTCATAGCTGGGGAATATAGAGATATATAACAGTGCTAGCCATCTTAAAATACTTAAAAACTGGGGTGGGGGGTTGTATGCCTACCCCTCTTCCAATTTACTCAAAATTCTACACTAATATTTAAGGAAGCCTTCAGCTTAATAGACTCAGGAATAAAAATTACTCTCCACCTTGCCATTCCATGCACACACAGCCCACAGTGAGAAGAAGCCTTATTTTTCAATTTTCTGTACCAGCAGCTGTCTTAAGTGAAATTCTGGGAGTTTGAAATCTTTTGATAAGGAGTGCAGGGTTAATTTGATAACAGAAGATTAAAAAGATGTTTCTTCTGGGGGACAAAAAGAGGGAAGTGTAAGGTCTGGGCTAAAACCTACTGAAAAGAAACTCATTTCACACCCAAGGACAGCCAGGTAGGGGCCCAGGCTGCCAAAGGAACTGTATCTTCAGCCCCTGTCCTTGGGGGTTTTCAAAGTGACACCAAATAAAGCCATGAGCAACCCGATAAGGCGGCTCTGCTTTAGGCAAGGGTTCTCCAAACTTATTGTCAAGTGATCACTCAGGATCCCTACCAGCCTCTACTGTCCCACAATTCTATGAATTCCAGTCACACCAGAGTCCTGTGCAGTTGTGGAAAAGCAGGACAAAGGCAATTTAAATACTATTTTTTAAAAAAACCATATATTTTACAACTACACAGCAACCAGCTGGCGGAACTAAACAGTTCAGCAGGAAAATCTTGGACAGTACTTGTGCAAGTTTTCTTAGATCATCCATTGAGAGCTCTGCCCCACGTAATCAGTATATACAAACCCAACAACAAGCTGCATCTCCTGCTGAGACAATCAAACACAAGAACACTTAATTTGTCACTGTCATCTGCATGGAGGTATCTTGCACTTAGAAGGGAAATAGGCAGGAAATTACCCATTCTTCTCAGCAAAGTCATAATCCACATCTTTTGACTACTACCAGCCTGAGAAAAGTGGTGAACAGTAAATGTTGTTAACTCAGTTGTCTTGAGCACAAAATTCTTCCCTTGTCAATAAATTTAAAGGACTAAATATTGCATCAACGTGGCTCTCTGTGAGGCAGCACACTAATACGGAAACAGAAGACACACAATGCTCATAAGCAAAAAGGAAAATATATCCTATATTCCTCAGCAAGCAAATGCATCATTTTAAAGACACCTCTAACAGCACAGGGAGCTTCCATTCCCAAAAAACTTCACAGACACCACTAAAGACAAGAGGGCAGCCCCTCAGGAAGAAATGCAAGCTTGTGATGCTTTTCTTTTCTCCAGAAAGTAATTTAGAAGATTCTTCTTCTGCCTTTATATTCCTGAAACCTCTGGAACATCACACACTCATTACAGTTCTCTGCTCCCACTGTTGTTTTGGCAGAGCCCTGTTGCTGCAGCCAAAAGTTACAGTGTTTGTGATACCCAGGAGATGAAGGCAGACTTGGGCAGCATGGAGAACTTCAGGAGAACAGGAATGCTTTGCAATGAGAGGTCTCCAAAGCAGAATTCCCCTTCCCAGCCAATCAGTATAGATTTACCCAGATTTCCTCCTTTATATGTTGTGGAAAATGAAGTTTGACATGAGTTAAGACAAAATCCCATAGAAGGCAATGATGGATAAATGAGGTTACATTTTTGCATGAACTAATAGCTAAAACAATTTTATGAAATCATAAGCAGCACAAGTATGACCCCTCTGGAATCTGTATTTCCATGACACCTAATCCACACTCCTGCTGGCTCCCCCAAAAGTAAAAGGGTAATTTTCCCATTGGGCTACAGGAACAGCTCCTCCTCCTTCAATCCAGCAGCAAATGCCACCCCTTCCTGCTTGCTTCTTACAGCCATTTGTGTTTCCAAACCAGAGCAACTTCCTCCTCTCGGATCTCACACATCCTGCATTTCCCTTTTCAGCTTGTAGAGTATCTCATCCATAAAAAATGGCCTGACAAGGTAGTCGGAGGCAGAACCAGGTATTGAATTTTGAACAATATCCTTAGACATGCTCTTAGGCATTACAAATCCTTTGGTTTCTACCCCTTGTCCTTTTGCACCAGTGTGACCTCAATTTTAGGAAATGCACACCAGCTTGGTTTGGCTGCTCTGTCCCATGACAGAGGTTTGGCACCTGAGCTACCCAGAACAAAACTGAAAACAAGTATGTACTTCAATTGATTTTGCTAGGTGCTATTTTTTTTCCGCCCAGTATTATAGTAATGGTTTATGTTGCAAGCAGTGCTTGTAACAAGGCATGAAGCACAAATGAAAACAATCTCAGCAGTAAGAGAATTTACAACTGAACTACAGTTCTATTTGCACATGTGGGTAACCAGTGTGTCTTCCTGGGATGTCTCAGAAGGGCCCAGCAGAGCTGCTCTGGGCAGATGCTGTTCCCTCCTGTGCAAAGGTCAGGGACAAAGTCCACATTACTGATCCATCCCACTGAAAAAACCCTCTGAGCAAAACTGACCTGCAACTGCAGTGGATACACTGGATCCAGATTCATTCTCCCATTAGTTTCAACAAAACATGAATAAACCCCATGCTGGAAAATAGAATTTACAATGTGACGAGGTTTCCTGGCACGAGTTTTTGATGACTATGTTCATGGTGATATAATCTGTGACATTTATTTAGAGCCAAACACTGAAAATGAGAGCGACTGATCCTCTATACAGGCACAAAAATACAGAGGCACACGCTCTCCTTTAAGCATGTGAGTAATGTGGAACAGGAAAGTGCTTGTGCAGACTGTTTAGAAGTGGGAATTCAGGTCCTAAGCAGCTTTTCTGAGGTGACACCACCTACTCTGTGTATCACAGACAGTCTTCTCAACAGTATCCAGGTGTACCCATATGGGGTGGATGGTGAGATACATTAATAATTATTTCTGCTCAGAATCAGTGAGAAACGGGGAGAAGTGAAAAACTAAGGAAGCAGAATACATCATCCCTAATTTTTTTTTCCTACTTACTGTGAGTTAGATGATGACTTTTGGCCAGAACCATTAAGGTTCGTATTCCTTTCAAAACTCTCAGTTATTTTAAAATACCCGCTATGAATATTCCCCTCTATAAATCTCAGTTCTTTACTTAATCTTTCTTCGTTATCCTAGCTCCACTAATGGCATCTAATTTTTAATTAGATATTCAAGGCAGGCCTCACATGGAGTTAAAAGTGGTTTTAAGAGGTTTTTTTAAACTAACACAAAGGCAGATGAGAAAAACATATTCCAGGAAACAGACTCTTCCTTGAACACTGAACCGGGCCATAAAACATTCTAAAGGTTCCTTTATTGGACTTACACCAGAAGAAGAAATAACATTAAAAGTGGAGTTCTATTTTAGCAGGAATTACACAGTATTTATTTTTGCACCAATTCATGGTGAAAGTAAATTCCACTAATTCTCCTATTTTGTTATCAGCTTGATTGGATGAGATTTACACACGGCCTCCAGATGTGGGGCACCATTCAAAAGGAGGTTGAATATTCAAGTAGAAATAAAACCGCCTGCTGCCCAGAGGGATGATGGATTAGTAACTCAAGCTTCCATTTTCATCCCTCTGGATATGTAAAGAACATGAAGGAACCTCTCACAAGCCTTGGACCACCACAGAACAAGGCAGAATGGTTAAAAACCTTGTGGTTTGCACACCATTGAAACAACGAGCTGAGCAGAGCACTATTACAATTCCATGAACCCATTTCCTGAAAAAGTGGATTTGTCCACACACATTGAAATAATAACGTGTTTCAGCTGAGCCCTTGAAATGAATGTGCACTGAATTGGCTCTGTAATTGTATCAGCTGCCCATAAGCACCATCTGCATAATTAAGATGGTCCCATAATTGAATTATATGCCCAAGCACAGCTTCAAGTGATTAACATTTAAATAACATTCTGAACTCCAAACCCAAAATGATTGAAAAAATTGTTTTTAAGAGCAAATGGGAATGCTTATATGGCTTTACCCTTAGCCATGCTTGTATTTTTATCTCAGTGAAGTCAAGTAATCAACCTATCAGGAAATAACCACAAAACTTGGAGAATCAACAGCAGCCTGGCAACCTTACACGTGCTGAGGACTGCAGGCTGGCCTCTGGTGCTCCAGGATAGAGGAGGAATCATCCTAAATACACCAGTGAGCCTAAAAGAAAGTGTTGGGGAGAAAAGCTGCACCGAGGCACTGAAAAGCTTCTCTTCCTTTTTCACCAGCTTTGTGTTTTGACAGCAACGACAACACGATAAGAATGAAAATGTTTGGCATCCCATGAAATGGCTGGCACATCCCACATGCCAGACTCCACTGGGGAAAATGAGAACTCACCAGAAAAAACAGATGTAAGAGGCACAGGAGACTTGTAGGGGAGAGGAGAACTGGGTAACAGTTTTGCCTGGGTAACAGCAGAATACAAATGGAACAGGCATGACCTTTATAGAATATCAATACTTCACCTTCATTCAGAGGCACTATAAGGCAGCAAAGAAAGAATTCTCAGAGAAAGCTTTCCTTAGGATATACATGTTACAAGAAGTTAAAAAAAAATCAGCATGTATTTTTCAGAATTCTCTCTTGAAATTCATAGGGAATCAAGTGTCATCCTTGATTTAATGCAATTTTTCATGGGAGAACTGCTGAAGTGTCAGTACAGCAATATCTAGTCAAGCACCTGGTCATCCCAGCAGCCAATGACAAGCAACATCTAATGACAGAATTGTGTGTGCCCCTGCCTAGTTATTGGCAAAATAATTGTATTAAGTTTCAGGAACATTTTAAGATGGTCTGGACTGTCAGGGAGCATTTTGATTGTCTCTCACTGTGTCAAGATATTTAAACACCTACTAAAAATTACATTTTCTAATCATCGCTGACCACTGAAGAGCCTGTCAGTGCTTCAGTTGATAACAACCAGCATGAAATCATCATCATGCTTGCTTAACCAGCTTCAAGTGTTTCTCCATGTTCAGGAAACTGGATGATGGTGATGACAAATTTATTCACAGTAAATTAAAATGGAAAAGTCGGGAGCTGATAATGAGTCAAGAAGGAAGTACAGAGCACAGTCTGACAGTCCTGTTTTGGTGGGGATTTAGAAAAAGATTTCAGAAATTCCTTTTCTGATCCAAAAGCCTGCAACTCTGGTTGAGCAGCACCCACAAAACAATCGTGTGGCACTTCTGTTACTACCTGGAGAATTATAAACACGTGTTGTCGCGGCACCCAGACTTCTGCTATTTGAAATTCAACAGCGTCTGACTTCTGCCTGCAGGTTAGATCAGAGCTGATCCTGGATAACCACACGATAATTCACATGCACAACAGAACAAACACATTTTCACAACTTTAGGGGCTAGCAGAGTTAGGTTTGTGTGTAATAACAAGGAGGAGAGCTTCTGTCAGGAGAGTGCAGCTCGGAGCCCTGGTGTCAGAGGGGCTGCTGGGTCACACTGACGTGGGGATGAGCAGTTGTTTCGGGAAGCTGCATGCACCAGTGACACAGGAAAGGCAGATGCTGCTGCAGTCTTTCATTAGTGCTTGACTGTAATTGTATTTCTGAGTCTGGCAGATGCTGCTTCCTCACTTTTAACGGCGGCTATTGAGTTTAGTAACGTTATCACAATAGCAACCTAAATGCAGAAATCTGAAGGAAGAAAGCTTGAGGCAAATGGCTAGAAAGCAATTCTAAAGCTATTAAACAGGTCTGTGCAGAGAGCCTTCTGTCCTGGACTGGAAGGGTGAGGGTGCCATAGTCTCTATGTTGTAGCCAGAAATATTTTGAGTAATCAAAAGAAAAGCTCATTTGCCATTTTGGTAAGAATTTATGTTCACAGATCCCAGAAATGACACAGGTTGCAAAGGACCTCCAGGTCATCTGGTCTGAAACCCACTCAAAGCATGACTCATTCATGCACGGTGAATGCAGATCACCAGATCACAGGATAATTCAGAATTCCAGGAAGCCCCAGTGGTTTCTTGTCCTGATAGGCTGCCAAAACAGGATGAGCTGCAAGGTCAGATTGGGTTACCTTGAGCTTTATCCAGCCTGGATAAAGTCTGGTCTTTAAAACCTTCAAGGACAGAGGATGCACAGCTTTCTGGGCAGCCTACTCCAACTACCTGGCATCATTGTGAAAATGTCTTCCCCTTACATTTAGTCACAAGGTCTCTTTCTTTTTTTTTTAAACTGACTGTTGTCTATTCTCCATGAGAAGAATTAAGAACTCCACAGAACAAAATTATTTTATTCATCACTTAAAGCCCAGATCACTGTGGGCAAGAGAAGAGACTACTGTGCTGTTAAAGACTTGTAAATGGAAAACTTTACTTTCTTTATTCTGACATTTCTGTACTGTTTACATAGCTGGTTAATATATTTACGTATACAACAGTGAAATGTATACAATGCCAAATACTTGAAATTGATGTACATTCTGTTGTTTCTAAATACTCTGTATGAGTTTGTTCATCACAGCATTCTCTTTGAGATTCTATCAAGCCCCAGAAGTACACTACAAATAATTGGTAGATCCTGCTTTAGGCTCTTCAGTCCTGGGATTCAATTTAGAATTACAAATGAACCCAAGCACTTCAAACTTGGCAAATCTGCCATGAAGATACTTTCCAAGCAACCTCACCAAAAAAAAAAAAAAAAAAAGCTGGGAATACCAAGTATCTGCCTTATTCATCCCAGAAAAAAACAGAATAAAAAGCAAGCTAGAAAAAATGTAACAACCACTCAAACCAAAATTTGATCAGTTGAATTTTGGGAGACTGATGATAGCAGTTTCTGAAAGCACACTTGTCACTTCATACAAGTCTATTTTAGGGTAAGCTGAAGTTGTAACTATTAGATCTAGTTCCAGTTTTAACCCAGGTTAGATGAGTGATAATTTGTCACCACTTTTGACATCACTTTATCTGTCAATATGTCAAACTCCAGGCACCAATATGATTATTGGTCCTTTCCAAGTGCAGCGTGGAGTTTTCCCTAATGACCAGATATTCGGTGAAGGAGGAGAAGGCTGTAAGCTTTTGGCTTCGTTTTTTGAGAGAGAAATGCAACAAGCCTCTGATTTTAAAATATTTAAAATACTCCTACCACAGGAGTAGAACTCCTGATGTTTAGCAACATCAAACCAGACTTTTCTTGCTCAGTAAAACATGAGGATCACAAGCAGAAGATTTAGGATCAACACTCCTGAGCACTTGTATGATTAGTAACCATGCAAAGTAAATTTCCTCAAGGAAAAGGATTTATTGAAAACTGTTACTTGCCAGACATTTGAGAAATGAGGCTTCATCCCTCACATTATTGTGCTATACAGCCCCTTTAAACAGCAGAGGTTTTATGATAGCTCCTTGTTCCAGGAGCCAGAGCCTGGCTTATGGCTTCAGTAAGAAGCTCCAGAGTGTTTGTTTGAGTCTGGGTGCAGGGAGAGAAGTGTTTTACTGGGACAGGACAAATGCAGGCTCACACACCCGGCGCCCATTGTTGGTTTTGGGTTTATCTGTGCCAGGGCTGCCCAGAGGGAAGGAGCTGCAGGGCTGTGCTGTGCCCCCCGTGCAGTGACTGGCAGCACTCTGGCCAGCTCAGGGGCTCCTCGAAGAGCCTGTCCACATTCCAGGGAAGCTGAAGGACAGCTGAGCAGGACATTTAAATGTCTTCCAGTTTCTAGAAAGCCCAAGGTCAGTTGAAGGTCTCCTGGACTAACCATCCCCAGCTAATGGTTATTTGAAAACTTCCACCTTAAGCTGAAAGCCCTTGGCATTCTTTTGGCATTTAAATGCAAGAAATGAGAACAATTAAATTAATCAAACACTGTTTCACAGCTTGGATGCATTGCTCCCCCAATAAAATGAAAGTTTCCGTTCACTGTATCAAATAAACCCACAAAAGCTAAAAAAACCCAGTTATCCCTTTCTGGAAAACAACACAGATCTCTCAAACCCAAATTGACCTAAAATTCCCAGAAGGCACTTGATCCAACCTGCTGAAAAGGTTTTCTTTTAGGGTAGGGTACAGTAGCTACAAAGCGTTCTATCATCCTTTCCTCTGGCACCTTCAAAAAGGATAAGGAAAACTACATGGTCCAAGAAAAGCTTCTGCTCCACAGAACAGATGTGTAGCTGGACTCAAAGAATGATTTTTGCTGCTCTCTTGGTTACCACTGCATACTTAAGAAACACGTAAGATTTGTGAAATCAGCAATTTAACAAAAATCCAATTGCAGTTATTTTTGTGGGTAAAGTTAACTGCTTAAGATGGTTACTTATAATGAAACTTCAGAAACAACATTTTGAATTAAACCCATAGGGTTTAAAAAAAGCCCAATGAAACCACACCCTAATCCCTCAACACAAAACCTCCCAACCCTTATTATCTACCCATGCCTAGTTATTTTCTTGCCAAGCATAATATAATGCTGGCTCACCACCTCTGCCTTATAGGGCAGAAATGTGGAGTGCTGATGCCAGCCAGGTGGTCCAAAACTTGTTCTGACTTCATTTCCCCTGCATCAAAGTCAAAGAGGACACTTGAAGATGTGACCTGAGATGAGAATCCCTTTATCCAGCTCTGGGGCTCGTGACACCAGTGGTACTGTCTGAAGGCTTTAGGCCCTTACAGAGAACAATTCAGCCAGAATACAGAATAATTCTGGCCCATATTGTGACAGTATATTTAAACTGAAGAATAATTACATGTCTGAGAAACTCTGATGAGTTCTACCCAAAACAATTAATAACAATCTTATTTGTTCTGAAATTTGACAGTAATTATTTTTTTTCCTTTTAAATAATATCTTTTCTTTCTAAATAATAGTTTTTTTTCTTTCTAAGTAATACAGGACCCATAAGGACTCCCTTTTTTGTCGCTGCGTCCTGCTTTATTATAAAGCCAGTACATTTTCAAAACTGCTCCTGCTCCAGCTCAGGAAATCAGACAGGCTACCAGGATACCTTAATCAGAGTGTTCTTATCAGAGTGTCTCCAGACTAATAAGAAGAAATCCAATCTAGGGCCCATGGAACACTAAATTAGATCTAATCATAGGGCACTCTTCCAATTGTTCAACAGCAGGTCTAAGACCAACGAATGCCATTTTTTTTTTTTAGTAGCCATTAAAATACTACAAGCAATCCCAGAGCAGCTGCTTCAAAGCCACAATCCAAAAAGCTGCAGCCATTTGTTTGCATTTAAAACACGACCATTCAGTGCTCTCCTTGCCAAAAAGATACTTTACATACAAACATGATCAAGAAGACCCTGGAAAGCTCCAGGGTCATGGTGTTGTGGGAATCCCAAAACAAGGCAACCTACTTACATGGTCTCAGCTAGAGCATGTTTAAATAGTTAAAGCACAACACTTTTCAGTGGTTCCCTGGCACACAGATTTTGTCTCCTTAACAACAAGGCATCACTTGAGCTAATTCTGACTAGAAACAATTGTATATTGTCTTAAATGTGCACTTCACTGAAGGCCACTCTACATGCATGCCAGGACTATTCTATAAAGGAGTTAAAAATTGCTTAATGCCTTATGCAAAAGTTCTAGACCCAAATTTTCATAGGACACAGTGATCCATGTGTTGAGTGATTTTCTTATTTGTATTTTCCTACTGGGAAGGATTCTATCTGTAAAGTATCCTGGATTAGACAGAACAAGAAGAGTATCTCTTCAAAGCTGTAAAATATTTGGGTTGGGGAGGACGTTTGTAAATCCCAGATTTTATAAAAGAGGGTTTTTTTTCCAGAGGTCAAAGTAGGATGCGTCCCAGCACTTTCATAATTATTATTTCATTATTATCCTCACACCTGAAAAACCATTCCCAGAATTTCTCTTAATGCCCAGGCTGCCATGGAAACACTGAAGTACCAGAAAACTTGTGAGGTTTGGGGCAGGAGAGAGGAAAGGAGCTGCCAGGAAAAGGTGCACAGGGTGAAGATAAAACAATGGGCAGCTCCCACTGCCCCAGCTCAGGGACTGTCACAGCCAAACCAAAGGGGCTCTTGCTTGCCCTGCTCTGGGACAGGGTGGCCCATGTCTGCAGTTAAGGTCTTCTGGATAAATTACACACCTGAGTAGTCCTTCACTTCGCACAGAGTCGTTTCAGTGACCCCATTTTACTTGGTTGGCTTTGCTCATGAATTCTGATCTAAATCTAAGCTGACTTTGCTATCCCATAGAGGGGCAGCAAAGGCTGGAATCACAGTGACACATCCAATGGCAATGACCATCCTTGGGAAATCCATTGCTGGCTACATCAGGATTCTCAGAAAGGCTTCAAGTAACATTCTAACAGCTGCTTTATATTCTATATTAAATATGATTTACTGTTTGGGGCGGAGTGCTGTATGTGACATAAACCAGAATTGACTCACTTTTGATACATCACCTTTATTTTCTGAGTGCATCATCCATGATGGTCATCAGAACATTAGGAATACACATTAAACTCACTTCCCTGCTGTGCCCTCTACTGACTGGATGATGGTTCCCTTCCCTTTGAAGGAGTTACTGGTTCCCAATGTGATCATGGAGACAAGAGTGAGTGAAATTCGCAATTTCACATTTGGCTTAGGAAATTTTTTCTGCTCCATTAACACATACTGAATATCTCTCTATATATCTTACCCTGATCATGACTGCAAGTTAAATCACACATGGCATAAAATACTTTAAATAACAATGTATTGTAAAATCATTTCTCTTGCAACTAAGCCCCAACTGACATAATAAGAATGTGGGACTGAGCATGAGTTGAAGCAATCTGACCTCTCAGGTTGCCCTTTCACTTGCCCCAGCAGGTTCTTGCAGCACAGAAGCCCTCAAGGATCCAGACATTCAACCACAAGTGCTAAATGTGTAAAAACAATCAGATGGCATCCCCACCCACGCATCAGCCGGTGACCAAATTTCCTTTCTTGGACCGAGTCTCTCATTTCCTCCCCACACTTAAATCCTCTGTGTCTATTATCCCTTATACACACTGTGCTATAAAGCTGTTGACACCTTCCTTTTTCAGTTTTTTCAGCCCTTGCCTCCCTCTTGCCTGACACAGAGACAACAGACTAGCACATCCCAGCGAGTTTGCAGTGGAAAAGGTGGTTCTATTAATGTCAGAAGCTGAAAGAACAGTAAATCTAGCTAGTCAGTAAAATAAAGAAGAGGAAGGGATCATACTCACAGCAGCTGCAGAGACACAAGATCATCAAAAAGGCCCTGGGGAATCTCCGTGATCTTGTTTCCATAGAGCACTCTGAAAGATTCAGGAAGACAAAATAAATCTTAAATAACAGCCCAGTTTAGTGTCCTCCCACATCTCTGCATTATCATCTTTATTGATCATGGTGCACCATGCCCAGGATCTGTGGGCATTTCATTTAACCACTGATCTCATTTTCTTTTCAGAGAGCACATGGCATTAAATGAGTCGTTATGATTCAGGCTTCGTCTGGTGTTGGAAGGCATTTTTAATGTAGAAACTGGACATCATCCAAAAACAGTATCTGAAATATTTTTCATTCTGTTAAGGGATTTTTTTTCCATCCTTTTTAGAAATATTTTAGCCACTGAAAGGCACATTGTCTGATGCAAAAACCTGGAATTCTGCTCAGTAATACTGAATTTTAAAAGCCAGAGAGCACAAACTGGTTGTCGATAAAATTTCATATAACTGAGTCTCTTAAGATACAGTAATTGGCATGAAATGTGACACAAGCATCATCGGATAAAATATTATGGCTTCACCAGCTGCTGTTACCATTTCAGTGAACTAATATAAAGAAATTTATCTTGAGCTGGAAATAGACATATATTTCAGGAACTCAAAAATAATTTAGGTATTGCTTAGTTATAAAAATCAGTAAAGCTTTAATAGCAAAAATAAGAGTCACTGTGTATATTTAATCAACCATAAATATATGACCTGATAGCCATGACTCAGTTTTAACATGAAAAACATTTCATTTATTAATGGAAAAATGCACATATATTATCCTTAGAAACTGAACGAAGGGGGAAGAGAGACAGAACCACCATTATGCTGAGATGTGTTACCCAGTGATCAGAGCAAAATCATGTATGACAGGAACACCAGAAATTCAATCATGGCTCAAGTATTTGCTCATGTCATTTCTGCAGGTCGGGGTCATTTGTCAAAACCAGAGAGTGGCTGAAGAGCTTATGTGAGTCCTGCTAAAAGGGAAGATGATGAGGCTCCCTCTGACAACATTTTGCTTTACCTAAACACTTTAAACTGGGAAAACCAGAATTCATGTAATTTCTGTGCTCTACACAGGACATGGCAAATGCTTCCAAACCAGCTCATGCCAAAACTCTGCTGCTTATGTGTCACTAAATTGGTTGATTCCCTCAGTTTTTAATGTGGAACAATAGGCTGGCAATGAATCAAAAGGCCACGTGAGGCTGGGATGTTGGCTGAAATCCTGGCTTACCCTGCCTTACAATGTTTGAACTATTAGGCAGGGTTGAACATAGTGAAAAACAAACTCTTAACACGACAGACCATTTCCAACAGCCCCTGACCTTCCCAGAGCATCCCCACTTCAGTTTACTCCTCATCACTCACTGAGAGCCCCTCACCCCTGTGGGAGCGTTCCCAGATCAGCTCATTTCTGAGCCTAAACAAAATAACACCATTTAAATACCAAAACCTGAACTGAAACCAAATTTGTCATTATTTTTGCAGTTTAGCAGGAACTGAAGAGCTACTCAAGAAACGAAGGGTCATCCAGCATTCTATTTTCTCTAAACAAATATAACAATTTCTCCATCCAGTACAGAGTCAGGAGGTGTTTGTAATGTGCTGCTCCCATCTGTGTTTCTTGTGAGTAATGAATGCTTCTAAATTTTTCTGATTTTCCCCCAACTTTAGCTTCAGAAGACACACACAATTTCCTATTTCAACAAAATTTAATGCAATACATGAAGATTTTTATACTCTATCCAAAGCTAGACAGAAATGGCTGAACTTGGAAAGGTTGAACAGAATTTTGTTCAGACAAAACATTCAAGTCCCTGGATTTCACTGGGCTCTAAACCAACATGTGAAAGGCTGACTCACAGATTTCCTTCTGAACAAAGATGTGTGAACCTGTATCAGAAAGCAAAACCAAAACCTCTGCAAATAAAATATTTGTGAAAGGTTAAAGCATGAATGCCCACAGAACCCAGTATGCCTCCTTTTCACCTTTCAGTCTTTGTGAAAAACATTTCTTTAGCAAGTGTGTCATCTGTACACCGAGTTTAGACTGCAGACTCTGAGAGGTCAGAAGAATATCCTCCTTAGTTTTGTAAAGGAGTGGGATCAGCAGTCCTGATCAATAATTCATAGTACAACAGCAAAGAAGAATTGAGAAGATAAGATTTACAAAATGCCCATGGAAATAAAAGCATCCCCACTCCAGCCTACGGGTTATTCTGGCCATAGAGGTAAAACACTTGGAGGGGAAAGCAAAACCTTAAAGAAACATCACCACTCATGTCCTGTGGTACTACTGAATGCAAATATCAAAATAAGACCCTCAAAGCAATTTTTTTTCCATTTATTTTTAATTTGAGAGTCAGAAGGTCATAGTGCAGTGTGCTAATGTACTTCCAACCTTGGATGTGTTTATACATCTTCTTTATTATTTTGAGCAAAAATACAACAGATCAAAGCAGCTTATAAAATAAAACAAAGCTTCGATTTTTAGAAGCCATGAAAAGGAAAATAAGCATTTTCCAAACTAATTTGGCTTATGTGCATGTGGCACATTAGCATTGAAACAGATTAGCAGCTAAACAAAAGTCAGTATGAGAGCTCAGGCACTTGTCTCTAATTCATATTCATGTTCAGCCCTGCACAGAGCCACATTAGCTGGTGCCATGTCTGCCTGCCAGGCCAGGGCTGCACAGAGGAGGGGACATCTGCACTGCTCTGCAGCTCCCCTCTGCAGCTCCCCCAGCCCTTCACTGCAGGAAAAAGCCCAGAAAACCTGCTTTGCTCAGAGTTCTCTGTGTCAGCCACAAGAGCACACTCACACCAAGGATCATGACTTGGGCTGGCTCCTGGTGCATCAGGCTCCTGCTCTGATCCAGCAGCTGCTGCCCTGGATGGAGCTGATGGAGCCAGCCAGGCTGGGAGTTCCTGTGACCATCCTCTCCAAAAACCCTTCCAAAAAACCCAAAACAAACAGAAAATTCCCCCCCCAAACCAACCAAAAACTCCACAAAACAAAACAAGAAACAAACAAAAACAAACAGAAAAAAACCCCAAAAAATCAGAAAACATGACCAATTCAAGAGCTTCATTTAAATCTCCAGTGCTTTTACCAGCAGTGGCAAATTTTAGGAGATTTGGCCTTTGGCATTAGAAGTTCTAAAAATGGTGTTCACTTGCTTCCCTTACACGTGTTGCAGGACATGCAGGTGTCCTGGCTAATGTGCAAGCTTGGCACAGGAACACAACCCTTCTTCTATCCCAAAGCACCTGAAATTTTAGACCCAAAGCGTTTTTTTAATTAAAAATACACTAACAAAGTTAACATGTAATAAAAATAAAATTAGCTCAGTAATTGCCGCCAATGGACAGCGAATCAGTGAATTAGAACATTATTAGAACACCAAAAAAATTACTAGGATTTTTTTTTTTTGGTAGGGGCTCCTGACTCTTTATTAGCTTCTCATCTTCAGGAAAGCAAGTCAGCCTCAGGTCTGAGAAAAATACCACAGCACATAAAGCACAGACCCCAAGCAGCACTGCAAGCATTGGAAATCCCTGGGAGCAGCACCCCAAAAGAGTCATTATGGATCTACAACTAGAAGTTATACAAATACAAAACAGACACAAATGAGGCATTGTGTTTCTTCAGCCTGATTCTGGCATCATGTTTGTATAGTCCCCTAAAGATGTATCTAGCCCAAGACATTAAATTTGCAATTAAATAGATATTAAATTTCCAATTAAATAATTAATTGTTACTGCTAAACTTCAAGTTTTGCTGTTTAACTCAGCTGATATTCTAAAATAAAGATTTAACAGTGCAAATAGTCACTTCAGAGACTGATCTGCAATTCTGGGACACACCACACACAAACAAAGCACAGGAAGCACACGTAGCCACAAGTATGTTGGGTGAGACTATTATCAGTGATGGACCAAACCTTCAGCAGAAGGGTCTTAAAACATGAAATTTACACCGATTCTTCACAGTCTCTATCCATTCTGACCTCCTGCACCATTTTAAAATGAGGGAATTTGCCCTGGTTTACCAATACGTGGCCCTTCAGATGCACTGAAGTTTAATGCGCCACCATCAAAGGGTGTGAAACAATAATTGCTGTGTTCTTTATTTTATGTCTCTGCTCCTCAGCTTCCTTACAAGCAAATATAGTTGCAATTTAGCTGCTTCATTAAGTCGGATCACAGAATACAGCGATTTTTCCCTTGAAGGTGACACAGAGTTGTTTGAGGTATGAAAGCCTAGCACAGAATCCCTTACTTTCGACCATATGGTTTCCAGCTAAGTGTTCCTTTATTTTGGCTGGGCTGAAACATTCTTACTGAAGTGTCAAATTGTGACTTTATGCAATGTCTTTTTCAGTCCTCAGAATGCTTTTAACTTTCCTTCAGACTGTGAAAACAATTTTTGCTAGGAAGAATTATATTTCCCAAGCTATGTACAATGGCACAGGCTCAACACGAATTCAGGTTTTCAGAAGAGGACGAATTGATAGGGATAAAAACAGCAATAAATTTCTAATATCTAAAAGAAACTTGGACATGTAATATTTTTTCCCCTGCACTATTTCATATTTCTTCAGAACAAGCTAAGCTAAATAAATCACAGTAAAACTATCCAAAGCAATTTGTTACCTTAAAATAAGTTTGTCAGCTATTGCAATAGACAGTGTTTTATTGCAGATTTCAAATCACCATGAATGACACCCCATACATCATCAGCCAGGAGATGATGGTCTAAATGGGACTGCTATGTCAAAACCTAAGCTGCCTCTTGTCTCTGTGCCCAGGCTGATCTAAGCTTTCAAAGTGTTCATTAGCTTAATACAGTATATGAACAAAACCAAAGGAATTCTCCCTCTGCAATGGTCTAAAACTTATTCATGCAGTTTAACACCCCGAAGGCTTAGACTATTTTGTCATATCTCATAAAATGCCCCCAGACAGTCTGGATATGGCCTTCTAAACCTACATTTTTGGGACGTTTACTGACCCCAAGAATTACATATATTTTTGATACTATTAACAATAACTAAATGCTGATACAATTCTCTCACTGATACCAGACAGATTCTGAGTTTGAATCAATGAGAAAGTAATTTACTTTAGAAAGTGTGTGCAGCAATCTTGAAACATGAAACTATTCCTGCTGTCCCCCATGCTCTGGGCTGTGATTACCCACTGCAGCTCCTGCAGAGGCCCTGCTAACCATGGAACACAAACACCAGGTACTACACCCAGAGCTTCTCAAACTTTTCCTTCAAATTCAGATTATACATTCATTTGCAACCAACCAATATTGCCACACTTCTCAATGCAAGGGTACTATTTGCTCTCATATGAAGGAAGTATTGCATCACAAGGTTAATTCTTCCAGCACAAGAAGAAGAAAAGCCAGTAAACTCTAGGAAGAAGAAGGAAAAAAAAAAGTCCTTAAAATAAAATAATTCCAGTTCCTTATTCTGTAACAACCAGGAAAAAATGAAGTTATGTGTCCCCAAATGTTTCTGAGTAGAAATTTCATGTTCCAAAGTGTAATATGAATAGGGAACAAAATCCCACTGAAAAATAGGCACCGAGAAAATAACTTATGTTTTCCTGCACCTAGGGAATGGAGAACTCTTGAGTACCCTACAGGAACAGACTTGCCTTTCTTTTGCTAAATGCAGAGAAAACCCAAGGTAGAAACGGCTGCTTCCAAGTATAGTCATTTTGTGTCATGTTTGACTCCCACAGGTGAATTCCTTGTTAGAGATAAAATATATAGATTTACAATAAAAATGCATGACCTATTAGCACATGGATCACTTAGCACTTTTAAAAGATTTAACTTTTATACATTTTAGAGGAAACAGCTTCTGTTACAAACATTCCCATGTTTTGAAGACTGCAATATACTGGTTTTTTTCTACCATCTCAACACAAGTACAACAGGCAGAGTACTCTGAGGAGCATTCCTGCCTGGAAACACCAAGCCAAGCTGACTTCAGAAGAAAGCAGCGTAGAGCCCACTAAATATAGGCCTGCATTAGGCAGGGAGACTAACAACGTTGGCTGCCTTCCAGAGGAGCACTCTGGCTCTCCAGACCCATAGGGAGCACTGTGATTGCATGCAAGCAGGGAGCAGAGGGAGGAGCACAAAATGGGAATAAAAACATCCCAAAAAAGCACAAGGATATTAGGTTGTACAGCAGCACTTCACTTTTCATGGAAACCAAGTTGCTTACTCTTACTTGTGCATTATACTTTCCCCTCCTTTCTTCTGGTTGGAACTCAGCTGGCTGAAAAGTCCAGCTGCTCTGAGCAGAGATTAACCCTCGGGGATGCCTCATTAAAATGTATGCACCGATCCCATCTGACTGAGGTGCAGGAACAGTGAGTTGTTTCCTGTCTGCAGAGCAGTGTTCCTTCAGGGCACACAGCTCAATAAAGATACTGGGGCCTGATATTTCTGGGTCTGAGAGATTTTAGCCTGCTAGCAGCTGCTAACTTTCTCCCAAGGAAAAATTGCTCAAGAAAGTTTCTTCTCAAAACAATCTTGGCAAACAACTCTCCTCTCTCAACAATCTTTCTCCAGATGGTGTTTTGCTGTTTCTCTGGTTTAACCAATGGCATTACAGAGGTGTCGATCCTATTCACCAACCATGTGAAGTCTGTATCAGAACACCTTATAAAAGGCAGTAAGAATTAGACAATAAAGCCTTATTTCTGTGCTCTTTGCCTTCTGAAATATTTGGAGTCTCTGATCTTTCCTTCGTGTCCTACAACAACAGCCTTGAGCACCAGAGACTGAGGTGCTAAGAGAGAAAACACTGCTAAAGCCACTGTCTCACTTCATTTCTGCCTCCTCGCTCTCTCCCCTTTTTGGCAGTGCCATTGGGAGGGCTGGCACTTCCAAGGAGTTCTCTTCTCCTGCACTTGTCTTTCTGTGCCTGACTGAGCGGGGCTGGTGGCTGCGGCAAAGTTCAGACAGAAGAAGATACTCTGCTTCTGAGGGGTACAGACATGGGGAAGCTTTCTTCAGAGAAACCCAGATCCTGCTGACTAGCGCATCATCTTGCTCCATAAAGATTTCTAGGGCTCAGAAACTGAAATAACTACAGCAAGGAACGTGCCAGGGCCAGGTGACAGGTCATGGAAGATGAAGAAATTAACCATGGCTTGCCAACTAAACATCTGTAACTCCTACCTGCAATGAACAGCAGGGGCAAAACCTTTCAAAAGAAAGTATAACCACAGCAGACAACTGACCTTAGAGGAGGAGGCTGAAAATTTCAAGACTGGAGTTGATACTGTCCTAGAAACAAGGCTGCCAAGGAGAGGGGAAACTGTGTTGCAGCTTTGTGTGTCTGTGGTGGAGGGAAACTGAGGCAAACATGGAAAAAAGGAAAGATCTGGAGGCAGTTCCCTGGCGGCAGCCTTTGCTGTGCTGCATCTCATCTCCCTGCCATAACCTACTGCCGTTAACTTAAGCACTTGGACAGAAACATATTCAAACATCATTTACTTAAAATATCGCTTTGGATGACTGGGCAGAGAATACACAGTCACGTCACTTGCTTCTGTCTGCAAGTCAAAACACCCCAAACCCCTGCCCAGTTTATATTCTCATTTCCTCCCTGTCCACTCGGATGTGTTTTGTCCCACACTCCTGAGGCCACCTGGGGGTGACTGTGCTAAAGCTGACTAAGTTCTGCCTTGGGAAGTGAAGCCCAGTGGGAATGTCTTGTCCAGCTCTCTCCTAGCCAGGAGCTTTGCCAGGCCCAGGCAGCTGCAGCACTGCAGCATCAGCAGTAGTTCCACACTCAGCCAGAACTGCAGCATTCAGTAAATGTCACTCTCTTGCTGAATTGTTTCCAGACAGCAGTGAGGGATTTGACCATTTCCACAGCACATTGAATAACACCGCCTGAACTATTCAACAAACACCAGCAACACTTAATATATATTTCTGGCATTCTCCCAGCTGGATTCAGGGCACAAGAAAGGGCCAATCCTTCTGCATTCTGGCTCAGAGGTTTACTGCAACATGTATGTTTAGTACTTAATAACTTTCTGATATTCTTTTGGTCAAAAAATCAGTCAGTTTCTCAGAATTATCCAGTATTCAGAAAATAAAACTATGGCAGCTTGTAGAAACAAACTACAGTTTTTTAAAAACCAAGCTGGATTACATGAATATTAATGAGATGATTGTTTCCAAACTGTTTTAAAATTAACACAGGTAAATATCATTCTAGTTGTGCTTCCCTCTTCTCTTAACATGGGGCTTTCTACCACTCTATTCTAATTTATCCACAATATGCAGCTTCTGACCTTGTATGGCTCTTCTTACCCATTAAAAGCTTGACTGTTTTAATAGTGCTGTGGGTACCTAGGCTGAAATACAGCTGCATGTAAATTCAACTTGGTGCTAAATCAGTTTTCTGTGTTCTATGAAGAGAAACAAATGGCTGTCAAGAGATCCTACCTTCTTTTTATCTTCTGTATGAAATCATATCTGAGTCCCCTTCCAGCTTAACAAAGCAGTAATTACAGCTAAGGTGTATAAACATGAGGTTTTGGTGTGCCATGAGGAGCAGGGGTGCATGGAGCAGCCTGCAGGTGCATGTGTACAGGAGATTGAATAATGCACTGATTTGAAGAAGTGCAGAAGTCAGCAGTCTTGAGAGACTTGTAGACAGTCCTCCTTTCTAAACTTAATTTTTCATTTACAAAATTTTTCATTTACAAAAGATCAGATGCTTCACACAAGCTGGCAGTTGCACACAGAAACATATGTTCCCCCAGACAGCACATTATCATTTTTATTCCTCTTACGTGCAAGCTCTCCCCAAATGCCCATTCAGTTCTATTTTCTACTTACAACGAAATGAGAGATTTCAAGCCTTTAAATGCATCAGGTGCAATGTCAGTTATTTGATTCTTGCTGATGTCTCTGTGAAAAGAAAGAAGGATTAAAAAAAAGTTAGTAAACAGGGACGTAATGACAATATTTTAGCTGTAGCTTATTGGAAGAACACGCTTGATTTAAAGACAGAAGTAAATGATCAAACAATCACAGAGAAATGATGAACTATGTAATGGCAGAGATAGGCAAATTCCAGGAAGGATCCGAAAACATCAGTCAGTATGACAGGCCACAGCCTCAATAGAGAGCACCCTTCTTAATAAGGTCTTTCATTTTATGGATGTTAATAAGGTTTTTATGAAGAACAACAGTGATGTGGACAAAACCATCCCAAAGCCATTAACACTGGAGATGGCACCGTGACCCTGTGGGGTGGCCCCCGAGCATGAGGAGCAACCCCTGACAAAGCTTAAAGGTGGTCTGAACATTTCAATGCAGACATGGAAGGCCACTTTATAACAATAGAGAGGATTGTGCACAGTGCCCACCCAGCCCCCGATCCCAAAGCAGGGAGCTCAGCACTGCCCCACTGAGCTCTGGGCTGGAATGGCCTAGAAAAAACAAGCAGCACAAAATCCACTCAGCCTTGGTCTGGTGAAGTTCAGGCACTGGAGGACCCCCGGGGCACTGCAGACCCTGTCAGGGAGCCCAACAGGATTCCACCCCTTTGGCTGTGGAGTGAGTGGGATTCAGTATTGCCTGCTGTATTTTCAGAGTGTGCTCCTGCTTTGGAAAATACTCTTCCATTTGAATCATGACCAGCCAAGAGCACAAAGATAAATACAGACTGTGCCACAGTAACTTTGTACAATTTACTACACTTGGCAGGTGCTCGGAGCGGGGTGCCTCACTGTGACTGTCACTGTCATCCAGACTTCCTGTCCATCACTTCCACCAGGTGCTGAGCTGGGACACAACCTTAATTCAGCCACCTCACTGCACTCCCTGACAGCTGATACCAGCTTGTATCAGTGGCATCAAATCTCTTCACTGATAGCTGAAGCAACACAGTATTTCATGTACATCTTCACTGATATTTCCACTGGGGCACAGTCTGTGGATCCAAGTAGACTAAATAAAACATCACTTGAATGACAACTTATTAATCAGAAAGTAAGGAATTTTTCCATTCTTTACATCTTTCAAGCTACAAATTATGTTGGTTAAAATTTTAATGAGGTCCTCAAACTCCTTTCAAATCTAGCCATGTAAAGTGAGATTTTTTTGTTTGGTTTTTTGGTAACTTTTCTAAGGCTTGGTTCTTTTTCAAAGATTATAAAGAATTGCTCTGCAATCTACTCACGTTTTCTGTAACAACATCCTGCCTAGCAGGATAGGTTTAATGGAAAGTTTTGGCTTTGCAGCTCAACTGACAGCAGCCAAACTTGTCACCATGAAAGTAGGAAGATTTATATTTATTTTTATACAGGCTTTTTGTGACACTTGTTTAGACTGACTATTGCTTTTTATCTAGTAAGCAGAAAGTACTAAGTGGATCAGTCCCATCTATTTATTGAGGAATGTATTAAAATCTGCCAAAATCACGGGAAAAGGCGAGTTTGCTGAACAACAACAAGCATCTGAAAAGGGACATCTAGTTTTGAGAGAAGCATTTCACTGTTTGAGTGATTTGGTACTCAACATTTCCATCCTTCCTCTCTCCCCATGTCCAGACCCTGATGAGTGTGTAACTAATGGTGCCTGAACATGCAGAAATGCCACGCTGGGCCACGGCACTCTCTCACTTCATGCAGATGCACTACAATCAGCATTAGTAGATAATTAGACACATTATTTCCTTTCCATTAGAGCCCAAGTTCCACTGCTTTCAGCTAAGGAGGTTCCATCTCCTCCTGACTTGACTGAGGGAAAGGGATTCAATTTTGTCCTGGTATTTTTGTTCCCTTTGTTTGGCCTGCTTTGGTGAGATTGCCCTACTATGTCTTTCATTTACACTCAGACAGAGAGAGGCTTTTCTAAGCTGCACAGCTAAGACAATTTAGGTGACAGTAAGGCTCATTTTCTTAGTTTAGGATATCTCAGAATCACTCAGGGGAAGTGTGCCTCTTCAACTGGAAATGTAATAAAATTATCAGGGTTCCACCCAGGCAGGGATGACATCAGTCACCTCATCCTCCCTCCCTGCACCTCTGACAGCACGGCAGGAATCTCTGAAAAGGTTGTTGCACACACCTTGGAGGGTGGCTGTGCTCAGTCACCAGCTGGGGACATAAATTGGCTTTGACTTTGCACCAGGGGAGCAAGGATACCCTCCCTGCAAGTTGCTGAGTAACATATGACTGTATGGCTTAAATGTCTTCACTGTAAAAGGTTTGGAAACAAAACAGATTTATTTTTAGATGCAGCCAATTGCAAAACTATTAATAGCATTGGTTGAATATTCTCTTTGTTGACCAACATTATTAAAAACAGATCACTTGATTACCTCCAACATATAAAATGGACTGTTCTCATTTGACAAGAGTACTCAGCAAAATCCTTGTCTTATATGGTTTAGTTTGTAGAAGCTGTTTAAAAATGTCACAGCTCCACAGAGCTACTGGGAAGCCTGTGAAATCTCAATGTGTTTTCAGCTAAAATGTGGTAAAATTAGTCTGACAACATGAAATGCCACTACAAGCATCAGAGCTAGAGAGATGCAACTGCATCCTCCAAAGTTATTCCATGTACTTGGCTCTCATCTCACTCTTGCTCTACAAACTTGCTAGTTAAAAGCCTCAGAAGAGCAGAGACAGGAGATGTGGGCAATTATGATAAATTCCAAGACAAACTAGGTTTCAGCTCCTTTACTACACCTAATCACCAAAATAACTCTCCCATCCTGGAAGTTGTTAAAGACATTCTAAACAGCAAAGTGCAGCTATATGCAAGTATAACACTTGAATCAATAGACATTTTTTGCTATCATCTTGACCTAATAATATCAAGTCATAGCAAGATTATGTTGGACAAGTGGATCTAATTTAATAATTAATGTCAGTTATCCAATTAGTGAAGGAAAGGAAACCTCATTATCTTGCAGGAAACACTCAGTAAAGAATCAAAATACAGAGAGTGCAGAGCTGCAAATGAGGACTATTATCACTAACGTTCTTGCATATTTATTCACTAGAAGGAGAAAAATACAATACTATTTACAGGGTTATGCTAATACTATCCTCTGAATAATATGAAATATTATTATAGCAATTAATAGTAATAATAACAACAATTATATGAATGTTCTTCATTTGTACCCCCAGTAGGGCATCCATTAATTAAATTGATAATCTTCCTGCTATGGCACTGCTCATTGAAATCAAAGTGACAGAAATGAAGAAAGGCTAACAAAACTTCAGTGATATTGAACTCATCCTTCCTCTAAAGGAAAAGGATGGATGCTTCTTTTGTTTTAGCATGTAATGTTTTCACCAAAGTGTATTTTTGTGTTAACAGGACTGGCGATCTTGAGAAGATGGTGTCAATAATCTCCTTAAATACTGAAAAAAATGTCCTCAATAAAACTATGTGTAACAGAACTGTTGCTCAATCCAGAGCCTCACGATCCCGCAGGAACTAAACTCTAACAAGGAGACAGGTGGAGAAACAAATGACATCGGGTTTGTTCTGGGACACTCTGCATCCCCATACCTGTCCCAAGTTCTCCCACAAGATCCTGTCCCATTAACTAAGCTTTGGCACAGATCATCTGGCACAATAACTTATTATTTCATTATGAGTTCAGATCTCAATGAACATGTCAATTATACCCCCAAAAGCTGTTAGCACCACTTGCTAATGGAATTCTGCTGTGAAATTCTAACATTAGTCATTTCACATAGCAAGTGCCACGTTGGATAGGGCAGCTGTCTACATTAAAGAGTATTTTTTGGTCAACTCCCGTAAAACTACAGTTCACCAATCATGAAAAGACATGTAAAAAAAATGAAAAGACAGTAAAACATTGCAAAAATCTAAAATTAGTCATACCTTAGAAAGAGCTATGTAGTGATTTTAATAATACAAAAGTTACAATTTAAGTCACTGAAAAGGGATCCATCATTATTCACTGAAATTACCATCTTACTATCCAATACAGTGCTTCTTTAAAAATACATACAGCTATATTGAAAGCGAGACAGAAGAATAGAGACCATCTAAGACTGATGATTCTACCTGTTAAATATTAAGATCCATATTTACAGCTCTTCAGCTCTAGGAACTTGCTAAGCTGGGGCTGGAAAACACAGCAATTTGCCCTTAAATCAATTGTATGGTGCAAGCTCAGTTCAGTTTCCCAAAGCCTCTGATAATCCGGTGTCTTCTGTGAAACAAACTGACAGTGTCTTAATCCCAGTATTGTTCACATCAGAGAAGAACTGCAAAGGCATTTTTTCAGCAGCATTAGCACTGATCTACAAAGCCTGAATGACTTCTGAAGTTCCTGCTCCAGTGACAACATCATTATCTCCATACTGTGGTGAAGTGGGGTTAACTTGCTTTACCATTATTTGTGTCATCATGGAACTGTCACATCATCTCTCACACATCAGTCAAGAATGAAAGAAAAACCTGACTGGGGGAATGCCCCGTGTTATCTGCATGACAGCACTGCTACACATCAGGATTATCATTTTCTTTTAATCCAAAGAGAAAACACAAGAGGTAATAAAAGGAAGAATTATCTGGGTATCTACTGGTGATTAAGCGACAGTGAAAACAAGCTCCAGCAGGTTTCTTTGTTTTCTTGTAAACAGTCAAACCATTTCAACATCAGGACATCAAAAGCACTACAAAGAACTCCTCACTGCTCTGCCAGAACGTGACTCCTGCTCCAGCTGGGGTCAGCCACCCTGACGTGCTGCAAACAGGCACAGAATGGAGGAGAAGGGAAATGGAACTTCCAGTCTTTTCTGAGGAGGCAGATTTGAAGTTTGAACAGACTAACAACTAATTAAATCACACCGTTTATAATAGGAAGTGAAATTAAGCATTATTAAGGATTTCATGCACTGTCAGGCATCCTGAACCAAATTCCATTGTTGCTTACACTCTGAAGAGATGATTTGTGCAATCCCCAGTGAATTCAACAGAATTGCCAATATGTTTCTAAAATGAAGATACTGAACTTGAAGCGAGAAGATTCATGATTGCTCTTGCATGTTGGTCTTATTAAAACTTACATTCTCTTAAGCTTCTTGTACTGGGTGAAAGCTCCAGGGGGAATGATTTTGATGAGGTTTTGTTCCAAACGTCTGCAAACAAACAAAGCAATATATATGTTAACTACACAGCTATAGGACAGGAATCACGTTAAATATGACAGCACATTTTATATAAATATAAAGCAATTTTACAGTGTTTTATGCAAAACATGTTTTTATTTTGAAGTCCGCCAAATAGAGAAAATACTGGGAAAACGACTTAGAAAAATAAAATAGTGTCTTTGATTGCTAAATTGGTTGAGAAAAACGTCACAAGCGAAGGAAATCGCACTTTTAATGCTCATAAAATTAACAAAGAATAACAGGCATATTTTAAAGTTAAGGTAGGAAAATCAGAAAATTCAGATGCTTTCCTTGACTAGCTGTTGTAAATAGAATGTAGCTGTTGAAACTGACAGCTAGGCTAGGCTGTGACAGCTTAGTAAACAGATTAATAACACAATTCAGGAGCAAAACCTGTGGGAACACTCTAGAAACCAAAGTGAATTCACTGCAAGATGAATTCAGATTTTTAAGAGGGTGGGGAGCATTTTATGTTAAAAGGGTAAAAAAAGAGAACTGCATCTTCCTATTCCAACTACCAAACACTTAAATTTTTCTAAAATAGAGTCGAGACTACAGGAAAAGTCTTCTGTTTTTATTTCTAAGATTTGGCTTGAAAGAAGTATTCTTTATGAAGTGCCATAAATGCATGTATTACTAACATAAAATGCAAGCAGCTTTAAGACAATACACACAGCAACCACTGAGATTAATTTCTGTTCCTTCCCGGTAGTACTTTCAAGTATTTGTTAGCAAGTCCCTGAATTCCTGCTATAAGGAATGGCTTCTCCTCAGATGAACCTTAAATATTCATCCCCATTGGAAATGTAAAAGTGGATCCTCAAACAACAAATTCCACTGACCACGGCAGCTGAACTTCTACTGAGTTGGGAC